>BLSH010554815.1:566160-604717 GCA_018402905.1 Glandirana rugosa | reverse complement strand
TACTCACTTTTGTTGCCATTGGTTTAGACATGAATGGCTGTGTGTTGAGTTATTTTGAGAGGACAGCAAATTTACACTGTTATACAAGCTGTACACTCACTACTTTACATTGTAGCAAAGTGTCATTTCTTCAGTGTTGTCACATGAAAAAATAGAATAAAATATTTACAAAAATGTGAGGGGTGTACTCACTTTTGATATATTGTATATCTGATACATAGGAAAATCTGTGCCTAACCTGAATTCCCCAGTGTGCCTGCCTTTCTCATCCACTCATAGTGGTGCCTCCGATGGCCCTCTACCACCCCTGGGGAGACTGGAGGCTGGTAGCTTCCCAACACAGGGTGGCCCTGTCCAGTTGGGTAATCAGGCACAGGACTGTAGCCCAGGCTACCCCCTGGAGATGGGGTGATGGGAGTATGTCCTGATGAGCAGGCAGTGTGACGCTAGTTGTCTCTGGGAAGGACATAAGGTGTGATCCAGGGTGGAGATACAGAAAAAGGTGCTGCAGATTCCAAACTCAGTCATCTGGTATCCCTATAGTCAGTGTACTGAAGGGGAACCTGGTAGTTCTGGAGTCCCAGGTGGCCTCTCATAGATCCAGCCTACATGTCAACCTCCTTGTCTTGGAGGTAACTAACATACATGGTGGTAGTTGGTTGCCAGCTAGACACATCCTGCACTCATGCCCTCTGCACTGTGCTCCTTCCCAGCTCTGGTTCCGGACGACTTCAACTCAGATACTGCCAGAAATGCCATTTGATTTGGCACCACTCACACAATTTTGGATGTGTCATTCAATCCAGGCTCCGGTTCTCTCTTTGGCTTGAGAAAGCCAACCTTTGTTGCCCCTCCCTGTTCAGATAAGAAACAGGTAAACCATACCACCCGCTATTAATTACACAGTTATTATGTCTGTCCAAGAACTGCCACTTGGTTACTAGGTTCTTCTGCTCATTTAGCACATCAGTCTTACCCTTCAACCACTTTAAATGACCTCCATGTCACACTTCTTTTGGATATGTCATCCAATTTAGGCTCCGATTCTCACCTATGCTGGAGAAAGCCAACCTTTGTTGCCACTCCATGCCCAAACAGGAAAAGGCTATGACTACTTGGTAGAAACACTGTCAGTTATTATGTCCGCCAATCGGTTACTGGGCTCTTCTTCCTAGTTGGCATGTGAACCTCACCCTTCAACCACTTTAATTAACTTCCATGTCACGCTCCTTATGGACACCTCATCCAATCAAGGCTCATTTTCTCTCCTATGCTGGAGTAAGCCAACCTTTGTTGCCCCTCCATGCCCAAACAGGAAACAGGTAAACCCTACCACCCCCTGGTAGCTACCCAATTATTACATCTGTCCAACAACCGCCATATGGTTACTGCGCTCTTCTTCTCAATCAGCACATGAGCCTCACCCTCACTTTAAATGGCCTCCATGTCTCACTCTTTTTGGATGCCGTATCCAATCAAGGCTCAGGTTCTCTCCCATGCTGGAGAAAAGGCCAACCTTTTTTACCACTCAATGCCTAGATAGGAAATAAGGAAACCCTACCACCCCTTGGCAACAGTTATTATGTCTGTCCAAGAACTGCCACTTGGTTACTTCTGCTCATTTAGCACAGGAACTCTCTCCTCTCCTTCAACCACTTTAAATGACCTCCATGTCATGACTATATGACCTCTATATGCTGGAGAAAGCCAAGCTTTGTTGCCACTGTAGCACTCCCCCTGTAGGAGCTGCTGATTTTTAAACATATTTCCCCCTTACAGAACCCACAGCCAGGCACATGGTATTTTCCAATCTCTTATCCTTCAACCACTTTAAGTGGCCTCCATGTCAGGATCCTTTTGAATACCTCATCCAATCAAGGCTCAGGTTCTCTCCTATGCCGGAGAAAGCCAACTTTTGTTGCCACTCTGTGCCCAGATAGGAAACCCTATCACCCCCTGGTAGCAACTCAATTATTATGTCTGCTTAAGCACTGCCACTTGGTTACTAGGTTCTTCTGCTCATTTAGAACGTGAGTCTTACCATTCAACCACTTTAAATGACCTCCAAAACATGACCATATGAACTCCATATGCTGGAAAAAGCCAACCTTTGCTGCCACTGTAGCACTACCCACATAGGAGCCACTGGTTTTTGGACCTATTTCCTATTGTATACCCTGAACATGTAGAAAACTGTAGAACTCTATGCAAGAAAATATGAGGACTTGCTAAAACTCTGCTCTGTAATAGAGCTCAATCTGTATTGCACAGCTGTGGGAGTGGTAGTACCAAATCATAATTAATGTAGAAAGAGTGTTGACACAGTACCTGGATGTCTTGCATGGCACCTGGCTGCTCTAGTGCCTTTGTTGAGAAGTGGTGTGCCCCTGGCTGTCTTGCACTGCACTGGGCTACACCTGGTTCTGACTTGTGATGTATTGTACTTCACTGTCTCTAGGTTCCAGTTAGGAGATTCCTGGCGCCAGATCTCCCACTGTCTCCTCCACTGCTGGTTCAGGCTGACTCTCTGGTGTGGCTATTCTCCTGAGGCTGCCTTTTCTTCTCTCCCTGCCCCAGGGCAGAGCCCCCAAGAACAGGGGTCCCTTCCAGCTGACTGGACCTTGGATTCTGCACACCAAGCTGTCAGGCCTCAGAGTATTTATGGGGTTGTTCCCCACCTTCTGGGCCCACCTCCCCAGGGATTGGTAGAAGTCCAATAAATATTCAGGCTGCTAGCCCTGCTTTCCCTCCCACTATATTCTGGAACACTAGAAAACAGGGGGAAGCAACAGGTCAGCAACCTATGAGGCACTGCATAGCCTCATAACACAATTAACCCCTGCTTCTCTACCTACAAAGTAGCCAAACTAAATTTGCTGAACACCTAGCAACCTAGGAGGGTGCTACACCACTCTATGTTCAAATGGAAAACCCTACCACCCTCTGGTAACTACACAATGATTTTCGTTTTATAAAACACACGTGATGGTGTAAATACCAACTACATTTTTACATGATTACATTTTATCCATGGTGAACTCTATAAAGCATGCATGATGATGTGAATAGCATCTAATGCCAGACAATCAGCATGAGGGAAATTGCAGGCTGACCTAGTCACCTGCTTGATAAGACAAGCCTTTACGTTACCTTATTGCATAAGTATTATTATTATCCATTTCCTCATTATTATACATTTTACTGAGATCAGAATCCAGTGGTAGAAAATCAAAGCCCATTACTTGCAATCTCTCCTTATTCTCTACTCTAATGTCCATTACAGGTGCCACCTGATTAGATGTGACATGAGTAATCTGTGAATGTATGGCACACAGTACCGAATACTGAGTATAATGATTTCATTATTTATTTTCGAGAGGGGGGATGCATTGGGTAAGAGTGTGGGATGCAAGCATAGGTTTTTTTTTACAGTTTTACAGCTTGAAGTGAACATGTTCTTTGTTTCAGGTTCATTTCACTGTCTCCCTCCCCTCTTCCCAGTTCTCCATTTGCACAGTGAAGACAAAATCTCTATGTAAGCTCCAAGTTGGAACTTACATGGGGCTAAGCACTCATTGCCATGTTCTGGTTATTGAGGCAACCAGTACTGCATCATGGGAGAAAGAGATAACAGTCACTGCCATACTTGGATTATTTTGCATCACTCTGGTGATGGAATGTAGTGGCAGGAAAAGAGAGACAGATTAAGGCAGAATTTGGACACTAGGTAAGGAAGAAGCTTTACCCTGAAAGTTTGTTGGGTAAAGCTGGCCCCTCCCGTAGGTCCCATCAGTTCATCAGGGGGCTTGGGACAGAGAGGGGACTATTCAAATACCTTTTGGCACATTCACAGTAATTTCATGTGTCATGGCTCCCAGCAATTAAATAAAAGTTGTCCAAGTTCCATCAGTTCAAGGGCAGGGATCGGGGATAGAGAAGGGACTATTTACCCATTTTTGGGAAAAGGAGTAGTAAACCACCATGCCGCCACTAGCATCTCTAGTTAACAGCTTTCTGCTCTACTACTAACCTCAATCTAAGTGCAGTACCCTAAGCTTAACATTAAGCCTGCCCATGCAAATAGACTACACACAATATTTGACGAAGTCCTAGCTGCAAAGAGTTTCTGCTAATAATCGTTCCATATAAAATAAAGGTAATTCAGAAGAGAAAACACTTAAGAGAACTGTGACAGACCCAAATGGGACAGGGGCTTTTGGAGGGGACTAGGGGCAAGCTTTATAACCACTGACTATGGCCCATGGAGATCAGGGATTTTGTCTGCTTCTTCTGATTAGATCATGGAAAAGAGCTCAGTTCAGCCTCTGATCCCATAGAGAGCAGATCATTCTCTAATGATGAACAACAAGGTAATAAATGCTGAGAGCGAGGCTTAGATTAATTCTCTGAGTAAGGACAATAAAGCTTTCCTTCTGGAGTAGATGGAAAGGTGTAATATTAATCTTGTACAGGTTCATGGTCAGAGGGATTATGGTGGCCCTCCTGCAGTCCGAGTTAGAGAAGCCCCTCCACTTGGGACAGAAATATTTATCTACAATATCCCTATGAAGATTAATGAATTCCACTTTTTCAGACTGCTGGAACATTGTATGAGTTTTATCTCATATACTGTTGTAGACTACTGCCAGTATGAGACAGTCTGAGGCGGGGTGGGATCTTTTATTAATCAACACATTGTTTGGGTGGGCAGTGGCCTGAGTCACCTAGGCTTTTGTGGGTGATTAATTGTTAATTAGCTTGCTGTTTAATTAGCGTACTGTTTATGTTGGCTGTTCACTTGATATACTATTTACACTTTGCATTGTTTAGGGTAATTTGATCAAGCTCTTACCTGATTTTGTGTGGTATATATTATGTGTGAATTTACAATAAAGTCAGTTCCAGTTTTCACCTAAGCTAGTATCGTCTAGTTCTTGGGTGCAATGCTCAGCTATAATCCTGGTTCCAGAGTGGAATTAGCTGTATCTTGGCGGAAGCACCCGGTCGCGGTGCCGGGTGGTCCGTCACAAGAACTGTACATACTGTACACAAAATAGTACGAGTTCTGATTTTTTAGCACCCATCAAAATTTTACCTTTTGTCTTGAATTCCAAACTAAATAACAGTGCGCTTACCACTATATGAGCTTGCCTAGGCATGCCTGTTCTGTAGCCTGTACAGGAAGTCCCCGGGTTACAAACAAGATAGGCTCTCTAGGTTTGTTCTTAAGTTGAATAGGTATGTAAGTTGGAACAGGTAAATTTAAGTGTAACTCCAAAAAAAAATGTCTAAGTTTTTTGGATAGCATAGGGAAGGGTTAACATCCCTGTAACGTTTGTGTTGCTGTCTGTGCCCCTGTTCAGAAGATTTCACCTCACTTTCTATCCCTGTGACAATTGGATTTTGAAAATGTTGGGTTGTTGTGGAAACAAGGATTGGTGATAAAGCTTCAATGGAGACACATTTTCTTATGATAACTCTTACTGGAGTGAATTTCCCTTCCCGGGGTTAGATATCTTCTCACTTCCTGTTGTCTCCCTCCGTTTGTAAGTATGAGTCAGATTTAAGTCAGATGTTTGTCATTCGGGGACTGTCTGTATATCTTTAGCATTAGATCAACTATCACATTGATGCCTCTGACTGCTAGTCTCAACAGATTCCGAGTGAGATTTGACCATGTTGCTACTGTATGGCTTCCTGTTCTCCTTGCTGTAGGCTCTAACATTGCTGGGAAGCAAATCCCAGCCTCCACCAAGATGGCTGCCTCCACACAGAGACACAGAACACAGCAGGTAAGACAGTAATGGGAAAAATATCAGCTGGAGGGAGACCAGAGGCAATACTGGTTACTAGTTCTTTGCAGCTTCCAAATACCCATTCAAGGCCTACACTCCAGCTGTGTTTTATTTTTTTTTTGGGGGGGGGGTGCTTTAAAATAGAACTTTCATTAAATATACAGTATGTCTAACAAAATGTAAGTTATATAGAATGAGTTACAACTGTTAGAACTATTGTAAAGAAATAGATATATTTTCATCACTTTAGTGTTGGAAATGTGTATCTCTATGACTGAATAGGCCCCAGAAGACAAAGAGTCAATTTAACCACCTGACCATTGGGCACTTAAAACCCCATCCTAACCAGACCAATTTTCAGCTTTCAGTGCTCTCACATTTTGAATGGCAATTACTCAGTCATGCAACACTGCATGCATATGAAAATTGTTGTCCTTTTTTTTTTTTACACAAATAGAGCTTTCTTTTGGTGGTATTTAATCACCACGGAGTTTATTATTTGTTGCACTATAAATGAAAAAAGTCTGAAAATTTTGTAATAAATGCATTTTTCTTAATTTCTGTTATAAAATTTAGAAAATTAGTATGTTTTCTTCATAAATGTTTGCCAAAATTTATACTGCTATATATCTTTGGTAAAAATAACCAAAATAAGTGTATATTATTTGGTCTTTGTGAAAGTTATAGAGTCTACAAGCTATGGTTCCAATCACTAAAAATTGATCACACCTGATGTACTGACGGTCTATCTCATTTCTTGAGACGCTAACAAGCCAGGAAAGGACAAATACCCCCAAATTATCCCTTTTTGGAAAGTACACATTCCAAGGTATTTAGTAAAAGGCATAGGTTCATTTTTTGAAGTTGTAATTTTTCCCCCAATTCTTTGCAAAATTAAGTTTTTTTTTTTCACATAATTGTCATGTTAACAGGTTGAAATCAAATTAAATAAATTTTGCCATACGTACTTCACCATCATAGTCCCCCTCTTTAGAGTTGAGCGAACCCGGACTGTAAAGTTTAGTCCGGCTTTTCACTAGTTTGCCCTTAGAAGCCATCACAGCCATGCCTACTAATGGCATGGCTGTGATTGGCCAGTGCATCATGTGACCCAGCCTCTATATGAGGATGGAGTCATGTAGCGCCGCATGTCAGATCGTCTTAGACTAGAGTAGGGAGAGCTTCATGGCGGTGCTGTGAGGGAAAGATTAGGGTTCACAACCATCTCAGACTGCATTAGGGAGACCTTCATTGCGGTCCTGTGAGGGAGACATTAGCTTTCAGAACCATCTTATAGTGCATTAGGGAGACGTTCCTGTCTGTGCTGCGAGGGAGACATTAGCGCTCAGAACCATCTTATAGTGAATTAGGGAGACGTTCCTGTTGGTGCTCTGAGGGAGAGATTATCATTCTAAAACCAATTACTACTGCATTAGGGATCAGGTTCCTGTTGGTGCTGTGAGGGAGAGAACATCATTCTAAAACCATCTACTACTGTATTAGCGACAGGTTCCTGTTGGTGCTCTGAGGGAGAGATTATCATTCTAAAACCATCTACTACTGCTTTAGGGACAGGTTCCTGTTGGTGCTCTGAGGGAGAGATCATCATTCTAAAACCATCTACTACTGCATTAGGGACAGGTTCCTGTTGGTGCTCTGAGGGAGAGTTTATCGTTCTAAAACCATCTACTACTGCATTAGGGAGAGGTTCCTGTTGGTGCTCTGAGGGAGTGTTTATCGGTATAAAACCATCAACTACTGCATTAGGGAGAGGTTCCTGTTGGTGCTCTGAGGTAGAGTTTATCATTATAAAACCATCTCCTACTGCATTAGGGAGAGGTACCTGTTTGTGCTCTGAGGGAGAGTTTATCGTTCTAAAACCATCTACTACTGCTTTAGGGACAGGTTCCTGTTGGTGCTCTGAGGGAGAGATTATCATTCTAAAACCATCTACTACTGCATTAGGGAGAGGTTCCTGTTGGTGCTCTGAGGGAGTGTTTTTCGGTATAAAACCATCTCCTACTGTTTTAGGGAGAGGTACCTGTTGGTGCTCTGAGGGAGAGTTTATCTTTCTAAAACCATCTACTACTACATTAGGGAGAGGTTCCTGTTGGTGCTCTGAGGGAGAGTTTATCGGTATAAAACCATCTCCTACTGCATTAGGGAGAGGTTCCTGTTGGTGCTCTGAGGGAGAGTGTATCGTTCTAAAACCATCAACTACTGCAATAGGGAGAGGTTCCTGTTGGTGCTCTGAGGGAGAGTGTATCGTTCTAACACAATCAACTACTGCAATAAGGAGAGGTTCCTGTTGGTGCTCTGAGAGAGAGTTTATCATTATAAAACCATCTCTTACTGCATTAGGGAGAGGTTCCTGTTGGTGCTCTGAGGGAGAGTTTATCATTCTAAAACCGTCTACTACTGCATTAGGGAGATGTTCCTGTTGGTGCTCTGAGGGAGAGTTTATCGTTCTAAAACCATCTCCTACTGCATTAGGAAGAGGTTCCTGTCGGTGCTCTGAGGGAGAGGTTATCGTTCTAAAACCATCTACTACTGCATTAGGGAAAGGTTCCTGTTAGTGCTCTGAGGGAGAGTTTATCGGTATAAAACCATCAACTACTGCATTAGGGAGAGGTTCCATTTGGTGCCCTGAGGGAGAGTTTATCATTATAAAACCATCTCCTACTACATTAGGGAGAGGTTCCTGTTGGTGCTCTGAGGGAGAGTTTATCGTTCTAAAACCATCTACTGCTGCATTAGGGAGAGGTACCTGTTGGTGCTCTGAGGGAGAGTTTATTGGTATAAAACCATCTCCTACTGCATTAGGGAGAGGTTCCTGTTGGTGCTCTGAGGGAGAGTTTATCGTTCTAAAACCATCTCCTACTGCATTAGGGAGAGGTTCCTGTTGGTGCTCTGAGGGAGAGTTTATCGTTCTAAAACCATGTACTACTGCATTTGGCAGAGGTTCCTGTTGGTGCTCTGAGGGAGAGTTTATCATTATAAAACCATCTCCTACTACATTAGGGAGAGGTTCCTGTTGGTGCTCTGAGGGAGAGTTTATCGTTCTAAAACCATCTCCTACTGCATTAGGGACTGGTCCCTGTTGGTGCTCTGAGGGAGAGTTTATCGTTCTAAAACCATCTACTACTGCATTAGGGAGAGGTTCCTGTTGGTGCTCTGGGAGAGAGATTATCATTCTAAAACCATCTACTACTGCATTAGGGAGAGGTTCCTGTTGGTGCTCTGAGGGAGAGTTTATCGTTCTAAAACCATCAACTACTGCATTAGGGAGAGGTTCCTGTTGGTGCTCTGAGGGAGAGTTTATCATTCTAAAACCATGTCCTACTGCATTAGGGAGATGTTCCTGTTGGTGCTCTGAGGGGGAGTTTATTGTTATAAAACCATCTCCTACTGCATTAGGGAGAGGTTCCTGTTGTTGCTCTGAGGGAGAGTTTATAGTTCTAAAACCATCTCCTACTGCATTAGGGAGAAGTTCCTGTCGGTGCTGTGAGGGGGAGATTATTGTTCTAAAATCATCTCATATTGCATTAGGGACAGGTTCCTGTCGGTGCTGTGAAAGACAGATTATCGTTCTAAAATCATCTCATACCGGTGTAGGGAGAGGTTCCTGCTGCTGGTGTGAGCGGTGGAGAGGTTCCTGCTGCTGGTGTGAGCGGTGCATTTCTTGCACAAAAATAAAAAGTGCATCTACAATTTTCTTTTTTTTTTAGTATTAATAAATAGTGCTACATAGTACATTTGTGTCCGGAATGAGGAGAGCGTTAAATAAGGGATGTGGTCGTGGTGCTGCTGGTGTTGGTGGTGTTGCAGAAGCTCCTGTTGCAAGGAGAGGACGTGGTCGATCTGTGCCAGCTACACGCACAAGTGAAACACCTTCCTCAGGTAACCGACAGAACCTTCAACGTTATATGGTAGGCCCGAATGGCGCTCAATGAATGGTGAGGCCGGAACAAGTACAGGCGATAGTAGATTGGGTGGTGACAATGCCTCCAGTTCCTTCACATTGTCTGCCACCCGGTCCCTTGATGAAAGCTCCGAGTTGGCACCTGAACCCCATGGCCATCTGTCTTTCACCTCAGCCCCTTGTAAATCAGCCAAGCAGTCTGAGCCCCAAGTCATGCAGCAGTCTCTTATGCTTTTTGATGACTCTGCTAGTGTGCTTTCCGTGGGCCATCCACATAGCCCTGCCCCAGAAGTGGAAGACATTGAGTGCACGAATGCCCAATCACTTCTGTTGCAGGATGAGGACATGGAAACACCACCGCAGCACGTCTCTGATGATGATGAAACACAGGTGCCAACTGCTGCGGCTTTCCTCAGTGTGCAGACTGACAAGGAGAGCAGTGGTGAAGGGTGGGTGGAAGATGATGTGGAGGATGATGAGGTCCTAGACCCCACATGGAATGAAGGTCATGCGAGTGACTTGTGCAATTTGGAGGAAGAGGTGGTGGTCACACAGAGGCACCAGCACAGCAAAAGAGGAAGCAGGTTGCAAAAGCGGAGCAAGTGTCCCCTAGATAGTATGCCTGCTACTACCCACCGCACCCAGGGACCTAGCAAACCAAAGGCAGCTCAAAGGCTTTCCCCGGCGTGGCAGTTCTTCAGACAATGTGCTGACTACAAGACACAAGTGGTTTGCACACTGTGCAATGAGAGCCTGAAGCGAGGCATAAATGTTCTAAACCTGAGCACAACCTGCATGACCAGGCATCTAAATTGAAAGCACTTGCTGCAGTGGAATAAGTACCTCAAAATCCAAGAAAGGTCTCTGCCTCCTCCTGCTTCCTCTTCTGCTGCTGCCTCGGCCTCTTCCTCCACCTCTACAGTGACAGTGTCACCTGCCACCCAGCAAACAGACGATGTGACAGCAACGCCACCATGTCCGCCACCGTCCCCAAGCATTTCCACATGGTCCAATGGAAGCTTACAGCTGTCCATCTCCCAAACACTGGAGAGAAAGAGGAAGTACCCCCCCACCCACCCGCGATCCCTGGCACTGAATGCCAGCATTTCAAAATTCCTGGCCTTTGAAATGCTGTCATTCCATCTGGTGGACACGGACAGTTTTAAAAACCTGATGACGGTGGCTGTCCCACAGTATGTGGTTCCCAGCCGCCACTACTTTTCCAGGAGAGCCATCCCTTCCCTGCACAAACAAGTCGGGGATGAGATCAAGTGTGGACTGCGCAATGCCATCTGTGGGATGGTCTACATAACCACTGATATGGGAACCAGTAAGCATGGGCAGGGACGCTATATTTCGCTAACTGCACACTGGGCAAATGTAGTGGCGGGTGGGCCTGAGGCGGCTAGCCGTTTGGCGCATGTCCTTCCGCCACCGACGATTGCAGAGCATTTCTCTTTGCCTCCTGTTGGCTCCTCCTCCTACTGTGCTTCCTCCTCCTCCTCCTCTACCACCTCCTCATCCGCTCAGCGTAACACCTTCACCACCAACTTCTGCACATCCAGGGGGAAATGACAGCAGACTGTTTTAAAACTGATATGTTTGGGGGATAAACCCCACACTGCGCAGCAGCTGTGGACGGGCATTGAACAACAGAGCGATGAGTGGTTGTTGCCACTGAGCCTCAAGCCCGGCCTGGTGGTGTGCGATAATGGGCGAAATCTCGTAGCAGCTCTGGGCCTAGCCGGTTTGACGCACATCCCTTGCCTGGCGCATGTGCTGAATTTGGTGGTGCAGAAATTTCTATAAAACTACCCGGATATGTCAGAGCTGCTGCAGAAAGTGCGGGCTGTCTTCGCGCGCTTTTGGCGTTCTCACATTGCTGCTGCTCGCCTGTCTGCGCTGCAGCGGAACTTCGGCCTTCCCGCTCACCGCCTCCTATGCGACGTGCCCACAAGGTGGAACTCCACCTTGCACATGCTGGAGAGACTGTGCGAGCAGCAGCAGGCAATAGTGGAGCTTCAGCTGTAGCACGCACGGGTCAGTCGCTCTGCGGAACAGCACCACTTCACCACCAAGGAGTGGGCCTCCATGCGAGACCTGTGTACCATATTTCGGCGTTTCGAGTACTCCACCAACATGGCCAGTGCCGATGACGCTGTTCTAAGCGTTACTATCCCACTTCTATGTCTCCTTGAAAAAACACTTCGGGCGATGATGGAAGAGGATGTGGCACAGGAGGAAGAGGGTTCATTTCCACAGTTATCGGGCCAGTCATCCACAAGTGGCTCGGAGGGTGGGTTCCTGCACCAGCATAGGCCAGGTAAAAAATTTTCAAGCCAGGGCACAGTCCTGGAGGATGAGGAGGACGAGGATGATGAGGAGGAGGAGGAGGAGAAGGAATTGTGTTCACAGCAGGGTGGCACCCAACGCAGCTCCTGGGCATCACTGGAGCGTGGCTGGGGGGATACAGAGGACACAGATGATAAACCTCCCACAGAGGACAGCCTGTCTTTGCCTCTGGGCAGCCTAGCACACATGAGCGACTACATGCTGCAGTGCCTGCTCAACGACAGCCGACAGCACATTTTATCTTGTGCTGATTACTGGGTGGCCCCCCTGCTGGATCCCTATTACAAGGACAACGTGCCATCCTTAATTCCCTCACTGGAGCGTGATCGGAAGATGTGCAACTACAAGCGCACGCTGGTAGACGCGCTGCTGAGGGAATTCCCAAATGACACAGGGGCATCTGTGGAAGCACAAGGCGAAGATGGAGGAGGAGGAAGAGGTCGCCAACGCAGCTGTGGCACCGCCAGCACCTCAAAAGGCAGGGTTAGCATGGCCGAAATGTAGAAAAGCTTTGTCAGCAGCCCGCCACAACAAACAGCACCACCAGCTGATAGGCAACGTCTTAGAAGGAGGCAGAATTTCAGCAACATGGTGGAAGAGTATGTGTGCACACGCCTACACGTACTGACTGATGGATCTGCCCCATTCAACTTCTGGGTCTCCAAATTGGGCACATGGCCTGAGCTTGCCGTTTATGCCCTGAAGGTGCTGGCCTGCCCTGCAGCCAGTGTATTGTCTAAACGTGTGTTTAACACGGCAGGAGGCGTTATCACAGACAAGCGCAGCCGTCTCTCCACAGCCAACGTGGACAAGCTAACGTTTATTAAAATGAACCAGGCATGGATCCCACAAGACTTCGGCCAAACTTCGCAGAAAAGTTCGGGTTCGGTACCGAACTTGACCCGAACTTGACCCCGGACCCCATTGAAGTCAATGGTGACCCGAACTTTTGGGCACAAAAATGGCTGTAAAAAAGTCCTGGAAAGGGCTAGAGGGCTGCAAAAGGAAGCAAAACGGGGGTAAGGAGTAGGACGAGTGTCCTACAAACAAATGTGGATAGGGAAATAACTTAAAATCACAAAAAAAAAAAAAAATGGGAGGAGGAGGTGGATGTGGAGTAGGAGCCTAGAGGTTGACTAGGCTGTGACTGTGGCAGTGTAGGTGGAAGTGGCAGTGGAGGAGGAGGAGGAGGTAGCCAACACTGTTATTTGTTTGTTTGTTTTTTTTTCTAATTGGGGTAGCCCCCAAAATATTGAGACATATTCAAAAAAAAGTATACCAAGTGGTGTTCCTTCCTGCAGTCTCCAGCTCTTCCTGGGCCACTCCCCTGCCCACATCAAAACAATCAGGACTGCACATCAGTCAGGCCTTAATAAATTTGCCTCTCCTAGCAAAAATCTATTCTCTAAGCACCTATTCATTATGGGGGCGCTACATCAATATACATGGTTATTTTGTCCATAGGGAGAAATTGAGCCTTTTGTTTTATTCATATGCGTAGCAATATACCTTAGAGAGTATTGCCTACTATCTTGTTATTTTTTTATGTAAAATTGGTGTCTATGTCCATTCACAAATCTAACTATTTATTGTGAATACATGTCTAGTGAATACATATTAATTTAATTCCATATTTAGTCTGTGTTCATATTAATCGATTTGTGTTTTTCAAAAATGTCTGCTTGGTCGAAAAATGACTCAATATAAAATGTTATATACATGCTGTATAATGTGCAATAAGATAAAATAAAGATTTTTGATATATACAATTTTTAATAATAATATTTTCTCAAGGACACATGATAAACATTGTACATCATAATGACTAAATTAGTTGTTATTGTTTATAGGATCCCCCTTTCCTAATCCTACCTCATTCATTAACCTAATGAGATATTATAGTGCTGTGGAATATGGGTTAAGCCTCCCTCTCCTTGTATAAATCAGCATTTCATAGGTCTGGTAAGTATTGACTTAATCCCTGCAATAAGGTCTTATGATGCCATAGAGCTAATACTTACCGGACCTATAAAATGCTGATTGATGAGAGTATTGTGAAGCCTAGTGCATCTTCCACAGCAATGGAAGAATAAGGGGATGATATGCAATACTTGCCAATTAAATGCTAACCTGTGTGGGTTTTGGAAAGTCTGTGAGGTCTTGTTACTGCTTCAACTTGTTTGTGACAATACATTACAGAATATCAGAGATATTTGTTACCAACACTGTGAGGTTGGATTAGGAACAGTGGATCCTATAGACCAGCCTTTCCTAGCCTTTTTAACCCAGAGGCACTCCTAAAATAATTGTCAGGTCTGAGGTAACCTTACTAAAACCAGTTAATTTGGGTCCAATGGGAAGAATGCCTCTTGCATTGGTTGTTAGTGAGAGAATGTTCCTTACATTGGTGATCAGTGGGAAGAATGCCCCTAACATTAGTGGTCAGTGGGAAGAATGTTCCTTACATTGGTGATCAGTGGGAAGAATGCCCCTAACATTAGTGGGCAGTGGGAAGAATGCTCATCACATTGGTTGTCAGTTGAAAGAATGTCCCTTACATTGGTGATCAGTGGGAAGAATGCCCCTTACATTGGTGATCAGTGGGGATAATGCTCCTTACATTGGTGGTCAGTTGAAAGAATGTCCCTTACATTGGTGGTCAGTGGGAAGAATGCTCCTTACATTGGTGATCAGTGGGAAGAATGCTCCTTACATTGGTGATCAGTGGGAAGAATGTTCCTTACATTGGTGATCAGTGGGAAGAATGTCCCTTACATTGGTGATCAGTGGGAAGAATGTCCCTTACATTGGTGATCAGTGGGAAGAATTCTACTTACATTGGTGATCAGTGGGAAGAATGTTCCTTACATTGGTGGTCATTGGGAAAAATGCTCCTTACATTGGTGATCAGTGGGAAGAATGTTCCTTACATTGGTGGTCATTGGGAAAAATGCTCCTTACATTGGGGGTCAGTGGGAAGAATGCTCCTTACATTGGTGATCAGTGGGAAGAATGCTCCTTACATTGGTGGTAATTGGGAAGAATGCTCCTTACATTGGTGCTCAGTGGGAAGAATGCTCCTTACATTGGGGGTCAGTGGGAAGAATGTTCATTAAATTGGTGATCAGTGGGAAAAATTTCCCCTTACATTGGTGGTCAGTTGAAATAATGTTTCCCTTACACTTGCCGCCCTTAAAGACTGCTAATAAAGGTCTCTGGTGTCATGCCGCTGGCTTTGCCAAGTGCTGTTGGCCCTGGAACTATGCTGGCACCATCAAATGGGAACTCAATCAGTCACACCCAAGGAACCCTTATCAACTTCTGGAAGAACCCCATGGAACCAGGGTTGAGAAAGACTGCTATAGACCATAACAACTAATTTAGACATTATGATGCAAAACGTTTATGTGAGGAGGACATGTACAGTATAAGACATTCATCTATGGATATTATGATTAAAAATTATATATATATAATGATATATTTCATTCTATTATTGCACTGTATATACCACAAATGTCTGTCATTTTTTCATGACTAATTTATGATGTTAATGTGCTTTATGGACATTGTTCAGATAGCGTTTCTCCATATCAATAACATTTTTCCATTCCTCTTTAGGGTAGGTCTTATGCTTCAAGTGTCTATATAATTATATTTAGACACCCGATAAGGGATCAGATATACATTTTTGGTTATATATTTTGTATGCTTTTTTTAACCGCTTAGTCCCCAGTGCTGTTTTATAATGCTGCTGGAAATCAGTGGCTACTGCAGGACCTTGCAGGGCTTTAGGTCGGAACCTCTGGCTGTCAGTGATAACCAACATCCAGCACTAAGCCCAGGAGATGAAACAATTAGCTCCTGGGATTCTGATGCATCTACAGATTGCCCTATAGGAGCGTACTGTGGAACCGAATATAAACACTATGCTTCCACATAAGGGGTCAACCAATTTAAGGGGTCAGACCGTTCTGGTGAGTGCGTCCATCACAGGGGGAGAATACATGTGTGATGACCTTTTTAATATAAGAATCCACTTTACATCATAGGGAGATATCAAGGTACTATTATCACACATTGTGGACTTGAGCACACAGATTTTGCTAAACAAAAAGGAGGGGGGAGGGGTGTTTTATAGACCCAACCACTTCATTTGGCAATATATGTTCTCTTTTATTAAAATAAGTTTATTTAAAAATAACATTTATTTTAAGTCACAGTGTAATCATTGATTTGGATGAAGGCAGGAGGTGTATTGTAGTATGGCAAATACTGTTGGTTATTTTTGGTATATGGTTGATGTACACTTGTTAATGGGATATAATTATATGCCCTTGAAATATTAGACAGACACCACTGAGAGGGAGGTGGTTTGTAGACCCATGTTTTTAGATTTAATAACTAGCACTGCGTTTTATTTTCTTATTAATATTTTTTGGTATCCAGGAGGGATGTTGTTGGTGTTCGCCTGCTCCAGGGATCCAAAAAGATACATTGGGGATGATTTACTAAAGCTGGAGAGTCCAAAAACTGGTGCAGCTGTGCAGCTTCTAACCTCAGCTTGTTCAATCAAGCTTTGACAATAAAACCTTGAATCTTTTTTGTGTGGAGCTGCACCAAATTTTGCACTTTCAAGCTTTAGTAAATCAACCCCATAGTGCAGGATATATTACTATATAGGGGGAGCATACAAATTCCATGCTGGACATCCTTGGTTTGATTTACGCCAAGTAGGGATAAGGGTTGTGACTAATTCACAAGGTTTGCAAATCCCAAAGTTTTGGATAAAATGCTTGTGGGAAAGTTACCAGAAATAAGGAACAATCTGTGTTGCAGTTGATAGTCTTTGCCTCATTGTTTAACCACTTGACCACTGGGCACCACTGGGCACTTAAACCCCCTTCCTAACCAGACCAATTTTCAGCTTTCAGTGCGCTCACATTTTGAATGACAATTACTCAGTCATGCAACACTGTACCCATATGAAATTTGTGTCTTTTTTTTCACACAAATAGAGCTTTCTTTTGGTGGTATTTAATCACATTAGTAATTTTTCTTCATACATTTTGGCCAAAATTTATACTGCTACATATCTTTGGTAAAAAAGCAAACAGATTATTTGGTGTTTGTGAAGGTTATAAAGTCTACAAGTTATGAGTGAGCATGGCTGGGTGAGGATGGCTGGATGGGTGAGCATGGATGGGTGAGGATGGGTGGCTGAGCATGGATGGATGGGTGGCTGAGCATGGATGGGGTGAGAATGGGTGGGTGAGCTTGGATGGGGTGAGGGTGGCTGGGTGAGCTTGGATGGGGTGAGGGTGGCTGGGTGGGTGGTGGATGGATGGTGGGGGTGCACACTGTCACTAGGCAGCGCTGTGGGCATTACACATCGCCCACACCGCTGCAGCACGTCCTCTCTCCCCCCTCTCTCCTCTCACACTGCACCGATCGGTGCAGAGAGGAGAGAGAAGAGCCGACACTTCCGCCGGCTTGTTTACATGTGATCGTGCCATCATTTGACGGCACGATCACGTGGTAAAAGGCCGCTCGCAGTGGCCATTCACCGCAATCCTTGGACCCGGCGGTCATCGAAGTTCCCGTGTGCGCGCCCCAGGGGGCGCACAGGAAGAGCATTCATGGGAGGACGTCCATAGATGTCCTCCCAGAATAACGCAACCGCCCTGTGGAAGTCTTTTGTCTATAGGGCGGTTGTGAAGTGGTTAAAGCAGGGGTCCCCAAACATTGGAAACAAAGGGCCAGTTTACATTCCTTCAGGCTTAAGGGGGGGGCTAAACTGTGGACATTGGAAGTAGCAAAGGTCTCAAATGCAGTGGAAATAACACCCCATCTATGTTGTCAGTGGGAGGAATAGTACCCCACTGTTGGTGTCATTGGGCCCCATTGTCTGTGTCATTGGGTGGAATAGTGCCCCATCATTGGTGTCATTGGTAGGAATTCTGCCCCTTCATTGGTGTCAGTGGGGGAAATTATGCCCCATTGTTGCTATCAGTGGATGGAAACAGTGCCCCATGGGCCAGATAAAAGCAAGCAAATGGCTGCCTCTGGCCCTCAGGCCACAATTTGGAGACCACTGGTTTAAAAAAAAAGGATAGCCCAGCCACCTTGCTATAAAGGGTGGGATCACAGCAGCCATATATAATCAGTGTATACAGGACTGCTGTTAGAAATCAATGGGGCCCCGCACAGCCTAGCTGACAGGAACAGTGAATAAACCCTTAATTGTGTGTGTGTGTGTGTGTGTTTTTTTTTTTTTTACAATTTTATTTATTTATTTTTTTATATATTTTTTAACAGCCCTGTGGGGGTTGGTAAAATATCAGGGAGTCTAAACATACACCAAATACCTCTGTAGCCGACAGTGGACTACAGCTACCTGGTTCTGCAGACCACCCCTATCATTGTTCGCCTGTTCCTGTGTCCCTCTAGTGCTGGACTCTAGTGACCGACATCATATCTTGGAGCCAAGCAGGGAGGATTGTGGGACCAGTAATCTCCTGAGCAGACGTTCTGGAGTTGTGGAACCATCTTTGGACTACACATCCCAGAGGGCTCTCTGCAACACCAAAAGACCTCTGGGAGGGACTAGTAGATCCAGCCCACGTGCTCTTCTTCCTGGGATCCACTGAGTGAACACCTCACCGCTGCTGTGCGGGAGGGATGCGGCCTACCATGTGACAATACAGCGACTCCAGCCTGGCCCCGGGGGGCCCAACTCTGCTTGCTGTTAGCGAGACATCACTGCAGCATCACCCCGTCTGACAGATCTGACTACCACCTGTGCCTGGCAGCTGGCCAGACATCTCCGTTCATTCTGCAGAAGGACGTCCCATCTGAAATCGCTGTTCGGGAGGTTCCTATCAGGCTCTTCAGTTGGTGAGAGGGCAGCCGCCTGACAGTTACAACCCCTTCCTTGTTATCTTTATTGGACACTGTGTACAGACACCTTGCCCATGGAAACACTTTGTTGCATTACATAAGAAACTGTACATAGACATCTATACCCTGAACTACTTTAAGGAATACCACTAGCCAGTTTAAGCTTTTCTGCCTATTTTCACATCACTGTGCCATATCTTGGATACCATTCAAAGAGCTCCAACTGCCGGTAAAGATCACTGCAGGCCTGAACTCTGGACATTGCTGTTACCATTAGTTAAAGGGCCCCTACTCTATTCCTATTCTATCTGATCTCTCATTAGAATTTAAAGGTTTAATAAGCCGGCCTGGGATTTCCTTTTAGTGTGGTGTCATATTGCAGCAATAAGTGGATTCTTTTATAATCACCCATTTAGTCTTTCAGCTTTTATTTCGCTGTACATAAGTATATTTTGCAACTGTGATTCTGAACTGTAGTTAAGTTGTTTTCTCTTGGAAATTCCTCACCTGAGTCTTGGTTGTTCACCAGGACTCAGCTGATCAAAACCCTTTGTACCTATATCTTTGCTTCAGTAAAACCTAAGAGAATATTTTATCTAGTTTGTGTTGGAGTGTCATTTAAAGGTGCTTGCAGAAATGTCTGAACCCAAAGTGTCAGGTGGGTTGGAGGGTTCACAGGGTCAGGGCGGTGCAGAAGAAAATGTAACTTTAAGCAGCCCTCAAGGGGGCAGTGCTACACCTCAAACCTTTCTTTGCAGCCTCAGCTGCAAAGTGAATGACCAGGAATCGCTCTATACAGAGACGCCATGTTCATCCACAAAATGAAGCATTGTAAACACAGGGAGGGCCACAGGGAGATTGGTTCAAATAATTGCACCCACTCCTGCTGCTATGGGTCCCCCTGTTGAACTTATGGGGTCTGGGCCCTGTACAGGAGGGCAGGTGCTACCCCCTTATCAGCGGCCCTTATAGGGAGAGCTGAGAGTTCTATGTAGGGAGAGATACTGTTTACAATTGCTATCAATACATGTCCCCCATTGTAGTGCCCAGCATCCTACACTAGCTTGCTTATTGGCCCTACCAATGGTCAGAAATAAACAATACGATTTGCCCCATAGATGTTGAATTAAGGCCGCTTTGTTTGAATGGCCTACTATTGAACCATCAACTGGACCTGCATCATGTTTTACAATACAGTAGTAGTTTTGGTGCATAGAATCATGGGGGTGTTAAGTACATTGGAAGGGCAATTTAAAATAACCAGCACCACAGGGAATTTTGAATTGCTATGCACTGCAGAAACATGCTTTACTGCAACACATAGTCCTCCTTCACATTAAGCGTATTCCCATGCGAGGTTGGTTCTGTGCATTTCTGTACAGGCAGTCTAATTCATGTCCATTGGGACACAGCCACTGCGGCCAATTTGGCAGTGAGTGCGGCTCTCCAAACCCACACTGTTTGCTTTCGGGGACACACACCAACACGGATATCAAATTGGGAGCAGCGGCTGTGTCCCTGCAGCTGCTGCGTCCCCATTGACATGAATGGGACTCCCCGAACGGGGATTCAAGGAAGACCTGCGCATCCCAGTGTGTGCAAACACGGACTTCGCATGGGCACACTTTATAGCAGGGAGAAAAAAAAAACATTTTACTGCTGTCAGTAGCGATTCCTGTGTTGTTTACCTACACAAAGCCCTCTTCTGTCATTTGCTCAGCGGATCGGTGTGTTCTGGCCATAAATCATCCTCGGGGACCCACTGATGGGCTTGTGCTGTAGCAAATGACAGCACAGCCGGAGAAGTGGGCACGCGCTTGTGTGCCCTCCTACTTGGAAATACCAAATCACATACATGTACCTGATGTGGCACAGCAGGGCCATCCTGCTGCAGTATAAGTGTAGTGGGCAGTCCTGAACTGGCTATGCAGGAGCAGCATTGTCACCCTAGGACTGGACAACAGAACACATACTGTATATATACAGTATCTCACAAAAGTGAGTACACCACTCACATTTTTGTAAATATTTCATTCTATCTTTTCATGTGACAACACTGAAGAAATGACACTTTGCTACAATGTAAAGTAGTGAGCGTACAGCTTGTATAACAGTGTAAATTTGCTGTCCCTTCAAAATAAATCAACACACAGCCATTAATGTCTAAACTGCTGGCAACAAAAGTGAGTACACCCCAAGTGAAAATGTCCAAATTGGGCCCAAAGTGTCAATATTTTGTGTGGTCACCATTATTTTCCAGCACTGCCTTAACCCTCTTGGGCATGGAGTTCGCCAGAGCTTCACAGGCTGCCACTGGAGTCCTCATGACGACATCACGGAGCTGGTGGATGTTAGAGACCTTGCGCTCCTCCACCTTCCATTTGAGGATGCCCCACAGATGCTCAATAGGGTTTAGGTCTGGAGATGCTTGGCCAGTCCATCACCTTTACCCTCAGCTTCTTTAGCAAGGCAGTGGTCATCTTGGAGGTGTGTTTGGGGTCATTATTATGTTGGAATACTGCGCTGCAGCCCAGTCTCCGAAGGGAAGGGATCAAGCTCTGCTTCAGTATATCTAATATAAGTTTGACATTCATGGTTCCCTCAATGAATTGTAGTTCCCCAGTGCCGGCAGCACTCATGCAACCCCAGAGCATGGCACTCCCACCACCATGCTTTCTTGTAGGCAAGACACACTTGTCTTTGTACTCCTCACATGGTTGCCGCTAAACACACGCTTGACACCATCTGAACCAAATACGTTTATCTTGGTCTCATTACACCACAGGACATGGTTCCAGCAATCAATGTCCTTAGTCTGCTTGTCTTCAGCAAACTGTTTGCGAGCTTTCTTCATCATCTTTAGAAGAGGCTTCCTTCTGGGAGGACAGCGATGCAGACCAATTTGATGCAGTGTGCGGCGTATGGTCTGAGCACTGACAGGCCAACCCCCCACTCTTTCAACCTCTGCAGCAATGGTGGCAGCACTTATACATCTATTTCCCAAAGACAACCTCTGGATATGACGCTGAGCACGTGTACTCAACTTCTTTGGTCAACCATGGCGAAGTCTGTTTTGAGTGGAACTTGTCCTGTTAAACCGCTGTATGGTCTTGGCCACCGTTCTGCAACTCAATTTCAGGGTCTTGGCAATCTTTTTATAGTAAAATATAGTGTAGTGCTTAAAACAGTGTGGGTATGTACAATCTGATTAGAGAAAGATATAAAAAGTCAAAACACAATTAAGGTGCAACGTGGTTAAAATGCTCAAGAAGTTTTGTAACTAATAATATCAAATAAAATCCAAATTCATTCTCAAGTAATGCATGTACACAGTATATAAAGTGCCAATATAATCCTGTGAGATATTCGTGCTGATATGTGATAAAATGTTCGTGCTTGAATCCTAAACATATGGTCTTGATTGTAGACTAGTACAAATTATTGTCCAATAATCATAGCCATCATGTGCAGATATTGATAGCATCATAAGCAAATCGTGTCCAGTGACCACCAACAGGTGAGAATCCACCACCAAATGCACAGAACGCTTACCAGAAAGCGAAAGTATTAGCGCCCAGAGAAAACAATGATTGGCATCCAATTGAATGGCCTAATGGATCCTCTTATACTTCTCCACCATTGAGGGTAACGTTCCGATATGGATATGTACAGCTCCAACCAGTGGTTAAACAGCAACACAATGACCAAGGTATTCCAAGCAGCAAAGATTATGATCAAGCCATAAAAGAAAAAGAAAAAGAGGCCTCCATAGTGTAAAATTGTATAACTCTTTTTAATATGAGAGGTTAAAAACACTTACATCAATGGAGACATTAAAGGGCCCTTCAATCATGAAAAACAGTTGTGCAATGACCTGCGGGGATGTAACCCAACGCGTTTTGTCTCAAAAGACTTCTTCTGGGGCGTCCCCTATCCAAGCGATTGCACTTATATATAGAAGATCTAAAACTAATCTAGAATTAATAACACACCCACTTCCCTCCCAGCAGGAAGTCCGGTGTTGCCATGCAAAGATGGCGCCATGGTGTGTGTTCCATGTGTTTTCCACACCTCCGTATGGGAGCAAAAAGCCGAACAAATACTTGAAAGGTGTACCAATATGGTGCCCGAATGTCGGTTCGCGCCTTGTAAAACATATTAGTGTGTAACCAAATACCTTTATGGAGCGTTCATTAGTCCATGCCACAATGAGTATGTGTCTCACAATCATAACAGGAGGCCTAGGCCATCTTTATGTAGAGCAACAGTTGTTTTTTTCAGATCCTCAGAGAGTTCTTTGCCATGAGGTGCCATGTTGAACTTCCAGTGACCAGTATGAGAGCGATAACATCAAATTTAACACACCGGCTGCACATTCACACCTGTGGCATTGTAACACTAATAAGTCCCATGACACCGGGGAGGGAAAATGGCTAATTTGGCCCAATTTGGACACTTTTGTTGCCAGCGGTTTAGACATTAATGGCTGTGTGTTGAGTTATTTTGAGGGGGCAGCAAATTTACACTGTTATACAAGCTGTACACTCACTACTTTACATTGTAGCAAAGTGTCATTTCTTCAGTGTTGTCACATGAAAAGATAGAATAAAATATTTACAAAAATGTGAAGGGTGTACTCACTTTTGTGAGATACTGTATATATATATATATATATATATATATATATATACACACACGCATGTGTGTTTGCACTTAGGGGTGCACACCGTAGTGCAATAGACTTTGCACACCTATTACCTGAAGGCACAGAAGTGCTGCGGTCACTTGAGACACTGAGGTCACATAATCCCTGGAGGCACAGGAGTGTAGGATTCATGGAGGCACAGGAGTCTGTGGGGACATGGAGGACACAGGTAGATACTGGAGGCACAGGGGGCTTGTCTTTAGGCTTAGAAATGCGTTACTCAAATGCCAAGCAATGTGTCAGCTAGCCCTTTAGGGGAGTGCAAATAATATTAAGAGCAAAATAAACAGTGCTTGCTAATTACATCTACCACCACCGTGTGACTAAACACAATTATTCCAACAAACATACAACAATGGTGATTAAGTATCAAATCCGTAACAGTAATAAATCGTGTCAAAACATAAAAATGGAAAAGTCATTATTCAATTAAACAAATTGCAGTAATTATTGTGATTCCAATCAAGAAGTGTAGAAAAAAGGTCCACCACGTGTCATAAGTGAGATATGGGGTCCGCACTTACCAGATGGCATTGACTTGATTGACTTTTTTCAAGGTTTGCACCTCTCACATGAATAAAACCACTTGTGGTTAAAAAATGTATTCATTCCTTTTGGAAAACTGGGTACATTTTTTACCAACCCATCCCTAAAATTAGATACCCTGCGGTACACAGAACATGGTCTCTTAGGTAGGATAGATGTAAGAATCTCATCCCCTATAGGCCAATGTCTGCGTACTATGCTTTCAAATTCTTTGTAATTTTTATTATATCCCGTAATAAAGGTCAAAAAGTGATCTCCCCCTTGCTTGGGTTTATCTTTCAATAATTCACTCTTATCTAAATGATATACCCTCTGTTTGATGACCTGTAAGGGGTGGTGCTTGTATCCCTAAGGCCTCATACACACGGACGTTTTTTGGCTCCACATTTTTTGCAGCTCTCCATGTTATTCAATGGTGCCAGCGTTCTTAAGCTGTAAATCTAACGCAGGACCCACGCGTTCCTAGGCTGTAACGTT
The DNA here is from genome assembly GCA_018402905.1 of Glandirana rugosa. Classification (NCBI taxonomy): domain Eukaryota; kingdom Metazoa; phylum Chordata; class Amphibia; order Anura; family Ranidae; genus Glandirana; species Glandirana rugosa. Next base: position 580,020 of record BLSH010554815.1, on the reverse strand, counting down.
TTGGCGTTTTTGACGCTGAGCCGGCAAAACGCTCACTAATGCGCATTGATGCTGTAGCGATGTTAACCGGCGTTTTAAGCGTCTGTGTTTTCAGGTTAAATAATAGCAGAGGAATGTTTTTTTTTTTTTATCGACGCTCACTAATGCTCATTAACGCCAATGCTCATTAACGCCAATGCAAAACGCCGGCGAAAGTGCCGATTTTTGCCAGACGTCGGTCCCGACGTTTTGCTACTACGCCCGTGTGTATGAGGCCTAAGGCCTCATAGGCCTCATACACACGGGTGTAATAGCAAAACGCCGGGTCGACGTCAGGCAAAAATCGGCGTCAAAAACGCAATTTCGTTGGCGTTTTGCATCAGCGTTAATGCGCGTTAGTGAGCGTCGGCGTAAATAGGCGCTTTGGTAAAAAAAACATTCCTCTGCTATTTAACCAGAAAACGTTAACATCGCTATGGCGTTAATGCGCGTCAGTGAGGGTTTTGCCGGCTCAGCGTCAAAAACGCCATAACGTTACAGACTTGAAACGCGTGGATCCTGCATTCGATTTACAGCTTAAGAACACCAACGCCATCTACAGCTCGAAAACGTTTTTATGGGGCCATTGAATAACATGGAGAGCTGCAAAAAAACGCGGCGTTAAAAAACGTCCGTGTGTATGGATGTACAGTAATCTCTAGCAACCAAACAAGCAGAAAGCATGTGCTGTAACCTCTAGCAACTAATCAGTGAGCCGTAATGTGTGCTGTAACCTCTAGCAACCAGTCAGTAACTGGTACGGATATGCTGTAACCTTTGGCAACCAATAAAAATCACTCCTGATCTGATTCAGTAAACTGATTTTGAGTCTAGTTGCTATTTATTGTATGTCTCAGAGCAGGGCAGCTGCCCCTTTTGCCCTGCCTTAAAGACGGCCCTGGATGGTGGCCAAGTGCTGGTTGACTGAAGCATCTGAACTCCAGGTACAACTTGTTTAAATTCCCAAAGTGAATGGCAGGATTGAAAATAGAGTGAAATAGCTGGATGGAGTTATTTAAAATTTCTCTTTTTGAGTAAAGCTCAAATGTCTATGTTCATGGCGCAGAATCTTCTATACCAGGCACAACAATTTTACCATTTTCATCCAAATGAATCTTTGGTCTTCTTTGCTGCCTTCTATTCTGCAGCTAAGAATTGATTTTTCGGAACGCACTCCCGGTGGTGTGACTGTGTGGAGGTGAACCAATATTGTCAGGTGTGACAGTAATAATTATCTCCTCCTGTCAGACCTCCATCTCACTCGGCGCCAAGAGGAAATTCTGCTGTTTCAGATACATAAAAGAACAGATTTAGGAGATGGATCTAGGCACTAAAGCGTGGTGTAAAAAAAATCTGCCAACCCCAAACACAGCCCCAGAACCCCATTAACGTCTTAGGGAACCAAATCGTTATTTTTCAATTTTTTTTGTGTGTGTGACTATTTTGAAGACCAGTTTTCAAGCTTTTGAGGGGGCATGAATAGCTGGGCACTGCCATGGGGAAATTGTACCAATGCACAGCTAAGAAAAAAAATAGATATACTTCAGCAGGTTTGCAGGTTTCCAACCCCTGAACGCCGACCGTACGCAAATATGCGTTCATGGCTTGAAGAGGTTATACCGGGGCAGCTGCAGGCATCACCCTGGTACCTGTTTTTAGAGCCAGCGGTTGGCTTTTTAGTGATAACAACTCAAAGCCGCTCAGCTGTTATCCTAAAGGAGCGAGAGGGGACGTACCCCATCTCCCACGACCTTTCGCCGCACTTCCCGGGTATCCTGTCCCACCGGGAGGCCCAAGCCAACAGCCGGCATGTCCACCAGCTAGGCCCGTACAAAGCCAGATGTAAAATCCCAGAAGCAACGTCATGATGCCACTTCCGTTTTACTCCACTGCCCATGGCACCCATTTTAAAAAAAGAAAGCATGGAATACCCCCTAAATGGGACTTTAAATGGTAACAACACCACCCAAATGTATAAAATCAAAATTTATTGAGCATATTAAAACATCATTGCTCGTCTGAGCGAAACTTCCTATAAAAATGCATTAAGCACATAACGGTTTGCTAGAACATGTTTCAATGGTATAATGCATAGGTGTTAGAGCTGCTCGATTAATCGTATTAAAATCGCGATCTCGATTCACCCCCCCCCCCTGCGATCTCCATCAGGCATTACCGCAATTTTCAGTGCAGTTAATGGAGTCCTACTTGCGGGGCGACTCAGTGCGACTTGACTGTAACAGAAGTCAATGCAAGTCGCCTGAAGTCTCCCCAGAAATCTTTTTCTAAAGTCAGAGCGACTTGAGTCTCTCCTATCTGGGCACACTGCCAAGTTCTGAGGTCATTGTTGATAAAAGAAGTAAACAGAGATACTATGTTTCAAATGATCAAAGGGTTGAACTCCAATGTATAGAAGAGTTTAGTTTAACCATCTAAAGACTAAATATTTTCTGACATTTGTTGCTTACAAGTACAAATCCAGTATTTTCTGCTAGAAAATGACTTGGAACCCCCAAACATTATATATTTTTTTAGCAGAGATGCTAGAGAATAAAATGGCGGTTGTTGCAATATTTTATGTCACATTTGCGCAGCGGTCTTTCAAGCACAATTTTTTGGGAAAAATATGACACTTTCAAAAAAACTAAACAGTGCTGTTAGCCCAATTGTTTTGTATATGTAAGATGTTATGCCATGAGAATCGTGAGAGAATTGTGATCTTTCTTCTAAGCAAAAGAATCGTGATTCTCATTTTGGCCATAATCGTGCAGCGCTAATAGGTGTACATATATAAGTTAAATAAACATAGTTATACTCCAGTATCCGAAGACAATATTCGGTACCCAACGCGTTTCAGGTCCATGCCTTTCATCAGGGGTATTTTACAGGAGAACATATAGGTAGTAACAAGTACACTAGCAGATGCAATGCTCAACTGTAGATATAGGTCAAGCAGGGATGGACAATCACTGCCAATAGTGGTGTGATAGAGGGGGCGGTACGGCCCAGCCCCAGGACAGGTGAACCGGTCTACAAAGATTCCTCTCAGAGTGAGGGTCGCTTTTAAAGTGTCATATTGGTGCATGCTGTGTGTGAGCACCCCACAGAGAAGGGGAAGCTGGTTGTTCCCTAATTATCCAGCGGGATATACCGCTGGTAATGAACCCCTTTATAAGGAGGGTCCTCCTAGGCCTGCACAAACGCGGGCCGTCCACACGCCGTCCTCCCTGGAAGTGTGTACCACAATTTTTAAAAAAAATGACAGAATTCAGAAATGCCGATTTTGGCGATCTGTATACTTTTAAGTGCAAAGGAGCAATTTGGGGTCTTTTAGATCCTCGAACCCTCCATAAAGAGTACCTGTCACCATATATTACTATCACAAGGGATGTTTACATTCCTTGTGATAGCAATAAAAGTGATCACATTTTTTTTCTTAAAAGGGACAATGTTAAAAAAAAAAAGAAAAAGAAATAAATAAATAAGATTTTTTTTTTAAGTGCCCATGCCCCCGTGTGCTTGCGCCACAAAAAAAAAATGCATACGTAAGTCGTGCCCGCAAATGTTCAAATCACACATGTGAGGTATCGCCGCGATCATCAGAGTGTGAGCTGTAATTCTGGCAAAGTAACTCCTCTGTAACTCTAACCTGGTAACTGTTAATTTTTTTTAAAACGTGGCCTATGGAGATTTTTAATTACCGTAGTTTGTCACCATTCCATGAGTGTGCACAATTTCAAAGCATGACATGTTAGGTATATATTTACTCAGCATAACATCATCTTTCACATTATACAAAAAAATTGGGCTAACTTTACTGTTTTGTTTTTTTTTTTTTAATTCATGAAATTGTCTTTTTGAAAGACTGCTGTGCAAATACAGTGTGACTTAAAAAATTTGCAACGACTGCCATTTTATTCTCTAGGGTCTCTGCTAAAAAATACAGTTGTGCACATAAGTATACATACCCCAGAATTTATGATTTCTTGGCCATTTTTCAGAGTATATGAATGATAACACAAAAACATTTCTTTCACTCATGGTTAGTGTTTGGCTGAAGCCATTTATTATCAATCAACTGCGTTTACTCTTTTAAAATCATATTGACAACAGAAACTACCCAAATGACCCTAATCAAAAGTTTACATACCCTGGTGGTTTTGGTCTGATAACATGCACACAAGTTGACACAAAGGGGTTTGAATGGCTATTAAAGGTAACCATACTCACCTGTGATCTGTTTGTTTGTAATTCGTATGTGTGTATAAAAGGTCAATGAGTTTCTGGACTCCTGGCAGACCCTTGCATCTTTCATTCAGTGCTGCACTGACATTTCTGAATTCTGAGTCATGGGGAAAGCAAAAATATTGTCAAAGGATCTGCGGAAAAAAGGTAGTTGAACTGTATAAAACAGGAAAGGGATATAAAAAGATATCCAAGCAATTGAGAATGCCAATCAGCAGTGTTCAAACTATAATCACAAAGTGGAAAATGAGGGGTTCTGTTGAAACCAAACCACGGTCAGGTGACCAACTAAAATTTCAGCCACAGCCGCCAGGAAAATTGTTCGGGATGCAAAGAAAAACCCACAAATAACTTCAGGTGAAATACAGGACTCTCTGAAAACATGTGGTGTGGCTGTTTCAAGTGGCACAATAAGGAGGCACTTGAAGAAAGAAGGGCTGCGTGGTCAAGTCGCCAGAAGAAAGCCATTACTATGCAAATGCCACAAAGTATCCCGCTTACAATACGCCAAACAGCACAGAGACAAGCCTCAAACCTTCTGGCAAAAGTAATTTGAAGTGATGAGACCAAAATTGAGCTTTTTGGCCACAACCATAAACCCTACATTTGGAAAGGAGTCAACAAGGCCTGTGGAACATGGAGGTGGATCGCTGATGTTTTGGGGTTGTGTGAGCTACAAAGGCACTGGAAATTTGGTCAAAATTGATGGCAAGATGAATGCAGTATGTAATAAAAAAATACTGGAGGAACATTTGCATTCATCAGTCAGGAAGCTGTGCATGGGACGTACTTGGACATTCCAACATGACAATGATCCAAAACACAAGGCCAAGTCGATCTGTCATTGGCTACAGCAGAATAAAGTGAAGGTTCTGGAGTGGCCATCTCAGTCTCCTGACCTCAATATCGTTGAGCCTCTCTGGGGAGATCTCAAACATGCAGTTCATGCAAGACAGCCCAAGAATTTCCAGGAACTGGAGGCTTTTTGCCAAGAGGAATGGGCAGCTTTACCATCTGAGAATATAAAGAGCCTCTACCACAAAATACTTCAAGCTGTCATTGATGTTAAAGGGGGCAATACACGGTATTAGGAACTGGGGTATGTAAACTTTTGATCAGGGTCATTTGAGTAGTTTCTGTTGTCATTATGATTTAAAAAAAGTTAACACAGTTGATTGACAGTAATTGCCTTCAGCCAAACACTAACCATGAGTGAAAGAAATGTTTTTGTGTTATCATTCATATTCTCTGAAAAATGGCCAAGAAATCATAAATTCTGCCAGGGTATGTAAACTTATGAGCACAATTGTGTATATATAATGTTTGGGGGTTCTAAGTAATTTTCTAGAAAAAAATATGGATTTTAACTTGTAAGCAATAAATGTCAGAAATAGGCTTAGGCGGAAAGGATTAATAAGGCTTAAAAGGGCAACATTTAAAATACACAAATCCTTTGCGCTTCATTCACACAGGGAGTATGCATCGGTACCCCATGTAAGGGCCATGTATACCTGCACAGGGTAAAAAAAAAATACAGCGGAACTTTACCCACTTCACAACTTGATAAAAAATAATGTTCTTTAGCAAGGAACATACATTCCACATTAATAATTATGCAACCAAAATTATTAAGTGCTTGTAATTGCCTCCAGTATTGCTCCTGCTTCTTCTTGCCAGAGGCTGCCATTTTGCTGAAGCCCAGAGCCCCTGAGCAGCAGGTAATTTTTAGGCTGCAAGCAGTTTGACCTGTAGTGGCTCTGATCTTCGGCACAGTGCCAAAAATGGAGAGTAACTGAGCATGTGCAGAGCAGGATGAGACAGCATATTACTGGATTTTAAACAGTATAGGAACTTATTTTAAATGTTTTACATAGCTACACCCGCAAAAGCGGCCATCCTGAAGTGATCTAGCAGGACTTAATTTTCTGACTAAAGTTAAATTATCGGGACAAAGCAAGGGATGCTTGATATTTCAGCTCAGTACAGACTTCAGGGAAAAAAGTTAGTGTTCTCTATACTCACGGCATTGTTAACAAAATCATTTGTGGACAACAGATATTCATCCCATTTCCAAGGCCGCTGATAGGGGGGACCACAAGTCCTCTTGTAGGTGGCCCAAGCATACAGGGGGGCCCACTACAGGGAGAGGGATTAGTGATGGACAACAATTGCAGAGCTTCACAGGTTGCCACTGGAGTCCTCTTCCACTCCTCCATGATGACATCACAGAGCTGGTGGATGTTAGAGACCTTGCGCCCCTCCACCTTGCATTTGAGGAATCCACACATATGTTCAATAGGATTTAGGTCTGGAGACATGCTTGGCCAGTCCATCACCTTTACCCTCAGCTTCTTTAGCAAGGCAGTGGTCGTCTTGGAGGTGTATCTGGGGTCATTATGTTGGAATACTGCCCTGTGGCCCAGGCTCCGAAGGGAGGGGATCGTGCTCTGCGTCAGTATGTCACAGTACATGTTGGCATTAATGCTTCCCTTAATGAACTGTAGCTTTCAAGTGCTGGCAGCACTCATGCAGCCCCAGACCATGACAATCCCACCACCATGCTTGACTATAGGCAAGACACACTTGTCTTTGTACTCCCCACCTGGTTGCTGCCACACACGCTTGACACCATCTGAACCAAATAAGTTTACCTTGGTCTCATCAGACCACAGGGCATGGTTCCAGTAATCCATGTCCTTAGTCTGCTTGCCTTCAGCAAACTTACTTGTGCATCATCTTTAGAAGAGGCTTCCTTCTGGGATGACAGCCATGCAGATCAATTTGATGCAGTGTGTGGCATATGGTCTGAGCACTGACAGGCTGACCCCCCACCTCTTCAACCTCTGCAGCAATGCTGGCAGCACTCATACATCTATTTCCCAAAGACAACCTCTGGATATGACGCTGAGCATGTGCACTCAACTTCTTTGGTCAACCATGGCGAGGCCTGTTCTGAGTGGAACCTGACCTGTTAAACCCCTGTATGGTCTTGGCCACCGTGCTACAGCTCAGTTTCAGGGTCTTGGCAATCTTCTTATAGCCTAGGCCATCTTTTTGTAGAGCAATAATTATTTTTTTTCAGATCCTCAGAAAGTTCTTTGCCATGAGGTGCCATGCTGAACTTCCAGTGACCAGTGTGAGAGAGTGAGAGCGATAACACCAAATTTAACACACCTGCTCCCCATTCACACTTGTGACCTTATAACACTAACAGTCACATGGGGAGGGAAAATGGCTTATTGGGCCCAATTTGGACATTTTCACTTAGGGGTGTACTCACTTTTGTTGCCAGCAGTTTAGACATTAATGGCGGTGTGTTGAGTTATTTTGAGGGGACAGCAAATTTACACTGTTATACAAGCTGTACACTCACTACTTTACATTGTAGCAAAGTGTAATTTCTTCAGTGTTGTCACATGAAAAGATAGAATAAAATATTTACAAAAATGTGAGGGGTGTACTCACTTTTGTGAGATACTGTATATTTTTTTAATCTCTTCATTTTTATTTAGTAACTCAGTTTTGTCTTTTAGATTTAGCAGGAATTCTGTGAGCTATGTTGTATTTGTGTCTGCTGCTAATAATGATTTTATTGTATTCTTATTTTTATTTGGGGGGGGGGGGCTGTCAGGTAGTCTGTATGGGGCCCTATGATTTCTATCAGCAGCCCTGCCCTTTTCTATGGTACTACTTATCAGCCTAAAGTGGTTTCTATGTAATTCATGAGCTCACAAGGAATATGTGTCTTAATCTGGTGATTAGTCTGTTTGTATGCTTTTCTCCACACGGCAGATTATATCATGAGAAATCACAGAGAGGGAATGTGTTTGGTAAAGACTCTGGATAACCAATGACCATTCACCGATCGCACTCTTCCTTAACTGAGACTGGCTGGAATCTAGGATATTAACAGATACATTCCTTAAAGCGGTAGTAAACCACAGTTAAAGAAAAAAAATAATTCCCTGCAAATCAGTCATAATGTGCTAGTATGCAACGCATACTAGCACATTATTAGAGACTTACCTTAAAACAAAGCCCTCCAGCATTGTGCTGTCACCACTGAGAGGGCTTCCATCTTCACCTGGTCTCCCTTCTGGGTTCGCAGCCTCTGGCTACATGAGTGGCATGGGACGTGATGATGTCACTAGCATACATGCACACAGGAACCACAGCTTACGGCATGGGCTCTGAAGGTCTGGAACGCTATGCTGGACTTTCAGAGCGCATGCTCCTGTGACGTCACTGGCTGCACTCTGAATATCTCCTAAACAGTGCAAGTTTAGGAAATATCCACATTACCTATAGGTAAGCCTTATCAGAGGCTTACCTGTAGGTAAAAGATGAAAAAGTGGGTTTACTACTACTTTAAACTGTGAGCCCACCTAAACTTGACAATTGCATTTTTGGTAGATGCTGGGGCATTAAACCACCTAACAGTCTGTGCCATATTTCCTAGACTCGATTGGTGAGATCTCTGTTTTGAATTATTAGGTCTGTGCACCTGTTGTGCCCATTATGAGGGGTTCCCACCATCCCTGACTTATGTTCTTGGGTCTGAACACCTGTTGTGCCCATTATGAGGGGTTCCCACCATCGCTGTGCTGAGTTTCTACATCTGTACACCCGCAGTGCCCATTATGAGGGGTTCCCACCATCCCTGTGCTGAATTCCCAGGTCTGTACACCTGCTGTACCCATTATGAGGGGTTCCCACCATCCCTGTGCTGAGTTTCTACGTCTGTACACCCGCTGTGCCCATTATGAGGGGTTCCCACCAACCCTGTGCTGAGTTCCTGGGTCTGTACACCTGCTGTGCCCATTATGGGGGGTTTTCACCATCCCTGTGCTGAGTTCCTGGGTCTGTACACCTTCTGTGTCCATTATGAGTGGTTCCCACCATCCCTGTGCTGAGTTCCTGGGTCTGTACACCTGCTGTGCCCATTATGGGGGTTCCCACCATCCCTGTGCTGCGTTACTGCATCTGTACATCTGCTGTGCCCATTATGAGGGGTTCCCACCATCCCTGTGCTGAGTTCCAAGTCTGTACATCTGCTGTGCCCATTATGTGGGGTTCCCACCATCCCTGTGCTGAGTTCCTGGGGCTGTACACCTTCTGTGCCCATTATGAGGGATTCCCACCATCCCTGTGCTGAGTTCCTGGGTCTGTACACCCGCTGTGCTCATTATGAGGGGTTCCCACCATCCCTGTGCTGAGTTCCCAGGTCTGTACACCTGCTGTGCCCATTATGAGGGGTTCCCACCATCCCTGTGCTGAGTTCCTGGGGCTGTATCCTGGGATGGCTAAGTTACAAAAGATAAAAAAAAACCTTCATTTTGACCTCCAGCCTTCCCTTCTGTCTTGTACAGTTAAAGATAAAGATAACATTTATTGTCATTGTAGAAAACAAATTCACGATGAAATTACATTTCTACTCCACACATTATTCATACATCACAATTGTCAACCATTCATTTACCACACAGAATTTAATTATACCAGGAATATTAAATGTGTCCCCATATTGAAAACTAGACTAGACCTACTTGTACAGGTTTGGGTTCCTCTCCTGGACTGAAATGGATTACTCTGATTTCACTGCACACTTTGAGCTTCTCACCATGTGCATTAGAAGCTGCAGCAAGTCACATAGAGCCCACCTCATGTCCTGGCTGGAGGGCAGCCAGCATCATCTAGCTCTTTCCTGCCCAGGAACAGCAAATTTGGCATGGAAGCAAGGCCTACTTTTCACTTGCGGTTGGGGGTGATAAAAACAGGTGGTTGAGCTGAGTTTCCACCTCCTCCACACCCCACAGGTTAATGCTTTGCATTGTGCCGCAGGAAAATGTATTACCCATTGCCTTCGGCATCCGGTACCAACCAACAAATGTAACATATTCAAAGGAATGGTGCTGTGCTGCAACTGCCCTGTAGCTGCTGCACTCCTCAAGGGGCCATGTACTAAATCGACATAGAAACCGGCCTCAGCCTATGCCTCCCAGGCCACGCCTACTGGCGTGTTTCGCTCTGCCCACGGGGCTTAATCATGGAGGGCTGTTTAGTAGTGTGGCATCATTCAACTATATTATGTACACGAGGCTTGGATGGGCATCACCCAAATGTAGTGAGTCACCGGAAGTCCATACCCACTCCGATTTCGAATCTTTGTGCCCATTGACTGTGTAAGGTTCCCCACGAGTCAAAATGAGCCCACTTCTGTCACTTAGTGCGCTCAAGAGAAGTTGCATTTTAAGAAATTTGAAAACAGTCATTTTTCCAACAGAGACTCTTGAAATACCCTTTGCATAGGAACAGCAGGAGCTGTCATTGCTCCCTCAGTGTAATACTTTGTACTAATAACCAGCCTGACGTAAGGCGTGCAACTCAATGAAAAGCAATAATGAACATCTTGTTTGGCAGGAAAGTTATAGAAATGAAGTAACTGTGCAAGCGGAGTTCCAGTCGTTTTTAAGTTTATTAAAAGTCAGCAGCTACAAAAATTGTAGCTGCTGACTTTTAATAAACACACACTTACCTGTCTCCTGGTCCAGCGATGCGGCAGCCGAAACCTTGCTCCTGTCCTCCTCCTCTCCGTGGTGCCGTCATTGCAAGTGTGGGCATCCGGCTGTGAGGGCTTGCGGCTTCATGGCTGGGCGCACACTGTGCATGCAAGAGTAATGCTGTGTCTTCTCAGTGGCCCGCAGGGCTGGCTCTATCACTAGGCAGAGTAGGCGGCTGCCTAGGGCATACTGCCGCCCAGGGCGCCAAGCCCCTGTCCATATACTACCCCAGCCTGTCCATATACTACCCCAGCCGGTCCATATACTACCTCAGCCTGTCCATATACTACCCTAGCCTGTCCATATACTACCCTAACCTGTCAAATACTACCTCAGCCTGTCCATATACTACCCTAGCCTGTCCATATACTACCCTAACCTGTCCATATACTACTCCAGCCTGTCCATATACTACCCCAGCCTGTCCATATACTACCACAGCCTGTCCATATACTACCCTAGCCGGTCCATATACTACACCAGCCTGTCCATATACTAACCCAGCCTGTCCATATACTAACCCAGCCTGTCCATATACTACCCTAACCTGTCCATATACTACCCCAGCCTGTACATATACTACCCCAGCCTGCCCATATACTACCCCAGCCTGTCCATATACTACCCCAGCCTGTCCATATACTACTCCAGCCTGTCCATATACTACCCTAACCTGTCCATATACTACCCCAGCCTGTCCATATACTAACCCAGCCTGTCCATATACTACCCCAGCCTGTCCATATACTAAGCCAGCCTGTCCATATACTACCCCAGCCTGTACATATAATACTCCAGCCTGTCTATATACTACCCAGCCTATCCATATATTAACCCAGCCTGTCCATGTACTACCCTAACCTGTCCATTTACTAACCCAGCCTGTCCATATGCTACCCCAGCCTGTACATATACTACCCTAGCCTGTCCATATACTACCCCAGCCTGTCCATATACTACTCCAGCCTGTCCATATACTACCCTAACCTGTCCATATACTACCCCAGCCTGTACATATACTAACACAGCCTGTCCATATAATACTCCAGCCTGTCTATAAAATTGTATATTTGAGCCAAATCTTCCATAATGGTAAGCTGCTCTCCTTTGAGGCCCTGAGGGAGAAGTTTAATTTGCCAGCATCTATGCATTTCTATTACTTACAATTGAGTCATGCGGTACGTGCCCAAGGGACGACTATTGATTGGTCTCTGTCTACTGCAACGTTGTTTACACAACTTAGGGGGGCAGACACCTCTAAGGGGTTTATATCTCAAGGTTACTCCACCCTGCTTCGTCTATATCTCGAAAAATATCCCTCGGGAGCCAGACCGAAGTGGGAGTTGGACGTGGGACCGATAGATGCTGATCAGTGGGAGGAGGCCCTACAGGCGGTGAACGGATGCTCCCTGAATGTGACACAGAGACTGACTCAGCTATACATACTTCTGAGGGTCTACTACACCCCCCACAGACTACATGGTATGGGACTGCTGCCCACCCCGACCTGTACTAGATTCAAAAGAGACCACGGGGACCTGATTCATATGCTGTGGCGCTACCCCAAGCTCCATACATATTGGAGTGGGGTTGTTGACACGCTGAGTAGGGTGTTTCAGGTTTCAGTACCTTTAGATCCTAAACAATGTTTGCTTAACCTTCTGGATGAGTTTGACTGGGAAAGCCATACCTGCGTGGCTCTTACTAGAACTCTTTTCTTGGCCCACAAAATGATTATGGTGCACTGGAAGTCCGAAACCCCTCCGACAGTTGGGGAGTGGATAGCGGCAGTGGGTAACACCCTGGGAATGAAAAAAATTATTTATCAGCATAGGGGTTGTACCTCTAAATTTGAAAAAATATGGGGAAGATGGCTTGAGATACCGGGGCTAGCCCCGGAGGATTTGGTCATGGATAGATTGCTGGGCTTGCATATGGTGTAAAGTTGAAATGTACAATGTGGAGATGGGCAAGATCTGTACAATGTATTACAATTGTGGATTGTGTTGATGCCATTATACGCTTGTCTGGATTGTGAAACATTCAATAAAACCTTTTTATTGGTAAAGAAAAAAATTGCGATCTCGATTCACCCCCCGCGATCTCCATCACCAATTACCGCAATTTTCAGTGCTGTTAATGGAGCCCGACTTGCGGGGCGACTCAGCGCGACTTGACTGTAATAGAAGTCAATGCAAGTCACCTGAAGTCTCCCCAGAAATCTTTTTCTAAAGTCAGAGCGACTAGAGTCTCTCCTATCTGGGCACACTGCCAAGTTCTGATGTCATTGTTGATAAAAGAAGTAAAAAGAGATACTATGTTTCAAATGATCAAAGGGTTGAACTCCAATGTATAGAAGAGTTCAGTTTAACCATTTAAAGACTAAATCTTTTCTGACATTTGTTGCTTACAAGTACAAATCCAGTATTTTCTGCTAGAAAATGACTTGGAACCCCCAAACATTATATATTATTTTTAGCAGAGATGCTAGAGAATAAAATAGCGGTTGTTGCAATATTTTATGTCACATTTGCGCAGCGGTCTTTTAAGCACAATTTTTTGGGAAAAAAATGACACTTTCAAAAAAACTAAACAGTGCTGTTAACCCAATTGTTTTATATATGTAAGATGTTATGTCATGAGAATCGTGAGAGAATTGTGATCTTTATTCTAAGCAAAAGAATCAGGATTCTCATTTTGGCCAGAATCGTGCAGCTCTAATAGGAGAGCACAGCAAATTTACACTGTTATACAAGCTGTACACTCCCTACTTTACATTGTAGCAAAGTGCCATTTCTTCAGTGTTGTCACATGAAAAGATAGAATAAAATATTTACATAAATGTGAGGGGTGTACTCACTTTTGTGAGATACTGTCTATTTTTTTCATTGCATCTTCATTTTTATTTAGTAACTCAGTTTTGTCTTTTAGATTTAGCAGGAATTCTGTGAGCTATGTTGTATTTGTGTCTGCTGCTAATAATGATTTTATTGTATTCTTATTTTCATTTGGGGGGGGGGGGGGGCTGTCAGGTAGT
>BLSH010554815.1:499631-516235 GCA_018402905.1 Glandirana rugosa | reverse complement strand
GATAGCGAACGGGCGGGCTATTTAGGGCTAAGAGAGGACAGCGTTTGCCCCAACTGTTACACTCAGGTAAAATTGTATGGTTATACTTTTAAAGGGGGTTCCCCCAATCTACATGAGAGTGTATTGCAATTTAAGGAAAGGAACCAATACTTAAGCTATATATGCAATTTTTTAGATACCCCGAAATAATTCAGTTCGTTACTGGAGGATGATTGGCTAAATTGCTTTAAGTAAGCGGGCGTGGACCATCGCCACCTACTGTATATAACTGGTTCCTTGGAAACCTGTAAGGCTACAATAACAAGTTACATGTAAGCGTACTTTAGGGGAAATTATTAAACCCAAATTTAAATATTTATATAAATAATTTTTCTTGTTACTCACAATAACCAGTGTACCCCTGTTCATGTTTAGCTTTTACATATGTGCCCCCATACTCAGCATAATACGGCTGGGGTGGGGTCGGGATCGGACGGGCCTATCGGGTGGCTCATCGGGGTGGATGTCTGTTAGTCCAGCTGGCGCGAGTGAGTAAGCACATGTTATTACCTCTTAGAGGTTGTTGTTTTTAATAAAATGTACTAACATATGTTTCTATTTACATTCTTAAGAATAGAAAGTTGGGCTCCTGAGGAAGCGACACTAAGTTGCGAAACATGTTGAGCTAGAACCAACGAAACAACTAATCTACACCAGAACAACCAAGTGGAATCTTCCTCTGTGGGCAATTACCATATAAAGTGATGTTGCATTGTGTGCACTGGTGTATATATACTTAATTATGTCCCACGAGGATTTCTGTTTTGGTGGTAATTTAGGATAATCTATGCATGTCAGATACTTTTTGTAGAGCACCATATATGCATATGTGGTGTTTAATGAAAAAAATTTTTATAATCACCTAATAAATTTGGTTTTATTTTATATCTGTGTACGTGCCGACAAAGTCCATTTTTTTTGCTTTTCACAAACTTTAAACTGTCTGCATTACTTACTACTGATCCCTGTACTCTGCTTTACTTACTCCTGACCTCTGCAATATGAATTACAATCTACTGACCTCTGAATACTGCATTACTGACTCCTGACCCCTGTACTCTGTATTACTTCTGACCTTGGCACTCGGCATTACTTACTCCTGTCCTTTGCACTCTCCATTACATACTTCTAACCTCTACACTCTGCATTGCTTAATACTTACCTCTACGCTTTGCATTACAATCTACTAACCTCTAACTATGTTACTTACTCCTGACCTCTGCACTCTGCATTAGTTGTGAAAGAATATGGTATATTGTGATCTTCTGCGCTACCACTGTAAGTATGTGGACTAAGTGGCCCTCTTAAATATCTGATACCGTCAGTATGTGCTTAATATATAGATAATGTACATAAACCGTACCAAAGAGGCTAACCGCTGCAATACTAATTTATATACACCATAATAAATCAGTGATGGACAAAGTAGGGTACTGCGCAGTCAGCTCATATAAAAAATATTTGCCACAGTGGCTCCTATCTCCAATGTAGCTAGAAACCAAACTGCCAATAGTAAAGTGCAATGGTGAATCACAAATAGAGCATACCCAGTGCTGTGCCAGACGGGCACTAATAAAATGGTAATATTATATCAATCACACTTTCTACAAGAACAACAATAACAGTGCAGAAGTACATATATGCTGTGCTAGACGGATAATAACCTTATAGCGATAAAACAATATAAAAGTGCAAAAGTGCATAAATAATGTGCAAAATGGATAATACCCTTATAAACTGTTAGGGTACCACCGGTGAGAAGCAGTGAATCTCGATAGGATAATAGATGTGCAAAAAATCAAAATAGGTTCAGTCCTAAAATCTTGAAAAAACATGCGGTAAACAGTACAAAAAAAGTACATAAAAGTTCATATTTCTCACATATAATAGTGCTGTAGTGTAATAATCAAGTGAATAAATACACTGTGCAAAGGATAAATGCAAAGGCAAATGCCAATGCTGTAAAAGGTGACGAAATCTGTGGCGCGGCTACTGATGCCTGTGAACGAGGAGTCAGTCTGGTAGCTCCACTCTGTGCCTCCAGATGGGCTCCTGTGCCCGTGTGAACAACTACGTGCTCTCAGAGCGCTCACCTTAAGTAGGTGTAAAATACACCTTTTACTGCAAATACTGCAGTTGCTGGTCCTGTGGGTATACGACTTCCGAACACCTCCTAAGAGTCCTACCACGTCACTTAATGGAACGACCAGTACGACCAATGTATAGGGAAACGATCCTCACTCATACATGGGGGTATAAAACATAGACTCCCATAGTGTAGCAGTTCCAATAAAACAATTTATTAAAAAGTAAAATCACTGCTTACATGTAATAAAACAAAATGGGCATTCGTATACATAAGGTGCATACACCTCTCACCCGACTTCCGGTTTCGGGTCACACTTCCGGTCCTATGCGTTACGTCACAGTCACGTGACTTCCTCAGGGATACCGGATTGGTGCTAAGACATGTCTATTTATAATACTAAACAGGAAATGGTGAGTCAGCCATTGTCCTGTAGCCCATACATTAACAACATCGGCGGCCATTTTCCCTAAGACCAACATGAATCTAGTGTCGGCCATTTTTATGTAGCCCGAGGCTGAAACACATAGCGGCCTGGATGGTAGTTGTATATATTAGTTCTACAAATCACATTAGTCTGCATTAGTTACTACAGAACCCTGTACTCTGCATTACTTACTACTGATCCCTGTTCCCTAAATTACTTACTCCTGACCCCCTAACTCTGCGTTACTTACTCCTGAACCCTGCACTTTATGTTACTTACTTTTGACCCCTGCGCTTTGCAGTACTTACTCCTGACCTCTGCTCTCTGCATTACTTACTCCTGATCCTCTACATTACTTTATTTTGACCCCTGCACCTACATTACTTACCCCTGACCTCTGTACTCTTCATTACTTACTGCTGACCTCCACACTCTTTGTTACTTACTCCTGATCCCTACACTCTACATGACTTACTTCTGACCCCTGCACTTTACATTACTTACTCCCGACCCCTGCACCCTGCATTATATACTCCTGGTCCCTTCACCCTGCATTATATACTCCTGACCCCTGCACTCTGCATTACTTTCTCCTTACCTATGTATTCTGCAATACTTACTTCAGACCTTTGCATATGACCTACTGACCTTTGAATGCTGTGTAACTTACTCCTGACCGCTGCACTCTGCATTGCTTACATCTGGCTCCTGCACTCTGTGTTATTAACTACCTCTGAATGCTGTGTTACTTATTCCTGACCTCTGAACTCTGTGTTACCTATTCCTGACCTCTGAACTCTGTGTCATTTATTCCTGACCTCTGGACTCTATGTTACCTATTCCTGACCTCTGAACGCTGTGTCATTTATTCCTGATCTCTGAACTCTGTGTTACTTATTCCTGACCTCTGAACTCTGTGTTACTTATTCCTGACCTCTGAACTCTGTGTTACTTATTCCTGACCTCTGAACTCTGTGTTACCTATTCCTGACCTCTGAACTCTGTGTCATTTATTCCTGACCTCTGGACTCTATGTTACCTATTCCTGACCTCTGAACGCTGTGTCATTTATTCCTGATCTCTGAACTCTGTGTTACTTATTCCTGACCTCTGAACTCTGTGTTACTTATTCCTGACCTCTGAACTCTGTGTTACTTATTCCTGACCTCTGAACTCTGTGTTACCTATTCCTGACCTCTGAACTCTGTGTCATTTATTCCTGACCTCTGGACTCTATGTTACCTATTCCTGACCTCTGAACTCTGTGTCATTTATTCCTGACCTCTGAACTCTGTGTTACTTATTCCTGACCTCTGAACTCTGTGTCATTTATTCCTGACCTCTGAACTCTTTGTTACTTATTCCTGACCTCTGCACTCAGCATTACTCCTAACTGAACCTGACCTCAGGATATAGATCCTTCAGAGGAAAAGTGCTCAGAACATCTTGAAGGATGACAGGCAACACAATAAAGCATGAGCTGAGGCGTTGCACCGGGGTAATCTAATAAGGAAAAAGAGAACTAAGATAGAATGATCCAATGTTCTGCAGATACAGGTGTCATCTTCTCATGTGCAGAACGAAAAAATGTGTTTCATTTAGTTTCGATTTGTAAATCAACTAATTTCGTTCAGTTAAATTAGTTAAATTAGTTTACAGTATTAGTTTAGCTTAATTTATTCGTTTTATAATTTGATTGAATTTTCCGAATTCGACCAAATTCGGAAAATTTAAATCGCCATTCAAAGAATTGAAGCATGTTTACATTTCATATTCATTTCCAAATTCAAATCAAATTCTCATTCCATTATTTCGTATGAATTTCCTCTGTTATTTCCTTACTATTGAGATTCGGAGTTCGGATACATTCAAATTTCCGAATAACAAAAACATTTGTTCGAATTTCTATTCGGAACGAAACAAATTGCACGGGTTTGGGGGATACAACATATCGAGAGCGACTTCAGGAACTTAATATGTAGAGTCTGGAGGAAAGAAGGGAGAGGGGAGACATGATTGAAACCTTTAATCACTTGCCGACCGCCTGCCGCAGAGTGACGGCAGCAAGTTGGCTCGTTATCGCGAAATGCCGTCACAGGACTGAGGCCGTGATAACTAGTATTGTGAGCGCGCGCGCGCCACCGGAGGCGCGCTCGCGCGCTCACTGTGTTCAGGGGGGGGGGCCAGGGAGCGGGTAGGGCGGACTCGATCGCCGCTGGCTACCCGTGATGGCCCCCGCAGTGAGAGAACAGAGTTCCGTGTAGGTAAACACGGATCTCTGTTCTCATAGAGGGAGAAGGGCGGTGATTACAGGCTTCCTGTATATGGAAGCCGTGATCATCACCTTCCCCCAGCCAGCCCAGCCCACACACAGTTAGAACACACCCAGGGAACACAGTTAACCCTTAGAGCGCCCCCTCCAGGTTAACCCATTCACTGCGAATGACATTTACACAGTAATCAGTGCATTTTTATAGCACTGATCGCTGTATAAATGGCAATGGTCCCAAAAAAGTGTCAGAACGGTCCGACATGTCCGCTGCAATATCGCAGTACCGCTAAAAATCACAGATCACTGCCATTACTAGTAAAAAATACAAAAAAAAATAAAAACCCCAGAAATAAATTCTCATCATTCATAAACGCGGCAACTTTTGCGCAAACCAATCAATAAACGCCGATTGCAATTTTTTTTACCAAAAATATGAGGAAGAATATAAATCAGCCAAAACTGATGAAGAAACATTTTTTTTATATACTTTTTTTGGATTTGTGTTTTAGCAAAAAGTAAGAAAAATTGTTTTTTTTTGCAAAATTGTTGCTCTTTTTTTGTTTATAGAAATGATGCAGAGGGGATCAAATACCACCAAATAAAAGCTCTATTTGTGGGAAAAAAAGGACACAAATTTCGTTTGGGTACAACGTCGCATGACCGCGCAATTGTCAGTTAAATACGACGCAATGCCAAATCGCAAAAAGGGCTCTGGTCCTAAAGTGGGAAATCCTTCCGGGGCTGAAGTGGTTAAATACACCAAGGGGGTGAATAAGGTTCAGGAGGGCAGTCTTTTCAATATGAAACCAAAATCAAGAACACGGTGACCTCAAACTAACTGGAGGGAAGTTCAAAACGAATCTTAGAAAGTATTTTACTGAAAGGGTGGTTGATGCATGAAATAAACTACCAGCAGAGGCAGTGAGACAGTCAACGGTAAATGGCTTCAAACAAACTTAGGACAAACATAGATATATACTCAGACAAAAATGTTAGCAGACTCGATGGACTACTCGGTTTTGACTTCTTTTGTCACTTTTCTATGTTTCTATATCTAACAATTATAACAAAGATCAAGCACACCAATACATTCAGGGCACATTGTATATTAAAGCCAGAAGATCATTCCTCATACATACAACCCCAATGAGAGCACCAAAGCAATGTCCAAGAGTGCAAGGTTTTTAACCCCTTGCCACCCAAGCCAATTCTGGCACTTCTCTCCTACATGTAAAAATCATCATTTTTTTTGAAAATTACTAAGAACCCCCAAACATTATATTTATTTTTTAGAAGAGAACCTAGGGAATAAAATGGCGGTCGTTGCAATTTTTATGTCACACAGTATTTATGCATCAAATTTTCAAACACTATTTTTTTGGGAAAAAAATATACTTTCAGGAATTAAAAAACAAAACACAATATTTACCAAAACCCTTTTTTTGTATAATGTGAAAGAAGAAGTTGGATACCAAATGTCATGCTTTAAAATTGCTCCCACTTGTGAAATGACGACAAACTACAGTACTTAAAAATATCCATAGGCGACGCTTTAATTTTTTACTTTTTTACTGTTTATTTTATTTTTATTTTTTACTTTTACACTTTCCCTTTAATTTTTTATTTTTTGATCACTTTTATTCCTATTACAAGGAATGTAATCAACACTTGTAATAGGAATGGGGCATGGCAGGTCCTCTTTAGGGAGAGATCAGGGGTCCCCACATCTCTCCTCTATGCTGGAAAGCCTGAGATCGAAAAAAAATCCATCTCAGGCTTTCCAGCAAAAAAAAATAAACGGCAGTGTTTACATCTCCCTGAGCCGGAAATGACGTCATGACATCGCTTTCGGCCTCCGAGAGTCTTAAAGCTGCTGGGGACCATTTGGTCCCTGGCCAGCTGAATGGTAAATTGCCGCTGGATTCATTCTCTGGGTCCCCAATCACACGGTAGAGCCCAGGGAAGGACTGGAGCGCAGGGGGAGGGAGGGCGTCCCTTTCCGCTGCCTGTAAACATCCCTTGTAATAGGAATGGGGCATGACCCGTCCTCTTTACAGAGAGATCTGTGGTCTATAAGTCCCCAACATCTCTCCTCTATGCTGGAAAGCCTGAGATAAAAAAAAAAAAAAGAAAAATCAATCTCAGGCTTTCCAGCAAAAAAATGGCAGTGTTTACAGTAAGAGCCTGAAATGATGCAGACCTGGGAACTCGGTACAGGGATGGTGGGAACCCCTCATAATGGGCCCAGCAGGTGTGCAGATCCAGGAACCCAGCACGGGGATGGTGGGAACCCCTCATAATGGGCCCAGCAGGTGTGCAGATCCAGGAACCCAGCACGGGGATGGTGGGAACCCCTCATAATGGGCCCAGCAGGTGTGCAGATCCAGGGACCCAGCACGGGGATGGTGGAAACCCCTCATAATGGGCACAGAAGGTGTAGAGACCCAAGAACTCAGTGCAGGGATTGGGGGAAGCCCTCATAATGGACACAGTGCAGGGATGGTGGAAGCCCCTTAGAATAGGCACAGCAGGTGTGCAGAGGTGGGAACTTAAAGCAGGGATGATGAAAACACCTCCTATAGGGAACAAAAGGTGTACAGATAGGGGAACTCAACGTAGGTATGTAGGCACACACTCATAATGGGCACATCAGCTTTGCAGACCTGGGAATTCTGTACAGATTTAATGGGAACGCCTTAGAATGAGCACTGCAGATCTACAGACACAGCAACTCAGCATAGGTATGGTGTGAACCCCAATTAATGAACACAGCACAGTGGAGGCATGATGAGAGGTCCTTATAATAGGCACAGCAGGTGTGGAGAGTTGGGATCTAAATTAAGGTGACCAGATTTTTAAAATGAAATCCGGGGACATATTTTTTTTATTACTAGTAATGGCGGTAATCAACGACTTATAGCGGGGCTGCGCTATTGGGGCAGACAAGTCAAACACTAAGTAACACTTTTGACACTTGGTGGGAACCAGTGATCAGTGCTAAAAATATGCATTGTCACTGTACTATTGACACTGGCTGGGAAGGGGTTAACATCTAGGGCAATCAAAGGATCACTCCGCCGGGAAAGGCAAGCAGATAGGCAGGCAGGTGGCTGGCCGGAACTTGAGCCAAGGCAAAAGAACATGTGAGCGGGAGCAGAATGGGCATGCACCCGAAACTGAAGAAATAGTCCCTCCACTCCGACCAGCAGATGATTGTCAGAAAGGGGCACAGATAATGGAAAAAGTACATCCCCCTAAGCCAATAGGAGCGGTGGAATGAGAGTTTGTAATTCAGATTTTTTTTTTTTTTAAACTCTGCACTGACTGTCTTTGAAATTGCCTGGGCCCCTGTTCAAATCCAATCTGGGGACAGATTTGGTCCGGGGACAGTGCCCTCAGTCCGGAGACTGTCCCTAGAGGACGTCTGGACACCCTAATCTAAATGCAGAGATGATGGGAACCCCTCATAAGGGGCGCAGTAGCTGTACAGACCTGGGAACTCAATGTAAAGATGGTGGGAACCTCTCTGTACAGACCCAAAAAATCAGTGCATAGATGTTGGGGGCCCCTTATAATCAGCTCAGCAGGTGTACAGACCTTGAAAATCAGCACAGGGATGGTGGGAACCCCACATAATGGGAACAGCAGATATGTGGACCCAAGAACTCAGCACAGAGCATGCCCCAATAGAATTCTTGATAGACAGAAGAGACTATCTAACAGTTCAACTCTCCAGCATCAACCTAAAACTGAAATTTGAATTCTGGGATGGACTGACCATTTAATACTTCAAAAGCAAAGAGATAAAAGGTCAGAAATAACCTAAACACCTTTGTTTTGGACTTTAGTCTCAGAAATAATTGCCCAAAGTATTTTTCTTTAATGCAAATTTCCCAAGAGTAATATAATTTACTGACTCTACCGAGGGAAGGAGGATTATGCAATTATCTGACTTCCATAACACATCGCAGGAGCACTTTCAGGCAAAGAAATAAAATAAAAAAAACGCATTGCAATTTATTTATCTGTATATTCAGGACAATTTGTCTCGCTGCCCGTGTTAATATCTTTGGCGTTTATTAAGTGCCGGCGATGAGCCCATGGCGGCTGAAGCAGATGAAGTTTGTCAATACATTTCGGGAACATTCAGAATGTTATTTGTTGTGTTTAGTGGAGAAAATTGCTCCCGAGAAATGAAAAATGACTTTTCTCTTAAGTCTGAACTTGCGGGTTGATGGAAAAAGAAAAGAAAGAGAGAGATGATGAAGACAGGAACACGCCAGCCACTTACTTATTCCTGTTAAACAGAATTGGCAGAAAGTAGAAGCATGGGAGTTTATCTAGACATGTAATAGTGCTAGGGGAACTAGGAGGAGGTTTGAATACTCGTGATGCTATTTCTGTGCTGCGCCATGCGTAACAAATGATGGTTTGGAGTCCATAAACAGCTCCAGCTTTTTGCTTTAGTCTTGGATAATAACAGAGAAAAAAGGAGATATAATAGAATTCCTCTAAGCACAATTTGTATCTAAAGTAACAACAAAGTCGATTTCAGAAAATCGATACCCTTTTGTATTTAATTACAATATTAAGTACCTATATGGGCTCCTTATGTAGCCCTGGGTCTATGGCACTTCTACCTGCTGCTGCATGGAACGGTTGTCATTATGATGCTGCACTCTGCATTACATACTCCTGACCCCTGCATTCTGCATTACTTACTTCTGGCCCGTACACTCTGCATTACATACTCCTGACTTCTGTACTCTGTGTTACCTAATCCTGATCCCTGCACTCTGCCTTACTTCTGACCCCTGCAATATACATTACTTACTCCTGACCCCTGCACTCTTCACCACTTACTCCTGACCCCTGCACTCTTCATTATTTACTTCTGACCTCTGTACTCTACATTACTTACTTCTGGCCTTTACACTCTGCATTACTTACTTCTGACCCAGGCACTCTTCATTAGTTACTCCTGACCTCTATATACTTCTGACCTCTGTACTCTGCATTATTTACTCCTGACCCCTGCACTCTGCACTAGTAACTCCGGACCTCTGCACTCTGTGTTACTTACTCTTGACCCCATGCACTCTGTCTTACTTCTGACCCCTGTACTATACATTACTTACTCCTGACCCCATGCACTCTGTCTTACTTCTGACCCCTGTACTATACAATACTTACTCCTGACCCCTGCAGTCCGCATTACTTACTCCTGACCTCTGCACTCTTCACCACTTACTCCCAACTCCTGCACTATGCATTACTTACTGTTCTCTATCAAGACAAGGACTGGATGTGACTACAAGTCCCGGGAGGACAGAAAGCTGGAGAAGGAGAAAAAGGCAAAGGGAGAAGCCCGGGCTCTGAGCAGTCTCATGTGGGATGTGAGAGGTGACCAGGGACTGGGCTTCTGAGTAGACATGTGCAATTCGTTTGGACAAATTTGGACAAATATTTGGTTAATCAGAGATTCAGATGTATCCAAATATTTAAATGAAGTAGTAATGAATTTTGTTGAAATTCATACATTTCAGAACAATTCAAAACGGTTGAAAATTGATCGACGATCCGAATTCTGGTAACTGGTAATCTGCTAACTGGTTGCTGAGGAGTGGCCAGCAAGCCAGCCAACTTTTCGTTAACAACCAACGATTCATCATCTTCCTTAACAGTCAATGGCAGTTGAATGTAAACAAAATAATTGCTGGTAATTAAAAAGTTAGAAAAAAACTGTGTGTGGGTCCACGGCCCAATCCATACCAGGCTCTTCGGATCTGGTATGGATTTTAAGGGGAACCCCACACCAAAATTTTAAAAAATGGTGTGGGTTCCCCCCAAAATCCATACCAGACCCTTATGCAGCCCGCCAGGCCAAGAAAGGGGAGGGATGAGCGAGCACCCCATCCTGAACCCTACCAGACCACATGCCCTCAATATGGGGGGGGTGCATGTTGATGAGGACAAGGGCCTCTTCCCCACAAGTTGTGGGGGTGTGGGGGTGACATATTAGAATCTGGAAGCGCCCTTTAACAAGATCCCGGCCCCCCATGTGAATGAGTAGGGAGTACCCCTACTCATTCACCAAAAAAGTATAAAAAATAAGGAAAACACAACAGGTTTTGACAAGTCCTTTATTAAAAAACAAAAAAAACCCCAAAAAATAAATGTCCCCTGAAGTGGATCCAACATCAATCACAATGAACGCTGGCAGCCAAACCAAAAAAGAGAGAAAAAAGCTCTGCACCTGACAAAGGCTCCTGCGTCTTACAGCTTTGCCATCTGACAGTTCTTAAATAATTAAGGGGTGTGGCCACCCAATGATATGACCCCATCCCCTTTTGTCATCACCGACTGGGGGGCATGCTGGGTCATGTTGATGGCATGTGGCCTGATATGGTTCAGGAAGGGGGGGTGCATGCTCGGAAAAGGGTCTGGTATAGATTTTGGGGGGAACCCCACACCATTTTTAAGGAAATTTTGGCGTGAGGTTCCCCTTAAAATCCAGACCAGACCTGAATGGTCTGGTATGGACTGGGGGGACCCATGCTAATTTTTTTTCCTTAATTTTTATTTGCCAGAAATTCTGTTTACATTCAGCTGTCGGCGAGGAAGCCTGCTGACAGCTGATGAGCCATTGGTTGTTAAGGATGCTTTGGCCAGTTTCCCAGCCCGCTCCTTAACAACCAGCTATTCTTCACACAGAATTCAAACCGGTCAATCATTTTTTCGACCGATCAAAATTTGAATCGTTTTAAAAATTTGGAATTCCAAAACAAATCAACAAAACAAGTTTCCCAGCCCACTCCGTAACAACCAGCTATTCTTCACACAGAATTCAAACCGGTCAATCATTTTTCCGACCGATCCAAATTTGAATCGTTTTAAAATTTTGGAATTCCAAAACAAATCAACAAAACAAATTTTTTTAAATAATAAAACTATCCAAAAGGAAACAAAACACATTTTTCCGTTCTGCAAATGTCTACTGCTGAGTTGGCGAGCTGCCTACTGTGGGTGTTCACTCGAGGTGTTGGAGAGAGATTGCGCTGCCATACCTGTACAGAGGGCACCAGTATTGGAGAGACCCAGCTAGCTGGAACAAAAGGGGCATCACCGGTTCCATGAGAGATTGTCACTACAGGGTCCCGAATCACCACCAACATTACCAGTTCCTTCGTTATTGTCAGGAACCAAGAATCAGACTGAGACAGAAGTGCAGTAAAATCACACGATTTAATAAGCATGATAAAACAGAACAAACAGAGCAAACAAAGACAAAACATAGCCAAGGTTCGGTAGCCAGAGCGGAAAGTTTGGAGCAAGCCAGGTCAAACAAACAGCATGCAGGGTCAGGAGCCAGAAGGGAAGTCAGCTGAGCAGAGTCTTTAATCCAGAAACCAGAAGGAACGTCAAACAGACAAAAGTCTTTCACAGGAAACCACAGCACAGATTATCCAGAGATGTTGACCAGATAAAGGCATCTGAGTTCTGATCCAGGCAGTTTATATAGCAAGGAGAGCTGGCTAACGAACAGGATATGGACATCAGGTGAGACAGAGTGGAAGCTGAGACTGGCAATTAACCCTCAGCTGAGCAGGTCAAATATATAGGTTGGGACTTTAAATGACACATGTGGTGGGAATGAAGCAGAGGATGGATATAATATAAAAATGTTTATTGAATAGAATATAAATTGCATGCCTCAGCTGAGCAGCTGAAGGGAGGGCTGAGCACAGCCCTGACAGTTATCCACTTCACAGACTGCAGGGGACAGTGTCACCTTGTTTTCGGAAACAATTTGGGGATTTACACCCTGTTTCGTGATATCCTCTTAAACCTGAGTAAGCCAACTCAGGAACTTAAGGTCCCAACGACTAATAGTACTCTGACCAGCGGGAGGGGTTTTGAGAGACTGAAGGACCTTTTGGCTTCCAGTTCCAACCCTTTAATTATGATCTCCCTAAACTCAGGGTTCAGGTACAAAGAAACTCTAAGAGATCCTCTCATTCTCTGTGGTGTTGTACAACATTGTTATCTGTCATTGCTTATTGCTATCACTATTCAAAAAGATGAATGCTTTGTAGTGTTTCCCAAAATGAAACCTCTTTCTTTAGCCCTGGTGTGTCAGATGGTGTGGCATTGCCTGAAGGGTCGTCAAAATCAGGGGGGCCCATCCATCATTGACTCCTTTGGAGATAAGCATTGCACTTATATAGTAACAGGTTTGTTTGCTAGAATGATTTTGCAGAAATAGAGCAGATGGTTGTTCTTGGGATTCTTGGAGTGTCTTGTTAGTTAGTCTCCTTGTTCTACAGTGGGAGTCTAGAGGTCAGCCAAGCTGATAAAATGCATCAAGATAGCAGAAAGTAATGTCTCGTGTAATGAATGTTGTGCTTGCTGCCCTGCCATATTGTGAATACAGGAGGTACCTCGTTCGGCATGGGCACCATTCAGGGAACACTTTTTCTCAATCTGTAATCTATTTTCTCCACTGCACCGCTCGACCGCAGCGGCATTGCAGTTGGAGGGGAAGTCAAGAGGAACATGGTTCCTCTATGGTACCCTGCGTCACTGGGGGAGCTATCCAAATGGATGCTGCCACCCCATGTGACTCTGGTGGCCATCTAGAGCCAGGCAGAGCCTATTTAAGGCCCTGATTCCTACACATTTTGCATGTGGGTAGTGTAGGGATAGTTCACACGTCTGACATGGACAGTGTCAGTGGTAGGGAAAAGTTCCAGAGTAGGGAAAGGATAGGGGCAGGCTATCCTTCCTGGAAGCTTCCCCATTTGGGCATGGACTGGCCAGGTCACATTACACCACTCGAGACAGAGGCTTTCGGTACACTCAAGACCCGCTCTGCTACACATCGTTGTTATATTCCGTGAGTGTTCCCGGTTGAGTGTCCTCCCACCAAGCTTGTTGTGAATTTCAAACTCTAACTTTAATACATAATAAAGTTCTGCTTATTGCATCTGGACTCTGAATGTTTAGCGGTTTAGTCTAGTGTACCTACATGAGTCTAGTAATCGGCCAACAAAGCCGAACGTAGTCATGTGTTACGAGCGTATAATGAGGACGTTCAGGTGAATGTGATTTGTGAATTACGAACACAGGTTACATGACCGAACACATACTGGATTCGAAGCATGCGTGTTTGCACTTCCAACTTTTTGTTGGCCAACTTCTGCACACACAAGCCAACAATCGGCCAACGCCATATTGGCCAACACAAGTTTTCTAGTCTCGTCGTCCAACTTTAGTTGGACGACGATTGGAATTTGCCTGTAGAATCGTGCGTACACACAATCGGATGTTCGGCCAACAGGCTTTTGGATGACCGTTGTTGACCGATAATTGGACGGTGTGTGCGGCCCTTAAGTATGTAAGAATTTACATACCTAAACTTTAGCTTTAAATGCCTCCAATTTTGACAATGAGGTCAGATTCTTGGTACACCTGCCATGTCATTATCTCTGTGTGAGTTAATCTCTCTATTTTCTAATCTTTACTCTTCTCTTCGTTGTTTTATTTAATCCATTATTTAATCCTCTGAGGCATATGCAGTACATTTCTTAAATAACAAATTGTATAGTATGGTGTTTACAGCTGACTGCATACCTGTTAACATTTAGGTGCGCAATAGGCTCCGTATTGGGATGCAATTACATACTTGAAAAGACACAAACAGAAGTAGAACCTGTATGAAAAGAAAGAAGGCTACAATACGATGTGAAAATTCCCATCTGGTACACTTCATATCAGGCTTTAGCATTATAATTGTGGAGATAAGTAGGCATTCATATCTCTATGCGGGGGTGTTAAAAGTAAGCCCAAAGATGGTCATCAGAGCAGAGGGAGGAAAAGGCAATGAAGAAGGGAGGGAGGGAGGGAGGGAAAGCAATTTTCATAGGGAAATTGGAATAAGCTAGAATAAAAAATGGGGGCTAGGTAAGAATAGGGTTGGGGATGGATCCAACACAGCCCCCCCCCTCCAGGGAAAGGGTTGTGAAGGAACGTCCCCCCCCAAAAACTGGTAGACTCATCAACAGCTTTATACAGAGCTGGGATGGTTGACCACCACCTAAGAAGTCAAGGTATACTTGTCAAAATGGGTGCCCAGTAAAACCAAGATTGCCTGAAAAAGTCAGTGTTGTCCTTCGGCGATTCGGTCAAGTCTTCCATATACATAATATCACAGACCCTTGCAAACCAGGGGGCAAGTATAAAAGGAGATGGTTGCTTCCATGTGCTTGGAATGCAGGTTTTAACTGCACAGAGGAGGTGCACAATTTATAGATTTTATTATAAACTCTATTCTCTTAAATTAACTTTCAAAACCTTCACCAGGAGCAGAGGACTTTGATTTCCTTAGTGTAAAAAAAAACCAATATAGTTTTTTAGCTGTTTGTGCCTCTGCAAGTAAGGTGAAACATTTTAATTTCATCAGCAAGCCCTCTGCTGCTCTGTGTGCATGATAGGTTGGAGAACTTCTAGGGAGAACTGTCATCAACTGTTTGAGATCCTCTGTGTCACCAGTGGTAAGTGTGGCATTGAAGATTTTGGAGAGTCTCTCTTATGCTTTACAGCAGTGGTCTCCAAACTGTGACCCATGGGCCAGATGTGGTCCTGTGCTTGCCTTTTTCCAGACTCTTGGGGCACTGTTCCTCCCACTGTTACTAGCCACTATTCCTTCCACTGACACTAACAATAGGGCACTATTCCTCCGACTGAACTGAACAATGGGGCATTCCTTCCATTGAGCCTAACAATTGAACCTAACAACGGGGCACTATTCCTTCCACTGAACCCAGCATTGGGGCAGTATTCCTTCCATTGAACCCAACAATGGGGCACTATTGCTTCCACTGAACCCAATAGTGGGGCATATTCCTCCTCCTAATAACCACACTGACCACCAAGCCTGAAGCATTGTTTACTCCCACTGATGCTGGAGCATTTTCTGCTCCCACTGGGCACAGCCCGGCCCCCCTAAAGTTTAAAGGACAGTAAAGGGGCCCTTTGTTTAGAACGTTTAGAGACAAAAGACAGAGCAAGATGTGTACAGGCAAGGTTGTCGCAATGGCAGAAGCAGAAGAGAGGCATACAACAGGAACCAAGAAAAACCAAGGTTAGATAGGAGAACCCAAACATGACACAAACAAAACACAGGAATAAAGGTCCAAACAAGCAGAGTGAGGACATTCAACGCATAGAATGTAAATGGTAGGAGACACCATACAATGTTCTGCCAACACAGGAGGGATGATGAGTCCCTATACCTACTCAGGCATTGATCAAAGCTTAATAGAGGTGAAGACAGATGCAGACTGGAAGTCAAAAATAAATGAGATGGGGATGTCCACAGCACAGAATAGAGAGTTAACAAGATAAAATAAAGCCAGATGGCTTATAGTAAGTATGCTACAGTATGTGATGATGATGTTGAATGACTCCTGTCTCAGTGGAAGGCCTATTTAGACATTAAGCTGCTCTAGGTACACACTATATGGTGAAAGGATTGTGGACACTAGATCAGCCTTTCTCAACCTTTTAAACACGGAGGAACCCTTTAAATAATTCTCCGGTCTCGGGGAACCCCCTGCTAAAAATCTACAACTCATGATTAGTGTTGAGCGAACCCGGACTGTAACGTTCGGGTCCGTACCGAACTTTAGGGTGTCCGTGGCACGGACTCAGGCACGGTGCCTGTGGGATTTCAAGCCATGCCTGGGCTTGCAATGTCAGGCCCAAGCGAGTTGTGATTA
>BLSH010554815.1:382769-397601 GCA_018402905.1 Glandirana rugosa | reverse complement strand
CCTACACGTACTGCCTGATGGGTCTGCCCCATTCAACTTCTGGGTCTCCAAATTGGCCACATGGCCTGAGCTTGCCCTTTATGCCTTGGAGGTGCTGGCCTGCCCTGCAGCCAGTGTATTGTCGGAACGTGTGTTTAGCACGGCAGGGGGCGTTATCACAGACAAGCGGAGCCGTTTGTCCACATCCAATGTGGACAAGCTAACCTTTATTAAAATGAATCAGGCATGGATCCCACAAGACTTGTCTTTACCTTGTGCAGAATAAACATTTAGACCGGACTCACACAGCCATTCATATACTTCTTTTTTTGAATAGGCCTCAATACAAAAAAAAAATACCATGTTGGCTACCTCCTCCTACTCCTCTACCACCGCCACTTCCACCTACACTACCACGGTCACGGCCTAGTCAACCTCTAGGCTCCTACTCCACATCCACCCCCCTTCCCAGTTTTTTTACTTGATTTTCATTTATTTTCCCTATCCCCATTTATTTGTAGGGCACTTGCCCTAGTTTGAAGATGATTTTAGAACAGTTATATGGTTTCTACCGTTAATTAATACCGGACCCGGACTTTGTCCCGAAGTTCGGACGGACCAGCAGAACCCGAACGTCCAGGTGTTTGCTCAACTCTAATTGTAGGTTATCTTTATGAGCACTGAGGAAAGTGGAAAAATAGGTAATCTTATTGGTATTGCTCTCCTAAAGAACTGATGTTGATGTAGGTGTAGGACTCCTCTGACACCCAAAAGGCAGGATAGCACCTTAAGAGGCCAGGAGCAGGCTAGCATTTCACCACAGGGCGGGGTCCATGGCTAAAATGGGGGACCAAGAAAGGATATTGGGCACCAGTAGCTTTTCTCTTTTTTAAATTTTATCGCAAAATGGTGAAGGAGGTTATGGTTGGGGGTCCCAGATACCATAGCAGATTACTTACAGACTCTCCAGATCAATGTCCAGCTTCACAGTGTCAGAACCTTTAAGCCGACCCGGCAACACTGTAAGCACATTCCCAAATTTCCTCCAAGTGAATCACCAGGCCCTTCTGAGAGACCAGCCTTATTCCTAGCTCTCCCCAACAAGGGGCCTCCCTCAGGTCTGTTCCTTAGCACAACTTCTCCCATACCAGACAGTACAGCTTCAGGACCACTTCAGTGTTAGGTCCAAAAACAGGATATTGGGCCTAACAGCAGAGCTTCTTCCAACAGCACCTCCCTAGGCCTCAGCCCTGAGTAAGAGAGCGAGCACAGGGCCTGTCCTAAATATTTATATAATTTAATAATGTACACAGCGCCTTCCCTTATAGATTTATATATAATCCCTATGAATGTACGGGTGTGTGGATGCGCATCACACGTGAACCACCACACCTGGGGCTGCTGCCAGTGGAAATAAATCTCTTGAAAACTGGTTAACAGAATAGGCAGAATATTTATAACCTCCCCCAGTATGCCCTAGTGGCATAAACCTCCTACTGGATTGGCTGAAGGAAATATAAATATTCATAAAGATTTTCTGTGAAATTTCATACTATGACCTACTGGCAGCAATGAGAAACCACAAGCCAACTTAAGCTTAGGGAAAAGACAGGTAAAAAAACTATACAATCACTCTGAATCAACTGCAGCCCAACAAAAACTAAACTGACATAATAGCCCCTATTTAGGACAAGGGGGGTCTACACTGGTGATCTTGTTCCTGGGCAGGTGACATCTACACCTCAGAGGATCACCACAATATCCTTGGCCACAATAGTCCAAAAAATGCTCCCTTCATCAGGGCTTGAGATTGTTGCTGCCAAACCAGCTCTTGACGAGACCTGTGAGGGAAAAAAATCCATTAAAGGTTCAGTTCCCTTCTAGTCCATTCCCATTGTTTTCAATGTCAAGCATTGATGAAGGGGTATTTTTGGTCTCCCAAAATGCATTGGATACTCTTTGGATTGTCCTCTCTTTTATTGGAAGTTATACCTTGACCTTTTAGCATTGGTGTGGAACTTCAATTCACATTTTTGTTACATCTTTCTGTAGATGTCAGGGGTTTGAACAGACCTCTGTGTCTCTCCTTTGTGATGGAGAAGCAATCAACGACACAAGTTCCTCGACCACCTTCTCTAATGACGCCCACCACAGAACTAAAGCCACAGTCACTGATATGCACAAGGAGAGTGGAGAACGCATGAGTCATGTTCACCGATCTTGCTGCTCCCCACCCTGAACGGAAGACAGAATGTCAGATGAAGGTAAGTTCTGTATTTCTGAATGGATCACAATTATTCAAGAACATAGAGAGCCTTGGGCACAACATTGATGTAATCTCTTGGTTGCTGAAGTAAGCTTAAAGCCTTAGACCAGCCTTTCTCAACCCTTTTACCCCTAAGGAGCCCCTATAAAAATGTCAGGTCTTGGGAAACCCTTACTAAAACCATTTCATCAGGTGTCAATGTGTAAAAGGTCCTTTACATTGGAGGTCAGTAGGAAGGATGCAACCCTTATAGTGGTGATCAGAATTCCACACTTACAGATAGCTAAAAAAGATAATTGGGTCATTCTGACGGTTTTGCCAAGTGGCATTGGCCCTGGAATTATGCAGACACCATCATATCAGATGGCAGGTCAGTCAGTCAAGGCTCAATGAACTCTTTGCAACCTCTGGAGCAGCCATTCCCAACCAGGGTTCCTCCAGGGTTGGCTAGGGGTTCCTTGAATGGTGACTAACTGTCCTTCCATCTGATGGTGCCTGTATAATTTCAGGTCCAGTGATACTTGGCAGATCCAGCAGCATGACTGCAAGGCTGTCATTCTGGCCACCCCTCTTAGGGTAGCTTTCTTCAGACTTACCACCACCATTGTATGGTGCATTTTCCCAATGACCCCTGATGGACTAATCTTACCAGGGGTTCCCTGAGATCTGGAAATTATTTTTAAGAGTTCCTCTGGAATAAAAAGGTTAACAAAGGCTGATTTTGAAGAATCCTAGGGTTCCACGGTTGAGAGTGTCTGCCTTAGACAATAAATACACTGTAAAGGTTTAATCCAAGTGAAGGACCGCACTCCGATATCCAAGGGAATATAGTCATTTATTGTGAACCAGCAAAAATAGTACATCCAGGCAGACAAAACACAACCGTGTACACAGGTTAACGCGTTTCACGGACAAGAGATCCGCTTATTCATAACCCCTAACTGTGAGCGGTAAAGTGCAATTATACAGGGTGGGCCATTTATATGGATACACCTTAATAAAATGGGAATGGTTGGTGATATTAACTTCCTGTTTGTGGCACATTAGTATATGCGAGGGGGGAAACTTTTCAAGATGGATGGCGACCATGGTGGCCATTTTGAAGTCGGCCATTTTGAATCCAACTTTTGTTTTTTCAATAGGAAGAGGGTCATGTGACACATCAAACTTATTGGGAATTTCACAAGAAAAACAATGGTGTGCTTGGTTTTAATGTAACTGTATTCTTTCATGAGTTATTTACAAGTTCCTGACCACTTATAAAATGTGTTCAACGTACATTGTGTTGGATTGTTAATGCAACCCTCTTCTCCCACTCTTCCCACACTGATAGAAACACTGCAGGAGAAATGCTAGCACAGGCTTCCAGTATCCGTAGTTTCAGGTGCTGCACATCTCATATCTTCACAGCATATTTTGTTTATGGTTTTTATGGTCAGTAAAAACCAATACCAGGTGAGCTGCTCCTTCCAGGAGGTACCGCCATTCCTCCAAAGCTGACTTGATGGCCAGCAATTCCCTATCACCGACATCATAGTTCCAGCAAGATGGTGCACCACCACATTATGGGTGTCAGGTCCGAGCATTCCTAGATCAACAGTTTTCTGGAAAGTGGATTGGTCATCATGGGCCAGTTGAATGGCCCCCAAGGTCTCCCGATCTGACCCCCTTAGACTTTTATCTTTGGGGTCATCTGAAGGCAATTGTCTATGCTGTGAAGATACGAGATGTGCAGCACCTGAAACTACGGATACTGGAAGCCTGTGGCTTGAAGCATTTCTCCTGCGGTGTTGCTATCAGTGTGTGAAGAGTGGGAGAAGAGGGTTGCATTGACAATCCAACACAATGGGCAGCGCATTGAACACATTTTATAAGTGGTCAGAAACTTGTAAGTAACTCATGAAATAATAAAGTTACCTTAAAACCAAGCACACCATTGTTTTTCTTGTGAAATTTCCAATAAGTTTGATGTGCCACATGACCCTCTTCCTATTGAAAAAACAAAAGTTGGATTCAAAATGGCCGACTTCAAAATGGCCGCCATGGTCACCACCCATCTTGAAAAGTTCCCCCCCTCACATATACTAATGTGCCACAAACAGGAAGTTAATATCACCAACCATTCCCATTTTATTAAGGTGTATCCATATAAATGGCCCACCCTGTATATACATGTAACATGTGTTAATCATTTGTTGCTCATCAGTAGTGTGTGGAAAGCACCAAAAGAAAATTCACCAGCTGATGTCTATCTCGGATTAACCCTAGGTGGACGAGTTCCAAGACCAGTCATCATTCCGGGAAAGAAATAAAACCTCCTATATGTCAGGTGCACACATAGCGATCCGATGCATACCGATATCGCACATATGTGGACCATTAAAAACATGAACTAGATATGTAAAAATCTGCATAACTAGAATAGACAATCATGTAACAATTGCTAAAATGAAAAATGAAAAAGAGGAAAGAGGCTACCTGTAGGAGAATTATTCCTTTTTGACCAATCCATGAAATATTGGAAAAATGAATGTTCAAACACGTATAGCACCAATTGTAAACAAACGCCTTCAACGAACAAATGTAAATGAAGGTGCTATCAAATGAAAAACTAGATGTGCCTAACATCAAGCTAGGCTGTTAGTGTATGTTGTACAACTGTGTGCATGGTTGTGTTTTGTCTGCCTGGATGTACTATTTTTGCTGGTTCACAATAAATGACTATATTCCCTTGGATATCGGAGTGCGGTCCTTCACTTGGATTACACATTGTTCTGGATAGCGGTTTCCGGACCAACACCTGAACACTTGGGATTAATTTTCTCACCACTCACCTGGAGCGGGTTTGCCTTTCTTCCTGTTCACACTGTAAAGGTTAACTAAGCTGGCGTGCTGCTCTACCATAACATTTAATGGGTTAAATTGCCTCTGAAGTTAGGTGGACCAAAATTGCCAAGAGTGGCATTTTATCTTGACAAGGGTAATAACACAGAGGATGGTAGTAATTTATGAAAATTAACAATTCTTTGTATGCTCTGACATCCCATGCAGTCAGTCTCTCGAGCAGCAAATGTAAAGCAAGCTTCTGCACACTGTACTCATACACACACAAAAAATGCCATTTCCGTGACTCCCATCAGCATTTTTTAACAACTGTATACCTCATAGTACAATCCACCCAATCATATATACCACATAATTATCTATTGGTAACATAAATGCTAAAGGCTTCTTCTAGGAGTTTGACTCATTCCTTTAAGCACAGGTAATCAAGCAGATGACAATCGTAGTATGGGTTTGAAGAATGTTCATAATCAAAAGAAGCTAAAGAAAGGAGATAATAGATGTTCAGGAAGGCCTTTTGTTGATGATTCCTGGGTTCTTTTCTAAATTAGGAAAGGCATCTTGAGCTCCTGCCTGTTGGCTACTTGTGTTGCCATCTCCCGCCACTGGAAATCTACCTCTCCTGCACATATTTTGGAGTGGGCTCAGATACTCAACGACATCATGGCAATTGAGATCTTGGTAGTGGAGGACAGCATTGACCCGGAAAAGGTCCGTACCACTTGGACCTGTTGGTGAGTCTATAGTGACTTGGATGAGTTCCGAGCCTGATTTACGCAGAGAACCAATTCAAGAAATCCCCTTGCGGTGGGACTTTGAAGGCAACAAGCACTACCAGTTGTATAAAAATAAATATTTTATTCATAAACACCATAAAATAAACATGGAGTACACCCAACATAGGTGTGTCCCAATGCTCTAAAATGACATACAATGAGAATACATCTTATTACAAATATGTATAGGTTACAGCAAGATACTGCAAAGACTGCAAGAATGTCCTCCAGTACCTGACGTTTCAGGTCCTTTTGCCTTTCTTCAGGGAGTTCAGGCAGTCTGTATCTCATATCATTACCGCATATCATTACTATATCAAAAGGGTTATACAAAGGAACACGTCATTAATACACAGCAATATATACACACACACAAGGTACATTGAGCAAGCCATATCATGTATATTTGAAAAAGCAGACATACCCATTAGTAGTAGATGTTAGTCAAATTGTTAATGGATGCGCCTCATAGTTGTCAGGGGGTGATGATTTGTTCCCCTAATTGGGAGATGGTGTGAGCTGGCCACAACAGTCAAAATGTCCACCCTCTTCACGACAGAAGAGGAGAGAGAGAGAGAGAGGGGGAAGAAGGAAGAAACCTTCCATAAAGTGCCTCCATAAGGGTCCCTATCTGGGGACAACCGTGTCCCTTGCAGAGGTAGGTACATTCTGTGTATAGAGGACAAGGATGATATAATCATCATTGCCTTCAAACCAAACATTCCCCCCCCCCCATATATTAAATGTATGCAACTTACATGTATCAAGTATGGATCCGAATAAGGTATCCGCCTGAAAAGTCTTTGTGCGTAAGCGTCCCCTCTGCCAGGTCAATTCCCTATAGGGAGGGATGTCAGGATTACATTAGAGTGGAAGTAAGCACCGCGTGGTGAGTGTTCACTCAGAGGGCTCTCCATGAGAGGTCACCTTCTGGTGCCAACCTTAAGTGTAAGATCCAGCTTTGTACACCACTGATCCCAGCATCATCTGCCTGTCAGATCGTGGGTCCATGGCAGTTATAGCGCCGGGACATCAGCACGGAGTGATTGCGTCATCACGCACGCCGTTTCGAAATCCTCCACTGGGAAGGAGCTGCGTCCAACGTTGGGAAAAGCCCAAACGTCAGTATAGGCTCCCCTCCACACACAACACTACCGCCCACATCCCCGCCCCCGTGGATGTGGACTCCATAAAATACCCCTGAAAAAAGGCAAAAGGACCTGAAACGTCGGGTACTGGAGGACATTCTTGCAGTATTTGGAGTATCTTGCTGTAACCTATTCATGATATTTGTAATAAGATGCATTCACATTATATGTCATTTTAGAGCATTGGGACACAACTATGTTGGGTGTACCCTGTGTTTATTTTATGGTGTTTATGAATAAAATATTTATTTTTATACAACTAGTAGTGCTTGTTGCCTTCAAAGTCCCACCCCAAGGGGGTTTCTTGAAATGGTATTCATAACAGGGATGTGGCAACCACTTACCAACTTTCCTTGACGGTGAAGATAGTATTTTATTTACGCAGAGATGTAGCCTTTCTATCATATAATTTCTATCTTTACGCATTTCCAGAACTTTCAAAATCTCTGGACCTTCTTTTGTCTGTTATAATTATAAGGTAGACCCACTATTTTACCTGTGATCATCCCCCTTGGTCTTCCACTCCTCTCACAATCCATACTCTTTCCCCTTCTTTAGTTACTGTTTCTACACATCTAGTTGCACTATGGCTCTCATGTGCTTCTGTAAGGCCCTCAGGCCTTCAGCCTACCAATTAGGCTAATTTCTTTTCTTTTTTTTAACTATCAATCTTTATTAGAATTTAGCAAAAAAGTACTGTGTTTAGCAAAAACTGTCGGTGTCTGTAGAGAGGGGAAGAATACCGCCTGGCCATCTTGGGCCCAACAGGCAGGTGTTGTGAGCCCTACGCTTTCCCTCCTTGTCAGGAACTTTTCCCTGCAGCTAGTACTGTCCCTATCAGACAGGGTGCCTGTCCCTACCCTACCAACTCGCAAATGCACGTCAAACCTGGGAGCCAAGGCCTCAGATAGGCTCTGCCTGACCCAAGATGACCGCCAGAGTCACATAGGGTGGCATCATCCAATTGGATGCTTCTCCAGTGACCCAGGAAACCATAGAGGAACTATGTTAATCAGAGAAAGGCAACCTATAGGTGGGAATTATCAGTGAGCTTGTACTGGCTTACTGGCTCAATAAAGATTTACTACAAGGACCACTTACTTGCCTTCAGGGGAAGCAGGTAGGTGGCACATAAGCCCTCAACCTTGATGGCTTTCTTTGCTGAAAACTGGGGGGTGCCAAAGGGACTTTTTTTTTTAAACCCCTTCAAAACACTTCCTGAAGGGCATATGAGTTGCTGTCAACATGACAATGAGCTGTACACTTTTTAATTTTGGTTAAACTATAAATCATAGAAGCACACTGTAGAAACATGGAAGAGTGACAGCAGAATAAAGACCCAATGGTCCATCAAGCGGTCCAATTTTCTGTTTTTTAACTTATTTGTCTGAGTATAGATCTACATGTATGTTTGCCCCAAGTATGTTTGTATCTACTTACTGTTGACTGACTCGTTACCTCTGCTGGAAGTCTATTCCAAGCATCAATGACTCTTTCGGTAAAAATAATACTTTCTAAGATTAGTTTTAAACTTTCTCCTGTTAGGTTGAGGTCATGTCCCCAGTGTTCTTGATCTTGGCTTCATATTGAAAATCCTACCCTCCTAAACCTTATTCAGACCAAGACATTTTGGACAATTTCATGCTCCCAACTTTGTGGGAACAGCTTGGGGTGACCCCTTCCTGTTCCAACAGGACTGGGCACCAGTGCACAAAACAAGGTCCATAAAGACATGGATGAATGAGTTTGGGGTGGAGTCCTGACCTGAACCAGATAGAACACCTTTGGGATGAATTAGAGCGGAGACTGCAAGCCATACCTTCTCATCCAACATCAGTGCCTGACATCACAAATGCTCTTCTGGAAGAATGGTCAAACATTCCCATAGACACTCCTAAACTTTGTGTACAGCCTTCCCAGAAGAGTTGAAGCTGTTATAGCTGCAAAGGGTGGGTCAACTCAATATTGTACCCTACTGACGAAGATTGGGATGCCATTAAAGTTCATGTGCGTGTAAAGGCAGGTGTCCCAATACTTTTGACAATATAGTGTATGTTAAAACATAATTTTAGGGCTCTCCACAGGCAATCATTTTCATTATAAGAGTCAATGATTTGACATCTCAAATATCACGTGAATGTGCAGGAAAGGCAACATTTGCCCTCTAGCTAAAGCTTACACTCAACATCTTTTCTCATTGAATGAGTTGCTGCAAATTTTTTTTACCTGGCGAATGTTCAGCAAACCAGTATGCTTTATAATTAGGGTGAAACATGTCCAGTGTATGATGGGTGAATGTTTGCAAACCTAGGGCAAATTTGCCATTTAATCTTTAATAAATATTCCCCATTATTGTGTTGGACTAAACCTCGTCTATTGAATTTTACCAACTAAGATAAGCTACATCCTGTTTTGACCGCCGTATGCACAGCTCGCTGCAATATCATTTTACCGCCACTCCTTTTCCCATTTGGTTTTCTATGAATTAACGGTGGCATCCTTACTTCCATACACGGCTCACCTCCCCAGTGCACACCACCAATGTGATCTGACATGAAAACAAAATCCAACCCTTTTTCTCCTTCCCATACACAAATCAAGCCTTTCTGAGTTTATGAAGAAGGAAATAATGTCACTACAATTTTCCTTTCTCCTTACCTGGAGCATTACATATCCTGGAAGGAGTTGGGAGCTGTGTCTCTTCCTGTCTCATATACACAATAACATATCTTGGTGACTGGCCTGGTAGTATATCTGTGTGATTTGCTGCCTCTGCTGCTTCCACTCTTGCTTCTTGTATTGCTACAAAAGATAGTAAAATTTATGTCCAGATTAAAGCTGGCCATATATAATCCAGTGCAACCTCTGTAAAGTCTTAATACAGTATATCAAAGTATTTGCACAATTAATTGACAAAATAAGCATGCAGGTGGCACCACAGACTAAAGATGGCAATGTTTATGTGTTTGATACTGTAATTGTCAAATACAATTACAGTATTAAAAAAAATAGTTAAAAATAGCCAAAGACAGAGCAGGGCTTTTATTGAATTAAATGAAAACATATACAGTATAAGACAAATATACTCTAATCAGCCATAATGTTATGATCACTGATATGTTATGTGAACAGCATTGATTTGCAACAAGTAAACATGTTGTCTATGAAGTTGATGGGTTGAAAGCAAAAAAAAATGGGCATCGCAGTTTGTTGTGTATGGGGCTGCGTAGCTGCAGACCAGTCAGGGTGCCCGTGCTGACCCGTGTCCACAGTAAAAAGCACCTAAAATGGGCATGTGAGCATCAGAACTGGACCACAGAGCAATGGAGGAAGGTGGTCTGGTCCGATGAATCACCTTTTCCTTTACATCATGTGGCTGGCCGGGTGCATGTGTGTCACTTATCTGGGGAAGAGATGACACCAGGATGCAGTATGGGAAGAAGGGAACCTGGCGGAGCCTTGTGATACTTTGGACAATGTTCTGCTGGGACACCTTGGGTCCTGCCATTCATGTGGATGTTACTTGGCATGTACCACCTACCGAAACATTGTTGGTGACCAAGTATGTCCTTTAATGGAAACAGTATTCCCTGATGGCAGTGGCCTCTTCCAGCAGGATAATGTGCCCTGCCACACTGCAAAAATGGTTCAAGAATGGTTTGAGGAACACAACGAAGAGTTTAAAAAATTGACCTGGCCTCCAAATTCTCCAAATCTCAATCCAATCGAGCATCCATGGGATTA
Source organism: Glandirana rugosa (assembly GCA_018402905.1). Classification (NCBI taxonomy): domain Eukaryota; kingdom Metazoa; phylum Chordata; class Amphibia; order Anura; family Ranidae; genus Glandirana; species Glandirana rugosa. The sequence continues at coordinate 386,844 of BLSH010554815.1, read as the reverse complement.
TCTTGAAAAACAAGTACGATCCATGGAGGCCCCACCACAAAACTTATAGGACTTAAACTTAAAGTACCTGCTATTGACGGCTTGGTGCCAGATACCACAGCATACCATCACAGGTCTAGTGGCTCTCAATCTTTCTTTTTATTAAACAAAAATCTTCACCTAACACCTCCACCCTTAATTGTCTCACCCTCACTCACTCAGTCTTTAACCTATGTTTCTCAAGACAGGGAGCAGCGGTTTTTTTTTGTAGGCCATACACATATTAAACTCCTCCTTTGATCCACTCCTTCATTAATCCCCCAGCATCATCCTTCCAGAAAACAGAGAATAATCACACATAGTGTAATAGAGTTTCTTAATTTTTAATATATAGAAAAAGATAAAATGATACTCACAAAAAACAAAGAACATACACATTCATGCAAATTGTGGGGGAAGACTATACTCCATCGCACCTTACATTGCTGTCCCAGGTGCTTCATAATAAGACAAAAAAATATCAGTATAAATGAACGAATATAATATAAAAACATACTGTATAAGATTACTTGGATTTTTTTTATACTCAGCATGAAGATTTGGAACACCAAATGAACTTCGGTAAAACAAAGCAAAGAAATTTCAAATAAACCCTCAGATTCCTACCTTGCATCAGTATCCTCATCAATGTCCTCCTTACATCAGGGTCCTATCAGAGTCACCTTTAAAAATAAGTCCACATCAGAGTCTTCCCTAACAGCAGGGAGTCCCCCTTACGTCAGGGCTTACATCAGAGTTTCCCTTTACATCAGAGTCCCCCCTTACATCTGGGTCACCTTCAGAGTCCCCTTCTTACATGAGAGTCCCCATCAGAGTCATCATCAAAGTCCACTTGTATCTCATACACTTACATCATCTCTGGGAGCCTGGGGAGCCCAGGAGAAACAAGCTGAGGCAGAGTAGGTCTGGACAGAGGAAGTACCATCCTCCTGCGAATGCTGGGGCAAGCCAATGATTGGTTGTTAGGACATGGACAGTCCTAGCAACTGATGGTGTAATCCCAATGCAGCCAGGGGGAACTTGTGCTGGAGAACGGAGGGGGAAGGTGTAGATGTTAGGGAGAAATGGAGACCTGATCTGAAGGCCTGTGTTAGACCTGTGAGAAAGCCAATGAGGAAGTGGAGACCATTGGAAAAAGACTGCGGGCAGGATAAAATCTTGCAGTGGGCCAAATTTGGTCCATGGGCCATCGTTCGAAGACCCCTGTCCTAAATGATCAATTCTTTTCTTTTCTTTTTGGTAATATAATACACTACCTAATGCAAAAGTAAATTATGCTGGATGGGTTCCTTGCCATATTGTGCAATTATACACAGCATGTGTGTACATTATGGCTTACTTACCTTCTAGTATGCCCTTCTTCCTGCTTTAACAGGTTCACCATCACTTTTTCTGCTATGCCCCCTTTTGCAGCCATCTACTGTGAAGCTTCTTCCAGGTCCCAGGGTGCTCCTCTTCAGCCATTGAGCAACCAATGATCACGTAGGAAGCTCACAATAACCCAACATAGCACTGATCCCTGATGAGGTCTATCAGAGCCTAATCATGCTATTTTTTTCTGCCCTTTTTCAAGGCTAATGTACAAGTTTTAATTTTAAAAAGTACATGGGTAGCTGTATACTGCCACGGGGGTACCAAAGCAAAAAAAAGCTTTTAATGCAACTAAAAGGGCAACAGTAATAATACACACATTTTTTAAAACATACTTTGGCGATACATTAAAGTGTTTGTTAACCCCCATCCCCCCAAAAAAAATCAGATCCTGTTCCCTTAAAGCAGATTAAATAACAGTGCTTGTGCTGTGTAATCTGCCCCCTCTTTACTGTAAAAACCTGCCTGATCCTGCCACTTCCTGTATCCCCCTATCTACGCTGACCATGATAATCAGGGCTGCTGAGCCCTGACCACCGTGGTCAGCGTACGCCCCTCCATCATCTGCAGCTGTCCTCTCAGCTCCGTGTTCTGTGTCTCTGTCTCCGCTCCCTCCATTCCCGCCACTATTAGTACAAATATAAAAATTACAATGGTAACTGCCAGCCCCTTTATTATAGGCAGGCATACCACACTGTGTAAGTTTTTTCTGAAATTGAGGATTGTAAATACATGTTTAGAGCTATCTTCAGGCTAGTCATGTGACTCATGGCCGCTTTACATCTTCAAGACAGGGCTACTGCGGGAAGGGCCATATGACCTACCCGGCTGACGTCAGAGGGAGATCTCGGCCCCTCCTACACTAGACATGTATCTGAGCTGTAAAGCTGCCACAAGTCACATGCCTGGCCTGAAGATCACCCTAAAAAGGTATTTATAATCCTCTTTTTTAGAAAACAATAGAGGGACTGGCAGTAATTTATAATTTTGAGTTAACAAACACTTTAAATCTGCATGTGAAGGTGTGGATATAGTGCAATGTACTCCTTCAAAAGTGGCATTGTTTATAAATGAGTAAGAGTAGGAAAAAAATACATGTCTAACCTGTGAGTCTGTAATTGGGCCAGGGTTACTAGAGGTTAGCCAGGCATGACTCCTACAGACAGCTATCTGTGCCTCCCCCTGAATCTAGAAAGTTGGATAACATTCTAGATGCTAGTGGGTGGCGACAGGAGGAGCTGCTCTGCATATTTATGGCCCCTTAGCCAATCCCCCGGAGTAGGCCTGGCAGGGGACTGAGATGCCCATAAATAGGAATGACCCATTCAGGGAGAAGAGTCTGTGGAAGATGGAGAAGCAGTGCTGAGGAGAGGCTGTCGGAGGCCCTTGAGGGAGCCCTGGAGCTTAGGAGGCTGACCTGGAAGGATACCACAGGAGGCAGTTGGAGGAACCCTAACCGGAGAGGCAGTGAAAAGAGCAAGAAGAGACAGTGACAAGATCATCATGGTGCAGGGACAGACAAAGGGAGAGACTTCCAGCTGTAGCAGTACTCTCTTAAAGACACCGGTGTACCAAGTCTTCATCCAACCTTGCCCTGGGAGGCCCCATCCCTTTATGACGACACAGTCCGCCCCAGGATGTGACATCATAAGGGGATGGGGCCTCCAGATGATGTGGCCCCGCCCCCTGCCAATATAAGTCATAGCACACAGCGGAGCTGGCATTCGTGAAGGAGGTTGCGTCGTCTCAACATGGGAAGAAGAATAGAGGGAGAACAGAGGGAAGAGGACAACAGAAAAGGCCGGCAAAAGAGCAGAAGACGACGTGGAGAGGGAGAAGACCCACAAAAGAGCCGAAGACGCTGGAGCTGATTGAATAAAATAATTTAAAAACCTGTGTAGTGTGTTTTTTTTGCCATTTTCCTTTGAGGTGAATGGGTAGGGGTATGATGTACCCCATACTCATTCACATAGGGTGGGGGGGCCGGAATCTGGGGGCCCCCTTGTGGGGTTTCCAGATTCTGATAAGTACCCGCCCGCAGACCCCGACAACCAACGGCAAGGGTTGTTGGGAAGAGGCCCTTGTCCTCATCAACATGGGGACAAGGTGCTTTGGGATGGGGGGCGCAGAGCCCTCCCTGCCCCAAAGCATCCATACTCCCCATGCTGAGGGCATGTGGCCTGGTATGGTCCAGAAGGGGGGGCGGAGGCGCTCGCTCAACCCCACCCCCTTTGCTGGGCTGCATGCTTGGATAAGGGTTTGGTATAGATTTTGGGGGGGACCCCACGCCATTTTTTTCTTTAAATTTGGTGCGTGGTTCCCCTTAAAATCCATACCAGACCACTGAAACTTTTTCCAAGGACATTATGAAAACAGGCTGAAACTAGGATGAAACCGGTAACTCTCCGTAACTTCAGCCTAGTTTCGGCCTAGTAACAGAAGTGACTAGGCGGAAACCGTACGCTGAACATGAGACCCCTAGAACTTCCCCTTGAGGTACGGTTTAAATTTTTTCTTACCGTATCCCAGGGGGAGGTTCTCGTACGGTCCGGGAAACCAGACCATACCTAAAATTCCCCTTGGTGCGTGGTTTAAATTTCTTTTTTTACCGCACCCCAGGGGGGGTTTTAGATATGGTTTGGGAATAGGTTCGTACGTCGGGTCG
>BLSH010554815.1:340248-352087 GCA_018402905.1 Glandirana rugosa | reverse complement strand
CCTCTAGTGATATAAAGATCTATATAGAGGAATCAGGACCTCCTTCCTCCTGCTGGTGACCCCTCTAGTGATATAAAGGTCTATATAGAGGAATCAGGACCCCCTTCCTCCTGCTGGTGATCCAGGACTCACTTTTTGCTCATTTTGCAAAAGTTGTATCGGAGGATTATATTTTCCTAAGTGCATTATTTTGCATTTACTAACACCGAATTTCAGTTTCCACTACTTAAAGTGGAGTTCCACCAAATCTGGCACCTTTTGGGGGTGAGGGGAGGAGCGGTGCAATCACTCAGAAGTTTGGCTCCCCTCCCCCTTCCCTCGCCACCGGGTGATTCAGTAAGTGCAGTGCGCTTGGTGTATGCGCAGTAGGGAACTGGCTGTGAAGCTGCAAGGCTTCACTGCTGGGTTCCCTTACAACGAATAGTTGTGACAGCACCCAAGAGCTGATGGAAACACTGGCTGGGGGGCCAAGATCGCTGGATTCCAGGACAGGTAAGTGTCCTAACATTAAAAGTCAGCAGCTACATTATGTGTAGCTGCTGACTTTTAATTTTTTTCTTGGGGGGGGGGGGGTGGAACTCCTCTTTAAGACCAAACTCCCAACAATGCCAAATCATGTTCCATGTTATAAATATATGCGGGAATATTGACCCTATCTCACATCCTCGGGTCATCAGCAAGAGTATTCAGCAAGAATATTCCTGTAAGTTGCAGAGGTATATTTTAGCCATCATCAGAGGACGTACTTATAATAATAAACAATTAACAATAATCTAACCATTCACTTTAAAGGGTCAGTCTATATAAAACAGATATGTTATATTTGGTGGATATTGAGGATATGAAATCACTAAATGGTTTCTTTTATCTCTCAGGGACTCCAGTAATGAGGACTTTCAGTTTCTAATGCCTGTTGTGCTGATTACAAGGGGTCTGCTTAATCTGTCAAATATTTAATTTATTTTACATCTTGGAGGCTGCAAAGTAAGACTACCTAGGGCACCCCAGAAGTTATATGAGTAAGACTCCACAGGGAAGTTGTGTAGAGTTTAGGGGTGGAACAAGAGCTACTTTTTTTCAGAGTAAGAACATTAGTGGATAGGATGCCTTTTGCAAGAGAGGTGAACATGCTAAGGGATTACAGGCAGGGTTAGTGTTATAGTTACAGGAAAAGTTAGTGTTAGGGTTACAGGGACATAAATGTTAGGGTTACAGGGTGGGTTAGTTAGGGTTACAGGAAACGTCAGTGTTAGGGTTACAGGAAAAGTTATTGTTAGGGTTACAGAGAGGGTTAGTGTTATAGTTACAGGAAAAGCTAGTGTTAGAGTTACAGGAAAAGTTAGTGTAAGGGTTACGGGGAGGGTTAGTGTTAGGGTTACAGGAAAAGTTAGGGTTACGGGGAGGGTTACAGGGAAGATAAGTGTTAGGGTTACAGGGAGGGTTAGCGTTAGGGTTACAGGAAAAGTTAGTGTTAGCGTTACAGGGAGGGATAGTGTTAGGGTTACAGTAAGAGTTATGGCTACAAGAGGGTTAGTGTTATGTTTACAGGGGGGGTAGTGTTAGGATTATGTGGAGGGTTAGTGTTAGGGTTATGGGGAGGATTAGTATTAGAATTACAGGAAGGTTCAGTGTTATGGTTACAGGGTAGATTAGGGTTAAGGTTACACCAAGTGTTAGTGTTATGCTTACAAGAGGGTTAGTGTTATGTTTACAGGGGGGGTTAGTGCTAGGGCTATGGGGGAGGTTAGTGTTAAGGTTACAGGGAACGGTATTTTTGGGTTACAGGGAAGGTTAGTGTTAGCGTTACAGGGAAGGTTATTGTCAGGTTATGGGATGTGTTAATGTTAGAGTTACAGGGAAGGCTATTGTTGGGTTACAGGGAAGGTTAGTGTTAGAGCTACAGGGAAGGCTATTGTTGGGTTATGGGGAGGGTTAGTGTTAGAGTTACAGGGAAGGGTATGGTTGGGTTATGGGGAGGGTTAGTGTTAGAGTTACGGGGAAGGCTATTGTTGGGTTATGGGATGTGTTATTGTTAGAGTTACGGGGAAGGCTATTGTTGGGTTATGGGATGTGTTAATGTTAGAGTTACAGGGAAGGCTATTGTTGGGTTACGGGGAGGGTTAGTGTTAGAGTTACAGGTAAGGCTATTGTTGGGTTATGGGATGTGTTAATGTTAGAGTTACAGGAAAGTGTATTGTTGGGTTATGGGGAGGGTTAATGTTAGAGTTTCAGGGAAGGCTACTGTTGGGCTATGGGGAGGGTTAGTGTTGAGTTACATTGAGGGTTGGCATTAGGGTGACAAGGAGGCTTAGAGTTAGGGTTACAGGAAAGGCTATTGTTGGGTTATGGGATAAGTTAATGTTAGAGTGACAGGGAATGCCATACTGTAGTTGGGTTACGTGAAAGGTTAGTGTTGGGTTATGGGGAAGGTTAGTGTTAGCTGAAATCTAAATTTTATTGGGATAATCATTTAGCATGGTGAATAATTTTCTTGACAGGCACCGATACATGAGCTACTATGTTTCCTGCGGTACTGAAAATCACTGTGATTATACGGAATGCTGCAAATGGAGAGCCTGCATAGATAAGAGTTAATCTTAAAGGGACACTAACACATTTGTTTTCAAGCTGTCTGTCATCATGTAAATTATAGGGTATTTGTCATCATGAATCATGAATGCTGCGGTAATAGTCATTTCACATGGATGGATATTTTCTGTAGTATTGATTTGGACGCACTGAGTGTGACAGTCCACTGCCTTCCAACAAAAGCCAAGGTTTATGAGTTCTCGTTTTGTACTCTTGTGTCGATTGGCTCAGACTGACAAGATTATAGGCAGTAATGTCATGTAATCAGGGAGCATACTACAATAATTTGCAGGGAAAAGTGACTTCTTATTGACAGTGAAGAAAGTCAAATACAAAGAAGCTGAGTTATAGAAGATCACATCTATTCTGAGCTTATGATTTTTTTTTTCATTCTGTTTTTATTATATAACTTATTTTAGACCTAGTGACATCAACACTGGACCTATGGGCTTCTCTATGCAATGCAGGCAGATCATTGCTGGTGGGAGGGGCTGGCAGGGTGCTCTACATAGCTTCCTGAAAACATCACAGGTCCCTGCTTTTGTACTCCCATTAAGAGCCCTCAGCCCTGATGCAAGCAAACATCAAAATGCCTTTATGGGTGGATGTTGGGTCCAGAGGAGTGGGTGTTTCATGACAAGCTGTATTTGCATGCAGATCTCGCTATGTAACACCCACAAATGATGCTAAGCCTCCATGATTGAAAGAACTGAAATCCAACGCATGAAAGGGGTGGGCCAGGGACAGTCAGCCTGGGTAGGAAACTTTTAGATGATACTGGACATCCTACAGCCAGGTGGACTGTATCTTCATCTTCTAACGCACATTGTGAGAAGCTCACAGTGTGCAGTGAAATCATAGTAAGCCATTTTAATACATGAAAGGAGCCTGAACAACTGTGCAAGACTGAAGGGAAAGCTGGAGTTCAGCTTAAATGAACACTCAAGTTATTGTAAAGACTGTAGGTGGTGCTATGTGCAGGTTTCAAGGTGTTTTTGAAGGATCAGATCCTACAATACCATTTTTTCACGTGACACTTACATCCACTATTAGGTGCACAATGGACCAACTCTTTAGAGAAACTGTAGCACCAGCTTTTCTTTAAAAAGTCATGATGGCCTCAGTGGATAGCATGGGTTTGGGACACAATCCAACAGGCTGTCTGCCCAATGAGCTGGGGCTGTGGAATGCCCTGCCCCATTGTGACATGCAACACAGGAGAGGAGATTTTGGTGACTTAGCTTGCCTATATGTCCTGGGCTAAATGCTTCCATGTTTTAGAGGCAATATGGAGAAGCCTTGACTCAGCTTATATGTCCTAGGGTCAGTGCTTCCATGTTTAAGAGGCAACATGGAGAAGCAATGATTTAGCTTGCCTATATGTCCTATGGTCAGTGCTTACATGTTTTATAGACAGCATTGATAAACCTTAACTCAGATTGCCTATAGGTTCTAGGGTCAGTGCTTCCAAGTTTTCAAGGCAACATGGAGAAGTCTTGACTCAGCTTGCCTCTATGTCCTAGGGCCAGTGCTTCCATGTTTTAAAAACAACATGGAGAGAAGCCTTAACTCAGTTTGCCCATATATCTTAAGGTCAGCGGTTCCATTATTTAGAGGCAACATGGAGAAGCCTTGATTCAACTTGCCTTTATGTCCTAGGGTAGTGATTCCATGTTTTAGAAATACATGGATAAGCTTGCCTATATATCCTAGGGTCAGTGCTTCCATCTTTTAGAGACAACATGGAAAAGCCTTGATTTAGCTTGCCTATATGTTATAGGGTCAGTGCTTCCATGTTTTAGAGAATACATGGAAAAGCCTTGATTCAGTTTTCCTATATGTCCAAGGGTCAGTGCTTCCATGTTTTAGAGACAACATAGAGAACCTTTGCCTCAGCTTACGGATATGTCCTAGGGTCAGTGCTTCCATGTTCTGGAGACAATTTGGAGCAGCCTTGACGCAGATCACCTATTTGTCCTAGGGTCAGTGTTTTCATGTTTTGAAGAAAACCCGGAGAAACCTTGATGCAGCATGTAGCTTTTGCAAATATTGTCAAAGGTACTGTATATATTTGAGGCCTCTGTGTAGTATGGAATTTGGTATTTTATATTTAGTGAATTCCATTGCTACGAGCACTGCCAGTTTTTGACTAAGCTGTCATCAGTTTGATTTTTATAAATGGCTGCATTAGATTAGAAGAACCTTTCCACAGTATGATTGTGTGATCCTTCATATTCTTTGTGCTTCTTCTTCTTTGTCATATGTATACATCAGCCTTTCTCAACCTTTTTAACACTGAGGAACCCTTGAAATAATTTTCAGATCTCAGAGAACCCCTGCTAATAAGTACTATATCTATAAATTATGGTACATTAGTCTGAACAATTATAAATTGTGATATAAGAAAGAATAGAAGAAACACAGCTTACTTGGTGAATCTGGTGCCCAGAGAGTGCTAGTAAAACAAAATTATGTTCAGTAATAAAAATGAAATTAAACTTATAATAATAATAATGGTCAGAAAATAAATACAGACAGCAAAAATATCTATGTTCACTCATGTTGGTGGTCAATGGAGCAACATCCACTTACTATAATGGTCATTTAAATTAGTGGACAGTGCTATTACTCTGCAGAATATTTTCTTTGAAATGTATTCTTGTTTGTGTACACATCCCGCCTCTGTATGGGCATCAGGTACTAAAAAAAGTAGTGGAATACCAGCTGAGTCACCCGGGGGTTCCACTGTTTGTCATGGGGGATTTTAATTGTTACCTCGACTCCCAGCTGGACAAACAGCCACCAGTAGTACAGGGTAGGGGGATGAAACGTACTGCCTTATAGAAACTAGTGGAGGAGGTGGGCTGGTATGACCTTTGGAGGAGCAAGCACCCGGGAGAAACATTATTCTCCTGCTTCTCAAAGACTCATACCTCATTGTCCCGTATAGACTTATGCCTATGCTCCCACGCAGCTGAATGATATGTAACTGACCTCTGCCACTGCCACTGGGGGAATATCTGACCATTCACCACTGGTTGTAGCTTTGGAAGTGCGCCCTCCCTTGTCTGCCAAAGGCCCCCTGGAAGCTGAATGCTTTTTGGCTCCCATTATTCCCGTCCCCAGTCTGGGTGACTGAGGCCATTGCTGAATTTTGGCGGACGCATGGGGCACATGCGGAGGTGGGACTAGTTTGGGAGACATTTAAGGCCTATATTAGAGGAATATTTATTGAAGAGATCACGGCAGTTAAGAAGGCCTCGCATTCTCATAGGGAGGGGATAGAGCAACTGGTACACGACTTGGAGGCTAAGTTTATGAATGACCCTACCGAGGAGCATAGAGAGGCATGGTTATCAGCCCAGGAGGCACTGACTCATGTTACTACCTCGGCTGCAGAGTGGAAACCCTATTTTAGTAAACTGGCATTTTATGAGGAGGGTGAGCACACCGGTCGCCTATTAGCAAAAATTGCCCACTCCCAACAAATTTCTCCCTGTATTGATGCCCTTAGGATGCCTACAGGTAGTATCTCAAACTCTCCGGATGACATCATGTCGATGTTGGCCTCCTATTACTCCACATTGTATTGCTCCCAACAGACGTATACAGAGGAACCACTTGCTGAATATTTAGAGGAGTTGGAGTTGTCGACATTGTCAGATGTAGCTAAAAAACAATTGGATGCTCCTCAAATGGTTGAGGAGCTCCAGGAGGTGACTGGGGTGTTCCCTAACTCAAAAGCGCCGTGTGAGGATGTATCCCTGTAGATGTGTTCAAGCAATATGCTGAGAGTGTGTTACCTAAACTATTACAGGTCTGTAAGGAAGCCAAGGAAAATAAATGTTTACTGCCTTCCATCACTAGAGCCAATATAGTGCTGCTACTAAAGCCAGGCAAGGATCCACTGGATCCAGGATCACACAGACCCATATCCTTGCTCCAAATGGATGTGAAGATATTGGCGAAAGTGTTAGCCATTAGACTTGGCAAGGAGATCTCCTCCATAATTCATTCAGACCAGGCAGGCTTTATGCCACAGAAATCCACGGCCATAAATCTACGCCGCCTGTTTCTGAACATCCAGTCATGTGCAGATAATATGGGGGACTGCGCTCTACTGTCTCTTGATGCCCACAAAGCATATGACAGTATTGAGTGGTCTTACCTGTGGGCCATATTATGCAAATTCGGAATTCATTGACTGGGTCAAGCTGTTGTACAGCTCCCGAAGGCTGCCATCAGGGGGGCATGGAAAACATCACCCTATTTCAGACTTCACAGGGGTACAAGGCAGGGATGCCCTTTATCCCCTCTCCTTTTTGTGATGGGCATAGAGCCGTTAGTGGAACGTATCCACTCCAACAATAGGATCCAGGGGTTTAGACATGGTGCGGTCCATGAAAAGCTGATGCTTTACGTGGACGACACCATGTTATTATTAGGGCACATGGAGACATCTTTTGAAAGAAGCCATGGAGGAAGTAAAACTGTTTGGTAAATACTCGGGCCTGATAATAAACTGGACCAAATCATCCCTTATGTTGCTATACAGAAAAATAGACCCAGGGCAGGTGACTCTTCATGGGATACCAGTGTCCACGAATTTCGCTGTTTAGGCATACAGATTACACCCAACCCATTAGACTTTATCTTCCTGAATCTGACGCCCCTCCTGAATCGCTGCCACGACAGGCTCAAGGTGTGGTCTAGATTAAAACTTTCCCCATTTGGAAGGATCAATTTAATCAAAATGATCCTTATGCTGCAGATTCTCTATGTGCTTCATAACTCCCCCTAGTCATTCCATTTAAACACTTTCATGTTATAAATTCCATTTCCAGGTCCCTTATATGGCATAATAAGACAGCTAGAGTGAGTCTGGAACAACTACAACATCCCTAGGATGCGGGAGGCATGGCGCTCCCAAATCCTTGGGCCTACTACTTAGCCTCCCAATCACAACATATAGCTAGGCTCCTAAACACTGCTGGTGACAGAGAGATGAACTTAATAGACCCAATGGTGAAGTTGGTGGGTTTCATAACAGGTGGAGAGGTGGCAGAGGAACTCGAGGCTCTTTGCCTCTCTAAATCGAACAAGGTTTTCCCTACGTATAACAATTCAAGATAAGAACCTTTCAGCAAGTGGAGGGATCCACTAGATTTAGTCCCATATGGGATAACAAAAGGTATCCCGAACTGGACAAACTACAGTATGGATTGAAATGGCAAGCATATGGACTGACACACATGGGGCAATTATTTAGAAAGGGGAAATTGCGCCTCTTTAGGGACTTGCAGACAGAGTTTGGGCTTCCTCCTATTATGTTGTTCTTCTATTTCCAACTATAACATACAATTAAGGCCCAGGGGGAGGTGGATTCCTGGTCCGTGAGCCCCATACCTATATATAACTATATGTGGGACATAACGATATACAAGGAATTCATTTCAGGAAGTTACACAATGCTTCTTAATAAGCTTCTCCCCGGTGATGTCAGGATGATAGTGTCCAGGTGGGAGTGAGATATTGGCGCGTTTGAGTGGGACCAGTGGGAAGAGGCCTCGGCGGCAGTCCCGTGGTGCTCTTTGAACATGGCACAGAGGCTCTCACAGTTATAGCTTCTCCTGCGAGTACACTACACACCGGTTAGACTTGTGAGGATGGGGGTTCTGGAGGATCCGGCTTGCACTAGATGCAGACGGGACCATGGGGACCTGATACATCTAAAGTGGAGGTGCCCCAAATGACACATATATTGGAAGGAAGTGTTAGGAACCCTAAACCGTGTATTTCAAGTTAGATTACCAGAAAACCCAAAGGTATGCCTACTATAGGGATTATAGATGAGGATTTCGTGGAGGAGGCTCACAGGCTGGGTGTAGAGAGAGCCCTCTTTCAGGCCAGAAAACTCATTTTGAAATACTGGAAATCTGAGAACCCCCTCCCACAGTGAAAGAGTGGGTGGCTCAAATGAGCCATACCATCAGGTTTGAAAAAGTAATCTACCAGCACAGAGGCAGCAATGCCAAATTTGAGAAGGTTTGGGCTCTCTGGCTGGCGGTACCGAGACTAGCCCTGGCAGAGCTTATTATGGATCGATTGCTACTTTAAGGATGTGAGGTCATGGGATTTCATGTTAAATACTTTTGACTATATGGGTTGAACACGGAGGGTGTCGGTTTATTGCTCTGGATACTGATGTATGTGGATGGGTGGTGACGGTGATATGTGTATTAACAATGGGGAGTTGACAGATGTAATGTGATGTGCTTGACAAATGCAATGCTTAAGGCTTTGTAATGATATTTTACTGTTTCTCAATAAAGCTTGTTTTGAGATAAAAAAATTACATGGAGGAGAAAAAAAAAGTAGTGCCCAGTGCAGCGTCCCTTCACATGTTAACAGCATTTTAGATTCTTAGATTGGTAAACAGTGGAAGAAGGATCCAGTTATTTTGGCAGTCATTGGGAGAGTCGGTGAGTGAGGGGCAATATTATATTGGTGGCCAGAAGGATGACTGTTTCTTATATTGGAGGTCAGTGGAAAGAGTGCTCCTTACATTGGTGGTCCTTGGGAAGAATGCTCCTTACATTGGTGATCAGTGGGAAGAATGCCCCTTACATTGGTGATCAGTGGGAAGAATGTCCCTTACATTGGTGATCAGTGGGAAGAATGCTCCTTACACTGGTGGTCAGTGGGAAGAATGTTCCTTACATTGGTGATCAGTGGGAAGAATGTTCCTTACATTGGTGGTCAGTGGGAAGAATGTTCCTTACATTGGTAATCAGTGGGAAGAATGTCCATCTGATCTTGAGATTTACAAAACCAAGGCAGACAGCACAGCCATCCTTGTGACCTAGCATTTCTCTGCTGTAGTTATGTAATACAACTATGTCACCTCTCCACCCCCAGCTTGTGATTCAGCAATAAAAGAGCAGCAATAGGCAGATAAAGTCTTCTCTTTGCTCTCCTTGTCAGTACAATCAGGGCCCTCTTTAAGGCAGAACAAAAGGGGCAGATACCCTGGGCCCTGTCATACTTGACAACTGTGCTGGTTTAAATTCCCTTGTCCATTGAAGTTTTAGTCCTGTGTCGTGTCCCGATATCTAAGTGTGAAGTGCTGCTACTAATGCTGCCCAGCTCTGCCCTATTGTTGTGTACAGATGACTCACCTGCAGACCCTGTGTTTACATGTAAATAACCGGCATTGATAAGTAAATAAAGGCAGCATTCATATGTATATCATGCCTCCCTGAGGTCATATCCACCATCACCTATACTGAATGCTGCCCACTGGGGAGACAAAGGGGCATGCTTGAAAGTCCTGCCTGCAAGACAATGTTTGCCCAGGGTCCAAACAACATTAAAGACAGCCCTGAGTACAATTACATGGAGGACATCTGATCAGCCTCTCCTCTCCTTTTTCCCTTATTGAGTGTTGCTCATAGGAGGCTCAAAGGCTTTAAAGGGGTTGTAAAGGCATTAGGTTTTTTTATCTTAATGCATCCCATGCATTAAGATAAAAAGCCTTCTGTGTGCAGCAGCCCCCCTCAGCCCCCCTAATACTTACCTCAGTTCCCTCTCTGTCCAATGATGTCCATGACTGTCTCAGCCGTCTAAGATTCTCCCTCCTGATTGGCTGAGACACAGCAGTGGCGCCATTGGCTGCTGCTGCTGTCGTCAATCAAAGTCAGTCAGCCAATCAGGGGAGAGAGTGGGCAAACTGGGTCAGGGCTCAGTGTCTGAATGGGCACATGGAGCTGTGACTCTGTCTGCTCGGGTGCCTCCATAGCAAGCTGCTTGCTGTGGGGGCACTCGATAGGAGGGAGGGGCCAGGAGCACAGAAGAGGGACCCAAGAAGAGGAGGATCGGGGCTGCTCTGTGCACAACCAACTGCACAGAGGAGGTAAGTATAATATGTTTGTTATTTTTATAGGAATAAAAATTAAAGTGAAAATAAATGAATAAATGAATATAAAAATGAAAATAAAAATCAAAGTGTTACTAAACCCAGGAGCCTGCATTCACAATATCTGGTCTCCCACAGTACACAGAACATGGAAATGCAATTATTTTAGTAGATATAAATTGCTAAATACCTTTTCTCATCAGCAGTATACAGCAGTCTTGGGACTTCTATTAGATCCGGCCAAGCACTGGTTAAAGCTTGTAGGAGGTAAAGTGCTGCGTAAAATTGATGGCTCTATATAAGTACCTGGAATAAATAAATAATACATTGGAGGAGTTTTCATTTCCTCTGACTGTTCTATGAGGCTGCAGTACCCCTGACCCTCTGTTTAGACAGTGCTGAATTGGTCCTGTGCTGATCACATGCACCCTCCTAAAAAAAGAGAAAAAAACCTCTCTAGCAATACACACCAAACTGAGCATGTGCAGAGTGCACCCAAGGCTATGTTCTATCAGGAGATGGATTGGGGACAGCAAAAGAAGGGGAGGTTTAGAGAAGACAGGATCAAACAGCCTTTTTACCCCTTAGATTCCACACGGAGCATAACAAGCATGCTTTACTGCATATACACACTGATTTTACTGTTGTGACTTTAGTAAGTGAAATTCTACATCAATTAAAAAATACGTTTAGGGGTATTCTTATAAATATTTTCACCCATGATTCACACACGTTTGTAATGGGATTCAATTGGAACATGGGTGAAAGTCATGTATTGTTTTAAAATATTTGCCTCCATTGTCTTTTTAAATGTACCTGGCTTTCAGGTTTAACCTCTTCCCACCAGCACTTTAGCCTAAAGATAGCTACAGCGCGGGCCTAAATTGCCAGGAGGGCATCCTTGTACAGTTGTGTTCAAAATTATTCAACCCCCACTGAAATTGATTGTTTTGGTCGGTTTGACATTGATTATGATCATTCAGTCATCCTGCTTACAATTAAATCATACTAGTATTAGTTACAGTTTGGCTGGTTTTGTTAGTTAAAGTCACCCCCAACTTATTAAAACTTGTGTTGACATGTTCCTACGGGAGGACCGTTAAATCCGGGCGCGACATCGATAGAAATCCGATTTCACGACCACCCTTCTCCAATTTGGACTTTCGGTCCATGTAAATTTTTCTGTTACCTCCGTTTATAAAATTTTGTTATGTACTGAAAGTGGGTACAAGGTTAACTTAGGGTAATGTTTGCACACACTTAGTACCCACTTTTATAAATATTCTTATGGGGATTTGCATAAAAAATTAACTACATCTTAAAGTGAATGATTTC
>BLSH010554815.1:303544-335810 GCA_018402905.1 Glandirana rugosa | reverse complement strand
TGTCGTCAGACAGCTCCTTTGTCTTTACCATTGTCACACATGAAGAGGGAATAACAGGTGGCTTTTTATAAAACCAAAATGTTCATTTATTGGCTAATTTGGGTCACATGGGTGGAGGCAATTCATCACAGGTGATCCTCATTTGAGATCTGCAACAGGTGAGCCAAATTGGGTTTCCATACTGATTTGCAGCAAAGGGTGCCAATACCACTGACAAGGCAAGCATTATGGTTTTCTCTGTTTTCCTCATAATGTTTATCTTTTTAAATGTTATTTATCATTTACAGTTTTTTGTCAAACACAAGCTATCTGTAGTAATATGTTGGTTAATTTGATACATTTCCTTCAGTAGATATTCCACAATATGTACATAAACTTCATGGGTGCCAATAATGGTGAGCAGGACTGTATTTAATCTGCAGTATGTATTGGCTGTTTACCAGTAGCCGATCTTTAAATTAAATTTAAACCCCCTATGATGCAAGCTGTGATCTGTATAAATCCGTGTGGCACTTTTGTTGAGCAATGTAATGCCTTAGTGAAAGACTTTCCAGGTGCTATCGCCGCCGTCCACCTACGGTTCCATCAATCAGAGCCGCTGCGTCTTGTCATACAGTCGCCAATACTAATTCATCTTTACTAACAGCTGGACAGAGAAAGTCCTTTCAGATCTTATTACAGCAGCCTGCCGAGGTGCGAGGACAAAAGAACACTGACAGTTCCATTTACCTCAATAAGATTAAACGCAGAGCGCAGAATTCCGTCTTTTTTATTTTTTCTGCCGACGCTCATCGCAGATCACTGCTGAATAAAAGTCACGTTGATGGAATCTAAGTGTTGATGCACCCTTAAAGGATTGGTTCTCCCTAAACTGGGAATGGAGGAGCACCCCTCTACCTCTGGGTGGTCCCTGAGCTTAGTCCTTTACACGGGCGATGCCGTTTAACGTAATTGTGGGGTTTTTTTTTTTGCAATCTTGCGAAATCACCTCTTCTGGCAGTCATTCTGTAGCAGTGGTAATGAGAGAGTTCCGGTCCCTAAAACTTTCCTCTAGCCGATCACATCCACATTTCAAGTAAAAGAAAATAGAATCACCATAAGGTGTCCCCATTGGAGTACCAGGGGTTTAACAGGGGATGCTGTTAAATAGTCTGAAGCCCCAAGAAGACTTTTTTTTTTCTCCCTCTTGAGGGAATGGATCAGTGAGCCAAGAGGAGAAGGGGGCTGCTGGCCCCTGGCACTGCATAATGGATTACTTTACAAGAGGCCAATCCTGTTACAGGATCCTGTGAGTAGAGCCTCCTTTCTTTTTTTTCCAAAAGAGCCTCCTTTCTGAGTTGCACCTTAAAGCTACTTCATGGTCCCCAGCCATGAACCTTATCCACTTACCAACGGGAAGGTTCTCCAGCTTTAGCACTTTTTGCGATTCGGCACTGCGTCGCTTTAACTGACAATTGCGCGGTCGTGCGACATTGCAGCCAAAAATTGCGTCCTTTTTTTCTTACAAGTAGAGCTTTATTTTGGTGGTATTTGATCACCTCTGCGTCATTTCTGATCGCCGCTATAAACAAAAGAAGAGCGACCATTTTGCAAAAAAACCCAAATTTCTTACTTTTTGCTTAAATTCAAATCCAAAAAAAAAAAAATTTAAAAAAACATTTTTTTTTCACCGGTTTTGACCGATTTATATTCTTCCTCATATTTGTGATAAAAAAAAATCACAATTGGCGTTTATCGATTGGTTTGCGCAAAAGTGGCCGCGTTTACGGATGATGAGAATTAATTTCTGGGGTTTTTTTTTTTTTTTTTTTTACTAGTAATGGCGGCGATCTGCGATTTTTAGCGGTACTGCGATATTGCAGCGGACATGTCGGACATTTTTGACACTCTTTTGGGACCAATGACATTTATTCAGCGATCAGAAATTTAATTGTCCACTGATTACTGTATAAATGTCATTGGCAGTGAAGGGGTTAACCTGCAGGGGGAGAGCTAGGGGTTAACTGTGTTCCCTGGATGTGTTCTTACTGTGGGGGGGTTGGGCTGCCATGGGCATGAGAGATCTAACTGATCCCAGTGACAGGGATCAGTAGATCACCCATGCCTGTACTGTCAGAATGGGGAACCGCCGTGCTTACATCACCGGTTCCCCGTTCTTTGCCTGTGGCCGCTCATCGCGGCTCGCCGGCGGACATCAGGTCCGCCCGAGCCGCGGGCACACTCCTCAGGAGTGCGGCGGGTGCGCGCCCCCTAGCGGCCGTTCGCAGATCGCCGTCTTTTTACGGCGATTCGCGCACAGCAACCACACTGCCACCGTGAAAACACGGCAGGCAGTCGGGAAGTGGTTATAGACTGTTTCCAGTCTAGCCTATCTGTTCTACAACCTACATCATGGTCCCCAGCCTTGAACCTATAGACTGTTCCAGTCAACCTATCTGTTCTGCAAGCTACTTCATGGTCCCCAGTCATGAACTTATAGACTGTTCCAATATAGCCTATCTTTTCTACAAGCTACTTCATGGCCCCCAGCCGTGAACCTATAGAGTGTTCCAGTCTAGCTATATCTGTTCTGCAAGCTACTTTTTGGTCTCCAGCTGTGAACCTATAGACTATTCCAGTCTAGCTTATCTGTTCTGCAAGATACTTCATGGTCCCTAGCCTTGACTGTTCCAGTCAACCTATGTGTTATACAAGCTACTTCATGGTCCCCAGCTGTGAACCTATAGACTGTTTCCAGTCTAGCCTTTCTGTTTTGCAAGATACTTCATGGTCCCTAGCCTTGAACCTATAGACTGTTCCAGTCAACCTATCTGTTCTACAAGCTACTTCATATTCCCCAGCCTTGAACCTATAGACTGTTCCAGTCAACCTATCTGTTCTTCATTTATAGCATGAATCTACCCATGACCGCCGCGTCCGCCCCCTATTAATGCAGCCTCAGGATACTGGCCTCATGAATTACAGTGGCAGGGGGGTTTCTTTGAAGCACTTGATTAGAGCCATATGCTCTAATAGGCTTCAAAATAGAGTGGACTCCAAGCACAGAGCACTGCACTCGCAGCTCACTCACGTGTGTTAGAAAAGCAAATGAATATTAGCTTTTCTAACACTGAATGGCCTCTCCACTAATCAGAAAGCGCTGATCTGTTACCTGTTCTCGATCGGCTGAGAAGTCAGGCTTATTGGATGCCTTGGAGGAGGAGGAGGGGGATGCTGCCATGATCCTCACATCACGGAAGAGAAGCATGTAGGAGAGCTGTCGCTCACCAGACAGCGCTGCCCACCAGCCCGCTTCCTAGATGTGGTAAGTGCAGGGTTTTGATGTCCTGAATGCCCTCCGGGGGGGTTGGGTTGTTTGCTGCCCCCCCCCCAAAAGAAAAAAAACACTGGCTGCCACTTCTGTTCTGCAAGCTACTTCATGGTCCCCAGTCATGAACCTATAGACTGTTCCAGTCTAGCCTATCTTTTCTACAAGCTACTTCATGGCCCCCAGCCATGAACCTATAGAGCAGGGATATGCAATTAGCAGACCTCCAGCTGTTGCAAAACTACAAGTCCCATCATGCCTCTGCCTCTGGATGCCATGCTTGTGGCTGTCAGAGTCTTGCTTTGCCTCATGGGAATTGTAGTTCTGCAACATCTGGAGGTCCGCTAATTGCATATACCTGCTATAGAGTGTTCCAGTCTAGCTATATCTGTTCTGCAAGCTACTTTATGTTCTCCAGCTGTGAACCTATAGACTATTTTAGTCTAGCTATATCTGTTCTGCAAGCTACTTCATGGTCCCCAGCTGTGAATGTATAGACTGTTCCAATCTAGCCTATCTGTTCTACAAGCTACTTCATGGGCCCCAGTCGTGAATCTGTAGACTGCTCCAGTCTAGCCTATCTGTTCTACTAGCTACTTTAAGGTCCCCAGCCGTGAACCTATAGACTGTTCCAGTCTAGCTACAGCTACAAGCAATAAAAATAAATTATGGAAAAATGCAAACTCATAGACTGTGTAATGAGCCTGAGTGAACTGACTGTTGCTGTGTGCCTGGCTGCCTCTGCACTATTGGGGGAGAGAACCTGTTGAATCGAAGTGCTTCCTGCGGGGGTAGCAGTCCTACCACTTCTATATATGATGCTTGGCTCCTGACAGAGTTCAGTTGTTGGGTTGAACGCCTGAAAATCCAAAGTTCGTACCAAACAGTTGACTAATCTCTAGTAATCTTATATGGTGGTCCTGTCATTTATCATGGAGCCTCCATGCACCCACCTAAGACACACAGGATGTCAACTCTCCTGTGCAATTTCTCTGCAGGACAAACAGTGTTGTCACCCTGCTACATGACGTAGAAATGTAAAGGATCTGCCTGCAGGATCAAAATAATGCTTGTGTTAGGATAGGGAGGGCGGGCAGCATAAGGTAGCTAGCCTCGGGATGAACGATTGTAAATCTGGTCCTGGTCCTCAAGAGGCCACGGTATGGAAATCTCCCCAGATAGCAGGCTCAGAGCAGAGAATGACTCTGGACCGATAGATCCACAGCACTGTTGTCAACTTTAATGGCATCCCAGTCTTAGTCTGTGAGGTTCATTATTGAGTTGGCCCACCCTTTGCAGCTATAACAGCTTCAACTCTTCCGGGAAGGCTGTCCACAAGGTTTAGGAGTGTCTATGGGAATGTTTGACCATTCTTTCAGAAGCGTATTTGTGAGGTCAGGCACTGATGTTGGACAAGAAGGCCTGGCTTGCAGTCTCCACTCTAAATTTTCCAAAAGGTGTTCTATCAAGTTGAGGTCAGGCCAGTCAAGTTTCTCCACCCCAACCTTGCTCATCCATGTCTTTATGGACCTTGCTTTGTGCACTGGTGCAGTCATGTTGGAACAGGAAGGGGCCATCCCCAAACTGTTCCCACAAAGTTGGGAGCATGAAATTGTCCAAAATGTGTTGGTATGCTGACACCTTAAGAGTTCCCTTCACTGTAACTAAGGGATCAAGACCAACCCATGAAAAACAACCCCTCACCATAATCCCCCCTCCACCAAATTATTTGGACCAGTGCACAAAGCAAGGTCCATAAAGACATGGATGAGTGAGTTTGGGGTGGAGGAACTTGACTGACTCGCACAGAGTCCTGACCTCAACCCGATAGAACACCTTTGGGATGAATTAGGGTGGAGACTGCGAAGAATGATGAAACATTCCCATAGACACTCCTAAACCTTGTGGACAACCTTCCCAGAAGAGTTGAAGCTGTTATAGCTGCAAAGGGTGGGCCAACTCAATATTGAACCCTACGGACTAAGACTGGGATGCCATTAAAGTTCATGTGCGTGTAAAGGCAGGTGTCCCAATACTTTTGGTAATATAGTGTATTTTATATTAAAATTGTGATCTGTCAGGAACTTATCAATACAGACTTGTAAAGTTATTGATAGGTTTGCTTTAACACTAGAGAGAGGGTGAAAAACATCCTAGGCGAACTCTCTGCACCAGCCAGCAGATTAGTGCGTAAAATAAAATTGGCCTGTACTGCCGGCCCAGGCGCTCGCATTTCCTCTCAATATACACGCAATAAAATGAATATTGCATCACTGGTTAAACATGACAGTCTGACAGCAAAGTTAATAAACTTTTATAGATTCTCATTATGCTAATGGCAACCAGTTAGCTTATTAATTCTGACATCAGAAAAAGAGACATGCCAGACTGTCTTGCGCTTGTTCTCTATTATTGGCGGCAGCTGCGACATCTGTGTCTGAACATTGAACACCACTTCGGTTTACTGCTGTTAAAAGCAACATTTTCTATTATTATTTTTTATTATCATTATACAAGATTTATAAAGCTCCAGCAGTTTGTGCAGCGCTTTACAACATTAGGGCATACAGTACAAATACAATACAAATCAATACAGGAGGAATCAGAGGGCCCTGCTCGTAAGTGCTTACAATCTAGGAGGCAGGGTCAAGTGCTACAAAAGGTAATGAGTGTGGAGGATGAGCTGATGGAGAATATAAATGTACAGTTGTTAGGTGGAGGCAGGATAGGCCTCTCTGAAGAGAAGAGTTTTCAGGGATCGCCTAAAAGTGGATAGAGTAGGAGATAATCGGACAGGTTGGGGTAGGGAATTCCAAAGGATGGGAGAGGCTCTGGAAAAGTTCTGGAGGTGAGCATGGGATGAGGTGACAAGGGAACTAGAGAGCAGGAGACTTTGGGAGGAACGAAGAGAATGATTTGATTGGTATTTTGAGACTAGGTTAGTGATGTAGCTGGAGGCAGAGTTGTGGGTGGCTTTGTAAGTTATTGTTAGTATTTTGAATTTAATTTGTTGGGTGAGTGATAGCATATGGAGGGATTGGCAGAGAGGGGTGGCAGACACTGAGCGGTTTGTAAGGTAGATGAGTCTGGCAGCATCATTCATGATATAGGGCAGTGGTCTCTAAACTGCGGCCCGGGAGCCAGATGTGTCCCTTTGCTTGCCTTCATCTGGCCCTTGGGGCATAATTGCCCCACTGACACCAACAATGGGGCCAAATGACACCAATACAAAACAGGTAGCCACTGCCCCCACCTATAACTGGCCATTTCAGCAAGGAGCATTGGAAGGCAACATATGTTAGAAAAAAGCCAAGGAAAAATCCAAGGAAAACTCCAAGCTCACTTACTGAGCAGCCCACGGACAACCAAATTAACCCATCTAACAGTATGCGATAAAAACAAGGGTTTAGTCTGCACCCCTTTGCAAATACATGCGTAAGCTACAGGCCCTGCCAAGGCACCCTGGTATCTGTAGTCCTATCACTGGCTTATGAGTGACTCCACAATGGAAGCACATGCATTCTGATGGATAGCTGGAGGGCAGATGAACTGAAAGGAGCCCACCCCTAATTAAAGGTACACTGAACACCCAGCACATAGCACAATGGCTGCAAAGGTGTCAGTGCGTTGCCTGTCCAATATCCAATCCAAATCCTTGGATTTTTCCTTGACTTTTTTTCTAACATATGTTGCCTTCCAATGCTCCTTGCTGCAATAACCAATTATGGGTGGGGGCAGTTGCGGCCTTTTTTGTATTATTGTTATATTGGTCAGGCAACGCACTGACACCTTTGAAGCCATTGTGCTATGTGCTGGGTGTTCAGTGTGCCCCTGTGTCTTTAAGAAGGGGTCAGCTCCCTTCAGTCCATCTGCCCTCCATCTATATATAAGAATGCATGTGCTTCCATTGTGGAGTCACTCATAAGCCTGTGATAGGATTACAGATACCAGGGTGCCTTGGCAGGGCCTGTAGCTTACGCATGTATTTGAAAATGTGTGTAGACTAAACCCTTGTTTTTAACGCACACTGTTAGACAGGTTAATTTGGTTATCCGTGGGCTGGTTGGTAAGTAAGTTTGGAGTTTTCCCAATGACACCAAGCATGAGGCACAATTCCTCCCACTGACACCAAGGATAGGGCACAATTCCTCCCACTGACACCAATGAGGGGGCATAACTCCTCGCACTGACACCAACGATGGGGCACAATTCCTCCCAATGACACCCACAATGGGGCCCAATGACAACAACAATGAGGCACAATTTCTCCTAGTGACACCAACAATGGGTCCCAATGACACCATTGATCAAGCAATCTTCCTCCCACTGACACCAATGATGGGGAACAATTACTCCCACTGACACCAATGATGGGGCACTATTCCTCCCACTGACACCAATGATGGGGCACAATTCCTCCCACTGACATCAACGATGGGGTATAATTCCTCCCACTGACATCAATAATGGGGCACAATTTCTCCCAATAACACCAACAATGTGGCCCAATGACATCAACGATGGGGCACAAATTCTCCTACTGACACCAACAACAATGGGGCCCAATGACACCATCGATCCCACTGACACCAACAATGGGACACAATTGTGTAAAAGTGATAATGTGCTCAGGCACACAACAAACAATTAAATGTGGAACTACAATATGAAAATGTGAAGTCCAACAAAGTGAAATTCAGGCAAGCGGCTATAATACAATTAAACAAATTGGTAATTATAGATCAGAAGAAGGAAATTATAGCGCTCAACCTACAAAGAGGATCCAATAGTCCAAACAATATGTCCAATGAAGGACATAAGAACATATGTATTATAAGTCTCCAAGATAAGTGTCAATGAGTAAACGTTGTGCAAGTGTTCACATCAGAAAAGGTATCCGAAGAATATCTTATGACTAATTGGGAGACAGATGGAATATATCCACATAAGTAAAGTTGGAGGCTTACCAGACACCAGGTCAATCAGGCACCGAACAATCAGGGGAACCCTGAAGATTGTAGGGGTGAGGAATTCCATCACACACTCCGGGGATGCTCACGGATCTCCATCAAGGGGGATTCCTCACGGCTGGCTTGTGGATGCTCCAAGATATCCTGTTGGTAGGGTGTAAGTCCGGCTCTCCAATGGTACTCAAGGGGTAGTACGTCACACACTCCAAACCGATTTTTGTAGGTCTTGCTTGTAAGACAGGTATACCACCATCGACACTTGGTGGTGGTGGATGTGGGGTATGTCTACCCAGATGGCTCCGAGAGGGTGTATAACCGAGGGAGATGAGAGAGACTCCAAATAGTGTAAAACCTCTTAGATTTGAGGTATATTTATTAAAAATCCATAGTAAAAGTAACAACACAAGATGCAGCACTTCAGAGTGGTAGGCTCCCGACGTGTTTCGTATCCTAATACCCCAGATGACGTATTAGGATACGAAACGCGTCGGGAGCCTACCACTCTAAGAGGTTTTACACTATTTGGAGTCTCTCTCATCTCCCTCGGTTATACACCCTCTCGGAGCCATCTGGGTAGACATACCCCACATCCACCACCACCAAGTGTCGATGGTGGTATATCTGTCTTACAAGCAAGACCTACAAAAATCGGTTTGGAGTGTGTGACGTACTACCCCTTGAGTACCATTGGAGAGCCGGACTTACACCCTACCAACAGGATATCTTGGAGCATCCACAAGCCAGCCGTGAGGAATATCCCTTGATGGAGATCCGTGAGCATCCCCGGAGTGTGTGGCGGAATTCCTCACCCCTACAATATTCAGGGTTCCCCTGATTGTTCGGTGCCTGATTGACCTGGTGTCTGGTAAGCCTCCAACGTTACTTATGTGGATATATTCCATCTGCCTCCCAATTAGTCATATGATATTCTTCGGATACCTTTTCTGATGTGAACACTTGCACAACGTTTACTCATTGACACTTATCTTGGAGACTTATAATACATATGTTCTTATGTCCTTCATCGGACATATTGTTTGGACTATTGGATCCTCTTTGTAGGTTGAGCGCTATCATTTCCTTCTTCTAATGGGACACAATTCCTCCTACTAACACCAAAGACGGGGCATTGTTTTTTCCCACTGACATCGGCAACTTTTCTACTCCCAACGGCCACAGTCCCCTAAAGTTTGAAGGACAGTAAACTGTCCCTTTGTTTAGAAGGTTTGGAGACCCCTGGTTAGGGGATAGCCTATGTAAAGGTAAGCCGATAATGAGAGAGTTGCAGTAGTCGAGGCGAGAGATAACTAGGGAGGGAATTAGGAGCTTTGTGGTGTCATTGGTTAGGAAGGGGTGTATTTTGATGTTGTGGAGGTTGAGGAGGCAAACTTTGGAAAGTGATCGGATGTGGGACCAAAAAGAGAGTTCAGAGTCCAGGAAAGCATCTAGCAGCCTGGCATGGGGGAATGGGTTAATAGTTATGCCATTGATCTTGACAGAGGGGTCAGGAGAAGGGGCACATGGGGGAGGAAATATTATGAACTTGGATTTGGACAAGTTGAGTTTGAGGAAGTGGTGTGACATCCAGGCTGATATGTCTGTTAGTAAATTAGTGATACGTGAGGAGACTGATGGAGTGAGCTGTGGGGAAAAGAGATAGGTTGACCAAGATTGGGCCAAATCCTTATCATAGCAGCCAAAACGTGTTAGAATGTTACTGCTGTATCCTGCCATGTAGCCAATAAAGAATTAATGCAATGGATATTCCAGAGAAGCCAACTTTATTATATTAGAGGAAAACTGCCCCTGTGGCCCTGTCCACACTGGATGCAGGTGTCTGAATATTTTCCACACTGATAGAGATGTATGATTCTCCATAAGTTAACAATATTCATTATAACTAGGTTTGCAGGAGAACAATGGATGGAGAAACCACATGGATAAGGACAGGAGTTTGGGGTTAGAAGGGGATAAAGTGTACTTAGGAAGAGTTTGAGTGAGTTTGGCTTCACTTGATTGGATGCCAAAGGATCTGGCAATTGGGTAGGGAAATCGTATTGATTGGAAAATGCTCTCTCAATTTATTCCAAGGAAACACACACAGAAACAGGTCTGCAAAGTATTCAATTGTTGAAGGTCCATGAGGACTGAGATTGGAACTGAATTACAGTAATATGGTCCTCCAAACAAACAATGCTTTCTTGACAATATGTAGGTAAATAATTGCAATCCAGACAATACATGGTCTGCAAACAGGTAATTGTTACAAAACGCAGGCAACTAATGACAATTATTACAATACATAGGAACCCTAGATCCTGACACTGCAAAATGAGAAAAAAAACACATTTATAGCATTAGATGATTAGAGACGATGTTCCGGAATTGTGAAGGCCAGCAACCGCATTAGCCGCGCATTGACCGTTGCAGTTCACCGAACAGAAAACTGGTCCCGGGACACTCTTCATCCTACAGACCATTATGCAGAGAGTACTCATGCAGAGGAACAGTAAATGTTAATCACAGGAAGAATGATGTAAAGGTCTCAGAACATTAGCTGCAAACGTCATTATAGGCAGAGGCGGAGATCCTATACAAACTTGCTTTGCTGAGGCAATGCAGGTCACAAAAAAAATAAGACTGTAGGTCTGCATGGACAGATAATAATTTTTCACTTATTGAAACTATTAACTACGGATATTGGTTGGGGGCGCTCAACCAGCCTAAATGAAAAAAAACATTTTTTCCGTTAGAACACAGGGTTGTAGTATTTTTCTAAATTATTTTTTTTTGTGACTCTGTAGTAAGCATAGCACTTCAGTAAACCGGTCTATAGGTGCGTGGTGATGTTCTCTAAGTTATGAGTTAATCATCTCAGTCACATGCTGTTTGAGCTGGTTCCAGCAGGGCATGCTTGAGGTGGCAATCTGTATTATGGATAAATGATGTCCTGGCCAATCAGCATTCTTGGGGGAATGCTGAATATCTTCCCTGCTGGGCTTTTGTCTAGTAACTTTAACAACTATCCTGTTGCCAGGTCTTTGGGCCTAGGGACTGGAGTGCTACAAGGATCTCCCCTCTTGGGAGGAACCCTTAAATATGCAGGCTACCATGGATGTTCTACTTTAAGCTTAAGGATTAGAGTGCTGCAAGGAACTTACTTCCTGGAAGGAACCCTGGAAGATGCTGGCTGCCATGGATGTTCTACTTTGGGACTAGGGATTGTAGTGTTGCACAGATCTCCCCTCCTGGGAGCAACCCTTGAAAATGCTGGCTGCCATGGATGTTTTACTTTGGGGCTAGGGATTGGAGTACTGCAAGGGTCTTCACTCCTAGGAGGAACCCTTGAAGGTTCTGGCAGCCATATATGTTCTACTTTGGGCCTAGGAATTGGGGTGTTTTAAAGATTTCCCCTCCTAAACATAGACTTGCAGGAGGCACCGGACACATTGACATACAAGACTATTACCTTGCCTCCATTCTCTCGCAAATAAAGGACTGGTTATCACCGAGTCCGACTACACTATGGGGAGACATCGAAAATATAATGACCGCTGGGCAAAATCTTAACGACTGGCTTTTTAGCACAGTAGTAAAACCACCCTCTACCAAACTCTACTCTTCCACTATACGGGCATCTATTAGAGCATGGAACATTATTCATTACTCCACATGGAAACACCTGCCCACCAAACCTGTTCCAGTTCCCATACAGGTGTTAAGTCTCCTTTCCCCTGACATGCCCATCCCTGCTTGGCTTGCGGATTTAGCCCAAAACACTAAAGACCTCAGACCTTTGATACTCCACAAAACATTCCAACAAATCCAAGTCTCAGTCAATGCTCCTGACAAAAAAATTTTCACATTACATAGAATTAAAAAATGTTTGGCCTCCTACCCTAATCTAGAAAGCTCCATACCTGTTGCAATTTGGAATTATTTATTTATCAATCATACCAAACAAAAAGGAACTTCACTGATCTATACCAATCTGCAAGAAAAACAATCCTTTGAAAAATCCAAACCATTTATAGAATGGGAAGCTCAATTTCAAATTGTCTTCTCTGAAGCTCAATGGCAATCAGCGCTCAAGTCCATATACAAAACTACACGTTGCACTGCCCTCTGGGAAATCACCCAAAAACTATCAATGAGATGGTACCTGACCCCACAAAGACTACACACTATGTACCCTAGTGCCTCGGCCGCCTGCTGGAGAGGATGTGGCCAAACAGGCACTCTACTCCACATTTTTTGGGCCTGCCCATACCTGTCCGGTTGGTGGACAGAAATTTCCTCCTTGATAAATAACATTTTAAAAAGCCAGTATATCTTAACACCACATTTAGCCATCCTGAATCTGACCATTGACCTGCTCCCGCCTTCCCACAGACTAGTCATCACCCACATCTTGCTGGCCTCTAGGCTGCTAATTGCTAGAAAATGGAAGTCTAATACCATTCCAGTGGTCACTGAGGTGATCACACTGGTTCAAACTCACTACTCATACGAAACCACAATGGCTTATGGTACCCCTACCCCCTACCATTTCCCTTTGGGGTCCTTGGAAAACATGGTTTAACATACAGTATGGATTAGCATGAATAGCTCACATCACCTACTGTTATGGTAAGACTGACATGGTGCTCCTTTCCGCCTTTTCTTCATTCCCCATCCTCGCTTTCCTACTATAGCCTACCCCCTTTCCTCCCCCCTTCCCTGTCCTTCAACAGAGAGAAGAAACTTCCAAACCTATATTCTCCATACTTGTTATATCCGTTATTTTACTCTGCTTTCAACCTAGAATGCTACTTTTTATCTTAACTGACTTTTTGATTGTACTATATCCGAGCCGGGGTATGCCCAAAGGCTCTGTTTTGTTATATCTATGCATAAACTCCAATAAACATAAATTTAAAAAAAAAAAAAAAGATTTCCCCTCTTGGGAGGAACCCATGAAGATGATGGCTGCCATGGATGTTTTACTTTGGGTTTACGGATTTGAGTTCTGCAAGGATCTTCCCTCCTGAGAGGAATCCTTAAAGGTGCTGGCAGCCATGGATGTTCTACTTTGAGCCCAGGAATTGGAGTGTTGCAAAGATCCCCCCCCCCCCGGGAGGAACCCTTGAGGATGCTGACTGCCAAGAATGTTCTACTTTGGTCCTAGGGATTGGAGTGCTGCAAGGATCCCTCCTGGAAGGAACCCTTGAAAATGCTGGCTGAATTGAAAGTTCTATTTTGATCATAGGGATTGGAATGCTGCAAGTATCTTCCCTACCAGGAGGAACCCTTGAAGGTGCTGGCTTCCATGTATATTCTACTTTGGGCCTAGGGATTGGAGTACAGCAAGGATCTTTCCTCCTAGGAGGAACCCTTGAAGGTGATGGCTGCCATGGATGTTCTACTTTGGGCCTAGGGATTGTAGTGTTCCAAAGATCTCCCCTCCTCGGAGGAACTCATGAAGATAATGGCTGACATGGATGTTCCACTCTGAGCCCAGGGATTGAAGTGCTGCAAGGATCTTCCCTCTTAGGAGGAACCCTTAAAGATGCTGGCAGCCGTAGATGTTCTACTTTGAGCTTACGGATTGGAGTGTTGCAAAGATCTCTCCTCCATAGATGCTCTACTAGTAGCATACACATTGACCACCTAGTATGATGAATTGCAGCTGATTTTCCTTTTTTATAATTGCCTGCGGTCATTCAAGACAATTATGGGATGGAGCCTGTGTTCTTTAGAGCTACTATTTATTTCAAAGTTGTATGTCTGTAATGTGGTTATGACTAAGGCCTTATAGGCTGAAATGTGTCAACTGATTTAATCTGGATTTGTAAATTGTGGCTTTCCAATAAAACAAAGATTTCTTAAGAGCAGCAACCAGTGTGTGGATCAACTTTCCTACATGCTCTACTTTGGACCTAGGGATTGGAGTGTTGCAAAGATCTCACCTCCTGGAAAAAAAACCTTGAATATACTGGTTGCCATGGATGTTATACTTTGGGCCTAGGGACTGGAGTGCTGCAAGGATCTTCTCTACCAGGAAGAACCCTTGCAGGTGCTGGCTGACTTGGATTTTCTATTTAAGCCTACGGAATGGAGTGCTGCAAGGATCTTCCCTCTTGGGAGGAACCCTTGAAGATGGTGGCTGCAACAGATGTTTTACTTTGGGCCTAGGGATTGGAGTGTTCCAAGGATCTCCCCTCCTCGGAGGAACCCATGAAGATAATGGCTGACATGGATGTTCTACTCTGAGCCCAGGGATTGGAGTGCTGCAAGGATCTTCCCTCTTGGGAGGAACCCTTAAAGATGCTGGCAGCCAAAGATGTTCTACTTTGAGCCTACGGATTGGAGTGTTGCAAAGATCTCCCCTCCATAGATGCTCTACTAGTAGCATACACATTGACCACCTAGTATGAATTGCAGCTGATTTTCCTTTTTTGATAATTGCCTGCGGTCAATCAAGACAATTATGGGATGGAGCCTGAGATCTTTAGAGCTACTATTTATTTCAAAGTTTTATGTCTGTAATGTGGTTATGACTAAGGCCTTATAGGCTGAAACGTGTCAACTGATTTAATCTGCATTTGTAAATTGTGGCTTTCCATTAAAATGAAGATTTCTTAAGAGCAGCGACCAGTGTGTGGATCATCTTTCCTACATGCTCTACTTTGGACCTAGGGATTGGGGCGTTGCAAAGATCTCCCCTCCTCGGAGGAACCCATGAAGATAATGGCTGACATGGATGTTCTAATCTGAGCCCAGGGATTGAAGTGCTGCAAGGATCTTCCCTCTTGGGAGGAACCCTTAAAGATGCTGGCAGCCGTAGATGTTCTACTTTGAGCTTACGGACTGGAGTGTTGCAAAGATCTCCCCTCCATAGATGCTCTACTAGTAGCATACACATTGACCACCTAGTATGAATTGCAGCTGATTTTTCTTTTTGATAATTGCCTGCGGTCATTCAAGACAATTATGGGATGGAGCCTGTGATCTTTAGAGTTACTATTTATTTCAAAGTTTTATGTCTGTAATGTGGTTATGACTAAGGCCTTATAGGCTGAAACGTGTCAACTGATTTAATCTGCATTTGTAAATTGTGGCTTTCCAATAAAATGGAGATTTCTTAAGAGCAGCGACCAGTGTGTGGATCATCTTTCCTACATGCTCTACTTTGGACCTAGGGATTGGAGCGTTGCAAAGATCTCACCTCCTGGAAAAAAACCTTGAAGATACTGATTGCCATGGATGTTATACTTTGGGCTTAGGGACTGGAGTGCTGCAAGGATCTTCTCTACCAGGAAGAACCCTTGAAGGTGCTGGCTGTCTTGGATGTTCTATTTAAGCCTAGTCAATGGAGTGCTGCAAGGATCTTCCCTCTTGGGAGGAACCCTTGAAGATGCTGGCTGCGACAGATGTTTTACTTTGGGCCTAGGGATAGGAGTGCTGCAAGGATCATCCCTTCTAGGAGGAACCCTTGAAGGTACTAGTTGCCATGGATGTTCTACTTTGGGCCGAGAGATGTAGTGTTGCAAAGATCTCAGCTTCTGGGAGGAACCCTTGAAGATGCTGGCTTCCATGGATGTTTTACTTTGGGCCTAGGGATTGGAGTTCCGCAAGGATCTTTCCCCTGGGAGGAACCCTTAAAGGTACTGGCTGCCATGAATGTTCTACTTTAGGCTTAGGGATTAGAGTGCTGCAAGATCTTCCCTCTTGGGAGGAGCCCTTGAGGGTGCTGGCTGTCATGGATGTTCTATTATGAGCCTATGGATTGGAGTGCTGCAAGATCTCCCCTCCTGGGAGGATCCTTGGAGATGCTGGCTGGCTGCCATGGATATTCTACTTGCCCCTAGTGGAAGCAAACTGCAGCTGCCCTTCACAGTGGAGGCGCTGAGTGACTGACTGAGTGGAAAGTAACACAGGAACATTTCTATGCTGTCCTGCCTTGAATACTTGGACTCAGACACCACTAGAAATTCAACTGTCAAGAAGCCACATTTAAAGTTTAAATATCCAGCCAACAAAACCTGGTGAGAAAGGGACCCAGAAAGTTTAGGAAAATGTTCAAGAGACTAGAGACTGTGTTTTATAAGGAAATCTTGTATCTTGTGCTCCCTCTACACTCCTTTTTGTTCTCCATGCATTGGTGCAACAAAACTGAAAAAACCTTAGCTAATGTGACTGACATCCATCCTTTGTACATCCAGAGAAAAGAAGCACTGCCTGAGATGAATGTGACTGGGACCTTAATGCCAAAAAGTTGGCTTAGAACATTCAGAACTTAGCTGTTGGTCAGCTGAAGATCAATATTTTGTCATTTTTATTGAAAATGCTTGACAACAGCGTTAAAGGTGTATACAGAGAAAGATTTACTTTAAGGTCCTTTTACAGTAGGGTGAGGCAGCAAAAGGGTAAACATATTCAATTTTTCATTTTATTATTTCCGTGCTTGGCCACAAGAGGCAAACAGAGGGATTTTGGCTAAATTGATTTAATAAAATGTGCTTGAAATAAAAAATACACTGCTTTTTTAATTTATTCAACATTTTTCTTCTTTGGGGGTGGTAAGGAGCTATATTTAGGGTAGATATAACACAATATCAATAAAAGGTCCACATATTAATTGAAGAGAATCAAAATAAGGCTCGACCTTTACCTAATGACACAGAATGGCGTTAACATTATTGAATGAGATATCCAGTGGCATTTCAACTATGAAAACTATATCATATGCTAATCTGGATTTTGATACTACTTTACGGGTTTAGCAAGGCAAGACTAGGGGTGACCCTAAGAAGGACTTGAGTAGCATTGGCAAAAGAATAATGGAAAAAACTATAGAAAATGTGCCCCCCATCCTCCCTTTCCCTTACCCTATAGCCCTTTAGAATTTTCTATAGGAGGAGGAATCCCCCATTTCTGGGACCAAGACAACCCTCTGGTCATTATCATACACTTAAGGCTCTTTGAATAGGTTGTGAATAGGCTAACCTTGGAGACTTAATTTTTAGGAATTTCCCATGTTTATCTACTGATATAGGCATTCATTTTTTGATCATTGTGTAGTTTAGACTCATTTTAACCTCCTGGTAACTAAGTGTGGGTGATTTTCATGATTAGGTTATGGTTTGTTTGGTGGAACTGAATATAAATTTGATCATTTTTGCTATGTTACATTGGATATTCTGAATTGGGCGGTGGGCAGCATTGGCTTCTCTCCGGGCAGTTCTCTCCGGCTGCTTCCTTGCTTCCCCTGCGTCTCCTCCCTCCTTTTCCTCTGCCCACCCTTTCTTGAAGCCTATTAGAGCTTCTGGATCAAATCACATGCTTCAGAAAAAAACAGCCCCCCCTCATTGGAGTCCATGCATCCGGCACCCTATATGTAGATTGGGAGGCCGGACGCATGGATGGGGGAGGGGGGGTGGCACCCCTAATGGATGGGCCACCACTGTAAATAAGGAATAACCCTTAATCCAGAGCGTTCGACTTTTGGACATGAGCACCAGATATATTTGGATAATTGAATAATTGGGGACATACTTAGAAATTCAAGCAGGGGTTAGTTACCAACAAAATAGAACTTTTAAGAGTTTTCTAAAGCCAGGATATTGACAGAGCTCTTGGACATGGATGAACAGATTTCCACCCAGTCCTCATATGAGTTGGTTGTGCTTAATTCTTCTTTTCAACATAACTAATAATCAACTTTGGGAGACGTCTTAGAGGAGAGTAAAGAGGGCCAATGCCCCAGATGATGCCCAATTGGGCAAAACGCATCGGATGAGGCTTGTGTGCTGATCGCAGTTGTTTTTATATATTGTATGCCGGCTTTTTATGCTATTTTTGTATATAGGTGTTTTGGGAATTACACTATGTGGAGCCTTTTTGCCCATTCCTTGACGGAGTACGGTAGACTGTGGGAATGCCCCCCTCTTGGGATCTATGGATCGGTCTGGTGACGGTTGAGTCGGCCTTATTGGGACCAGTCTATTGTGGATTCCTGTTGGGCTTATCACACACAAGCTAATTTGATTTGCTGCCTATATGGCCACGTGAATCCAACTTTTCTGGTAAGCAGTACATCTTGGCATTTCCTGCCGGCTGTGGCACTGTTGAATCACTGGAGTTGGGATCATTCCTCTCACTGGATTTATTATTTTGGAATTTCTCACCTTTGGGACTTTATTAGAGACTGTTCTTCACTTTCACAATTTTGTGATATTTGCAAATGCACTTTATTGACGTATTTGTATTTATTTGTTTATCTATTATTATCTGCTTTAAGTTGTGCTGTATTCAGAGATTTCAGCCTATACAACACGGTTCATGAGGGCATGATTACTCCATCTCCCATGGCTACCTTTATGTACTTATTTGCAGGGGCGTAACAATAGGGGTTGCAATTGCAACCGGGCCCCATGGTACAGGGGGCCCGTGTGCCTCCCTTGTACACCTGAATAGGAGGTATGGCAGGAGTGGCATTTAGAGGACCCAATCTCCTCCATTTTCCTCTATCCAGTTTACTTGTCTTCTGCTGTTCCCAAGGTCCCTGTGTGCTTCCCTGGTCTCCCCCACAGAGCTTCTGTCTTCCCCCCTCCTCTCTCCTGCCAGCTGCTGTAGAAGATGTGTCATGATGGAGAGATGGGAACGGGTTGGTAAATTTGTCATTTTCTGGCTCCTTCCTTTTCTGAATGAACAGAGTCAGTGATTGGTACCAATTGGTTCACTCATAACTGAAGCATAGTAAACTGTTTTTACTATACTTCCATTTCTGAATGAATGGGAGGCTGGGTGCACAGCTATTCCTGTCCATTCATTCAGTGCAGCTGAGGCTACACAGATGGAAATTGAGAGCTGAGGTTGGTTTAGACCCCTGATATCTCATCAAAGCCCCCCAACAGAGCTCCTAAAAAAATTGTAAAAAATTATAAAAAATATAATTGTAAAAGAAATAAATGAAATGGTAAAAAAAAAATAAAATTAAAATTAAAATTAAAAACTACTGACACCGGTAAGGAAACTATCAGGATTGCAAAGGTTGAAGTTGTGACCGGGCCCTGGCACTTCACCACCATGTGTTGCCCGAAGATGGCAGAAAGGGGGCCCTCTGCAGAACTTGTGAATGGGGCCCCACTGCGGTACCGTAATGAAGGGACCCGCGATGGGAGTAAAGGGCCCCAGGATCAGTGGGAAGAGGGAAGGGCCCTGGCCAGGGGTCAGGGGGGCCCTTCATAATTTCTTGCACCGGGGCCCTGAAGGTTCTAGTTATGCCTCTGCTTATTCATCTAAACACTTGTTAGTGCAGCACCTTTCTATATTATTTGCTTATACTACTGGTCTAGTAGAGTGCTTGCTGCTTTGTTTCCCTTTTGAACATATATTTACCTGTTTCACTGTTCAATGTTTATAAACAATGTTACTTTGTATCTCTCTATCTCTTCTCTGATCAATGTTTATAAACACTGTGCCAAACGATCCCTATTTTTGACAGCAGCAGCTTCTATAGCTATTGTATTTACACAGCAACTCCCAGCTGTCATTTTCACCACCAAAAATCATAGCAAGAAAAAAAGGCTTTTGTTTCTTTTTGGATGTTTTGCTGTAGTTGGCCAGTTGCATTCAGCATTGCTGTTTGTAAGTGAGGTGTGTTATGAAGGTATTTTACCATTTGCACCACTCCATAATTTATCTAGAAAAGAGAATTAAAATGCAGCTATTTTAGACTTTAGGAAAAAAACAAAATATATAGGTGACTAAAATACTTTTTACGGTGTTCTTGACTTTTTGCTGATTTTGTTTGGCAGCAGTAGGTTGTAAAGCACAACGGTACTTTTAACCCCTTCCCGCCCGCCCTGGCACCCCCTTTAAAAGTTCTTAAAGCCCAGGGGTGTGGTAAGGATCAGTGATAAAGTGACCACTGTAATTGGCCACCACATTGGTCACATGATCGGTAGTTGGTCTCCCGCCTACCGATGTTTTCTCGGGACCGAGAGACGTTTTTGGCAGCTCAGTCTTTGTGTTGAGGGAGTACATTCCCAGCGCATAAACATTGACCGCCCTCTAACGCATATGTGTGGCATGTGGGCACTAAAGCCCAGCTTTTTGACATCGAACGTATGGGTTACTGTGACGTAAAGGGGTTAAAGTTGTTCTTTAAAGCATTTCATTGCATTAGTGCTGGATTTTGGTTTAACCTCTGCCTGTTGCTTAACCCCTTCAAGCCGACCGTACGCAAATATGCGGCCCCACTGGACTGGGATTTTTTCAGTGGGGGCCGCAGATTTGTACATCTCCCTTTGTGCTGGGAGCGGTCCCAGCACAGAGACCGGGGGTCTCACCGAAAGCCTCGGGCCCCAAACTAACAATCGGGACCCGGGATGTCTGATTCTAGGTCACCTGATCGCTGTGATAGCCTCTGATCACAGTAATCAGTCACTAGACATGTGCATGTTATTTACATAAATTAGTTTAGTTAGATTTGTTTCATTTGTTTAATCTGTTTTTGGAATTTGATTTGTTTATTCATTTTCAAAACGATTCGAAAAGATTTCGAATCAGTTTTGAATTCGAAAAGTTTTCAAATTCAAATCATATTTGAATTCGAATTGTTTTCGAATTTGAACAGTTTTCGAATTCAAATAGTTTTCCAATTTCCAAGAATTGGGTTGGAGTGGAAAGTGGAGGAATAGAATGGAAAAAGATAGAATACAATAGAGGGGAATATAACAGAAAATGTAGTGGAGTGGAACAGAGCTGTTTTACTCTGTTGTATTCTATCGTTTTGTTTTCTGTTATATTCTTTTCTAGTCTATTATTTTTTTTCTGTTCTATTCCTTTGTTTTCTATTCTATTTTGTTCTCTTAGGAAATTGGAAAACTGTTCAAATTCAAGGACTTTTTGAATTTGAAAACTATTCAAACTTGAAAACTTTTCGAAATTAAAATTTGAAAACTATTAGAATTTGAAAAGTATTTGAAAATGATTAAAAAATTATTTGAATTCAAATTTTTGGTTTTTTGTTTGTTATTTCGGATTTGTTTAAATTCGGTACTATTGTAATTCGAAAATTCATCCGAATTTTAATTCAGAACGAAACAAACCACACATGTCTATCAGTCACTGTGAAGCCTGCCCCCATGTTTTCTGTCTCTGTAAATAGATTA
The DNA here is from genome assembly GCA_018402905.1 of Glandirana rugosa. Classification (NCBI taxonomy): domain Eukaryota; kingdom Metazoa; phylum Chordata; class Amphibia; order Anura; family Ranidae; genus Glandirana; species Glandirana rugosa. The sequence goes on along the minus strand of BLSH010554815.1, from coordinate 314,373 downwards.
GATACATTGTATCACTCTCAGTCCTTGCAGAGATAGAAAGAAAAAAAAAAGTGTGTGTGGAAAAAAAAAAAAAATAAATAAAAAATACCTACATGAAGGTTTGATCTAGGTCAGTGCCAGGGTTAGTGTTTGGGTCAGTGATTTTCAATCGGTGTGCCACAGCACACTATTTGTAGGTGTGCCATGCAATATTTCAGCAAAAGACTGACAGCGCGTGGGGCGGGAAAGTGGATCGCCGGAAAGTGGATCACCGGGAGGAAATGACGCAACGTGTTTTCAGAGCATGTGCGATAGTCCAGAGAGGCCGCAACACTCCTTTCTCAACCTCTGTGCCAATTTCACCAGCACCACCAACACCACAAAAGTACCTATTGTATGATGTGCCTGAATACTTCCTCCCTCATGTGAGTTTATTCTTCTAATAAATCTTAAAAATTGATGATGAAATGCGCGCCTGCTTGTCGACTTTGGAGCCTTGCTTCAATTTGATTTGCTCTCGAAAGCAGGCACATCCTTCACATTAAGTGCAATTCGTTTCGTTCCAAATTCATTTTTTAACTAATTTTGATAACTTCCTTAATTCGTAAATATCCGAATTGACAAAAACCCATTTACTGAATTTTTCATAATATTCGTAAATTTGAATATTTGAAAATTCATACATTTGAAAATTCGAAAATAAGAGCGAAAATTCAAACAAAGGAAAGTCCGAAAATTAGAAAACCTGAATAATAATAACTTAACTATTACTAACTATTAAATTATAGGTATTGGAATTTCCTTTCAAATTTGGCTGTTAGTGAACGTAATGAATACAGTTTTATCCAAAGTTAAGAATTATCTGATATAACGAATGCTGCATCTAAACAAGTGGAATGTAACAAATTAATAATTATAAATAACATTACTAATAATAACTTATTATTATTATAGTTTATTATTAATCCCTTCCATTCCATTTGTTTAGATGCGGCATTCGTTATTTTGGATAATTCGTAACTTTGGATAAATTTGTATTCATTACGTTCACTAACAGCCAATTTTGAAAGGAAATTCCAATACCTATAATTTAATAGTTGGTTATTATAAGTTAGTTAGATATTATTTCACATGTTTGGATTTTCGTTCTTTCGAATTTTTGTATTTTCTTTCTTATTTTCGGATTTTTACATTTTCGGAATGTGCGAATTTACGAATTTTTGAATTTACGAATTTACAAATGTACAACATTTTTTAGATCTTTTTTGGTTCGTCACAACACTCAAACACTGGTTTCGGTCAAGGTCAGGGTCAAAGGTCAGGGTGAATATTTTTTGGACAGGGTTTTTCTTTTCAGGCTAGTATCAGCGTCAGTTAGCGTCAGTGTGTTTTTGGTAGGATTAAAAAAAGAGAGCAAAATGTGCACGATTGTTTCTGGGCTGTACTACGGATACAAACAACAAATAACACACATATATGGGGTATCACTGCGATCTTCAGGAGCAGGAGAATTTATTTTGGGTTGCTATTTGATGTTAGGTTATGGTAGTAGGAAGAGTTATACAGTTACATTTAATTTTTTTTTACTATTTTGGGCCAGGTTTCTTTTGATAAAAAAATAAAAATAAATCAGGAGATATCCATTACCATTTACCACCAAATGAAAGCCCAATTTGTCCTGAAAAAAACACGGTATAATCCACCTGGATGCACAAAGTAGTTGTGATGATATGTACGGTTTTAACCACTTCAGCCCCGGAAGAATTTCACACTTTAGGACCAGAGCACTTTTTGCAATTCGGCACTGCGTCGCTTTAACTGACAATTGCGCGGTCGTGCGACGTTGTACCCAAAAATTTGCGTCCTTTTTTTCCCACAAATAGAGCTTTCTTTTGGTGGTATTTGATCGCCTCTGCGTCATTTCTGATCGCCGCTATAAACAAAAGAAGAGCGACCATTTTGCAAAAAAACCCCAAATTTCTTACTTTTTGCTAAAATTCAAATCCAAAAAAAATATATAAAAAAACATTTTTTTTCACCGTTTTTGGCCGATTTATATAATTCCTCATATTTGCGATAAAAAAAATTGCAATCGGCGTTTATTGATTGGTTTGCACAAAAGTGGCCGCGTTTACGGATGGTGAGAATTCATTTCTGGGGTTTTTATTATTTTTTTATTTTTTACTAGTAATGGCGGCGATCTGCGATTGTTAGCGGTAATGCGATATTGGGGGGGACATGTCGGAACATTTTGACACTTTTTTGGGACCAATGACATTTATTCAGCGATCAGAAATTTAAATGTCCACTGATTACTGTATAAATGTCATTGGCAGTGAAGGGGTTAACCTGCAGGGGGAGAGCTAGGGGTTAATCGTGTTCCCTGGGTGTGTTCTTACTGTGGGGGGGTTGGGCTAACATGGGCATGAGAGATCTAACTGATCCCAGTGACAGGGATCAGTAGATCTCTCATGCCCCACTGACAGAGCGGGGAACCGCCGTGTTTACATCGGCGGTTCCCCGTTCTTTCCCTGTAGCCGCTCATCGCGGCTCGCCGGCGGACATCGGGTCCGCCCGAGCCGCGGGCACACTCCCCGGTGGCCAAATGCGGATCGCCGCTTATTTACGGCGATTCGCGCAGGGCTCCCCGACTGCCGCCGTGAAAAGACGGCGCGCGGTGGGGAACCTGTTAATAACACATGTCAAAATTGCAATATTTGGCTTAGGCATTTAGATATGTTTTACCCTTAGGCTCAAAGGGGTTAAACAAGTTGCAGTGTGACAAAGAGGTAGAAGACTCTCCAAGTATGGCTCACCATTGTTGGGGACTAGCATGAGCAGCAATTGAGAGTGGAGCAAACAGGGATGTTTTCAACTTTGTAAGATGGGTAGTAGCAGACCCAACGCTGTATCTTGGCCTAGGCCAACAAGGCCCAGGCCTAGGGTGGCACTTTGCAGGGGGGCAGCGTGAAAAGAGTCCCCGCCGGCTTGCACTACACTTTTAGTGTAGCGCCAGTCTTACGGGGCAGACTGGGCCGGGAGACAAACCGGTCTGGCACCCCCATAAAGCGCCTGCATTTGCTGCCGGTATGATAATACCGACAGGGCCACCATCGGGGGGGGACAGCCGTTAGATATGTAGGGGACCCGGGCATCCCAAGGGACTCAGGCAGCGGGCCCCAACCAATGAGTCATTGTGCTGCCCCATAGCCAAACAGGAAATGTGAGGAAATCTCTTAAGGGATCCATTGCCCCCACCCCACCCCCAAGGCCCTCAGAACTAGTGTCCCCACTGGAAAATATCAGGGCTGGTTCATATTTAAATTAGGGGTGTGCATGGGTTTAGTCAGGCCTAGGGCAGCACAAAACCTAAATATACCACTGAGCAGACCATAGTGCAGGCTTAAAACATGACCATAAGGCCTTTAGCCCCCTCTCTCACACATGCCAATAGCAACAATGGCAAAGACACATAGCACTTGGGGGTTGGGAATGCCATATCTGGCAAACAGGTAAGGCCACATGAACTCTAGAATAACCTAATTAGTATTTTTCTGCCTGCCCCAGTGTTCCTTAAAAAAGTTCTGAATGACCTCTGTGATTGACTGTCATAGTGGTCACATGATCAGGAGTCTTTCCTGTCGGCTACCTATCATTAACAAGAGCTGTCGTTCACAGTTCCATCTCTGTGCTGGGAGCATGCAGCCATCACACTCTCAACACAGAAACATTGGCCACCCAGCATCACACATGTATATGCGAAGGCAAAAGGGTACGCTTTAAGGCTTCCCTCAATGGGCACTCAGCAGTATCTCAAGCCAAAGAAATACAGAAGGGAGCATCAGGCCAAAAACATATAAAAAAGTTCAAGATCATTTTAATTGTTGGTAAATAAGCCATATAAAAACAGACAACACATTTCGGGGGCAACACCACCTTCATCAAGGCTCAACACAAGATAAAACTTGGATACAGTATCTCAAGTCGAAGAAATACAGAAAGGAGCACCAGACCAAAAACAGATGAAAAACTCCAAGATCATTTTATTTGTTGATAAATAAGCTATTTAACTACTTCACGCCCATAGGACATCCATGGACGTTCCCTACACCATAAGAATGATCATAGCCGCAGTTCTGCCCCTTGATCGATCCTATAGGCAGCGGAAGGGGATGTCCCCCCCCCCTCCCGCCACCATTCGGTGCTTCTCCCGGGCCGCCTGTATGATCGGCAACCCAAAAACGGAATCCGTCACTGCCAGAAGTTGATCAGAGAGGTGATTGGTGACACGTCCGGGCCGGCTTTAGTAAACAAAGCCATGATCATGGCTGGAAAGGCCGGGATCGTAATTTTTTTTCTGATCTCGGTCTTTCCAGCCTGGAGGAGAGATGTGAGGTCTTATTGACCCCACATCTCTCCATAAAGACGACCTGTCACGCACCATTCCTATTACAAGGAATGTTTACATTCCTTGTAATAGGAATAAAAGTGATCCAAAAAAAAAAATTAAAGAGACAGTGTAAAAATAAAAAAAAGTAAAATGAATAATAATAATAAAAAAAAATGAAAGTGCCCCCGTCCCCGCGTGCTCGCGCCCAGAAGCGAACGCATACTTAAGCCCCGCCCACATATGTAACCGGTGTTCAAACCACACATGTGAGGTATCGCCGCATGCGTTAGAGCGAGAGCAACAATTCTAGCACTAGACCTCCTCTGTAACTCTAAACTTGTAACCTGTAAAAATTTACAGGTTACAGGCGTCGCCTATGGAGATTTTTAAATACCAAAGTTTGGCGCAATTCCACGAGTGTTCGCAATTTTAAAGCGTGACATGTTGGGTATCAATTTACTCGGCGTAACATCATCTTTTATAATATACAAAAACATTGGGATAACTTTACTATTTTGTATTTTTTTAATTCACTAAACTCTTTCTTTTAAAAAAAAAATGCGTTTGAAAAATTCCTGCGCAAATATCGTGTGATATAAAAAGTTGCAATGATGGCCATTTTATCCCCTAGAGTGTCTGCTAAAAAAAACATATATTATGTTTGGGGGTTCTGAGTAATTTTCTAGCACAAAAATTATGATTTTTACATGTAGGAGGGGGTGCCAGAAATGGCCCGGGTGGGAACTGGTTAAAAACAGCCAACATGTTACGGGGGTAATACCACCTTCATCGAAGCTCAACACAAGATAAAACTTGGATCCAGTATCTAAAGTTGAAGAAATACAGAAAGGAGCACCAGACCAAAAACAGATAAAGTCCAAGATCATTTTATTTGCTGGTAAAGAAGCCATTTAAAAACAGCCAAAACATTTTGGGGGTTGCACCACCTTCATCAGGGCTTCACACAGGATAAAACTTGGATGCAGTATCTCAAATCAAAGAAATACAGAAAGGAGCACCAGATTAAAAGCAGATGAAAAAGTCCAAGATAATTTTAATTGTTGATTTCGGGGAAACACCACCTTCATCAAGACTCAACAAAAGATAAAACTTGGATGAAGTATCTCAAGTCAAAGAAATACGGAAAGGAGCACCAGACCAAAAACAGAAGAAAAAGTCCAAGATCATTTCAATTGTTGATATTGCCATTAAAAACAGCCAACGCATTTTGGGGCCAACACCGCCATCAAGGCTCAACACAAGATAAAACTTGGATGCTGTATCTCAAGTCAAAGAAATACGGAAAGGAGCACCAGACTAAAAACAGATGAAAAAGTCCAAGATTATTTTAATTGTTGATAAATAAGCCATTAAACAGCCAACACATTTCAGGAACACCACACAGGATAAAACATGGATGGAGATAACAGTGACTTCACAGATCTATAGTAGAATGGGTATCAAAGTCTCCTTATAGAGTAACAATGTAACAACTCTGTTTCTGCTCAGCAACCGTTACCTTTAAATTATCTTGGACTCTTTCACCTGTCATCATTCTGGTTCTCCTTTTGGTATTTCTATGCTGTAAGGTTACTTAACTATGGATTTGCTGACAGTTTTATCACCCCCATTAAAGACAAACTAAATACAGTTATGTATTAATTAAAGCTATTAATCTATTAAAAGTATTGTAATGCCTTTAGTGTACAAACCTGAGTTTATTTATGATACCAGCCTCTTGCAATCCTCTTTCTTATACAGTAGAAATTACACTGGGAGAGGAAGGGGCAGCACTTGGAGGCAATCAAGCTCTGCTGTATGAAGATATGCTGATAGTGTGGACAAAAGGAGTGTGAGATGCAGGGCCGTCTTTAAGACAGGGCAAAAGGGGCCCTGTCATTGTTGTTGGGCCCAAAGCAGCTATCTCATACTTGCCAACTATCCTGGTGTGAATTCCCTTGTCCCTTGAAGTTTTAGACCTGTGCTGTGTCCCGATATCTAAGTGCTGCTACTAAAGCTGCTCAACTCTGCCCTATTGTTGTGTACAAATGACTCACCTGCAGACCCTATGTTTACATGTAAATAACCGGCATTGATATGTAAATAGTGGCAGCATTCACATGTAAATAGTGGCGGCCAGCTGCACTGATATGTAAACAAAGGTGGCATTCATATGTATATCATGCCCTCCCTGAGGTCATATTCACCATCACCTATACTGGATGCTGCCCACTGGGGAGACAAAGGCATGCTTGAAGTTCCGCAGCACGTCAGTAGATGCGTGAGGGTGTCATTAATAATTGAAGCCACTGCTGTGTATCTGTTAAAGGGCAGCACCTTTCTGTGGTGTCAGGAAAGCGACTTTGTGCTCCCCAGTCCATGGTATGCAGGCAGTGAGGAGATGATGTTCTGTAACCTCTAGTCACCAATCTGTGGGCAGTAATGATGTGCAGCAACCAATCAGTGAGCAGTATTGATGTACAGTAATCTCTAGCAACCAATCAAGCAGAAAGCATGTGCTGTAACCTCTATCAACTAATCAGTGAGCCATAATGTGTGCTGTAACCTCTAGCAACCAGTCAGTAACTGGTAATGATATGCTGTAACCTCTGGCAACCTCTGACTTTATGACTTATCAGGATTTTCACAGGCTGGGGTAGGGTGGGGTGTTGACCAATCGGTTGTGCTTAACTGCTGTAGAGAAACGTCAGGTCACCAGCCTAGGTATATTATCTGGCAGAACTGTGTACACATCAGCACTCGTTAATTATAAATACAGATGCTTTAGTACAGCGTTTCTAAATTAGGGTTCCATGGAACCCCAGGTTTCCTCCAGAGGTTGCTAGGGGTTCCTTGAGTAATGAGCATTTTCTGCCTCTTAGATAAGTTCCCACTGACACCATTGATCTTTTTAGCTATCTGTAAGGGGGGTAATTCTTCCCAATGACCACAAGTGTAAGGAGTATTCTTCCCACTGATCATAACACTAATATATCATGAGTTGTAGATATAGTCATGTTTAGCAGGGGTTCCCTGAGATAAGAAAGGTATTTCAAGGGTTCCTCTGTGTTGAAATGGTTGAGAAAGGCTACTTTAGTTGTTAAAATGGCCCACATATATGATTTTGGACTACATATTTAGCTATTTTCTATTAGTTCAACTTTAAACAGCAGGGCTGCTGTTGGATAGCCCCTCATTTGGGCATTACCCAGATAAACAAAATGGAGGAATCTTCAAGAGGTTTCCAGAATGTTTTCAGTAGATGTAAATGCTATGAAGCCATGCTCTGCACCCAACTCACTTGTGATGACCCCAGCCAGATTCATGACCCCTCTATTAACAGGGAAACCTCTCTCAAAACCCACACAGGTTGTATTTCTAAAGTTGAAAAAATTAAATTAAAAAGTTTTTGTATAGATTCCTTTATACTGTAATTTGCCATAATTCAATGGGAATTCCAGGTTTGAGTAACATTAGTTATATTTATACCATGTTAAATTCAACATCAGTCATCAGTTTTGCCTGGAGTCTACCATTTTTTTCATAGATATACCCCTACAATTTGCTGACATGGCCAAACAATAGTGGACTATCACACTTATAGGAGCTTTTTCAATGTCCCATTCCAAAACCATGGGCACTATTATGAAGTTAGTTATAACAGTCTCCACTCTTTTCAGAAGGCTTTCCTCAAGACCTGGTTCACAAACTCTGCTCCAGTTCATCTCAAAGGTGTTCAGTAGGATTGAAGTCAAGCACTGATGTTGGATGAAAAGCTCTGGCTCACACATGGTGTTCCAGTAATCCAAAAAGTGTTTAGTGAGGGTGAGGCCCAGTACTGATGTTCGATGAATAGATCTGGCTCATACATGGTGTTCCAGTTCATCGACAAAGTGTTTAGTGAGGGTGAGGCCCAGTACTGATGTTCGATGAAAAGATCTGGCTCACAACTAGCATTCTATTTCATTCCAAAGGCATTCAGTAGGGTTGAGATCAGGTGCTGACGTTGAATGAGAAAACCTGGCTTACAAATGTTGTCCCAGTTCACCCCTAAAGTGTTTAGTAGGGTTGAGGCCAGGTTCTGATGTTGGATGAAAAGAGCCGGATCACAGCTAGCATTCCATTTAATTCCAAGGGTGTTCAATAGGGTTTAGGTCAGGGCTCTATGCAGGACACTCGACCATGTCTTAATGGAGCTGGCTTTACACATAGGGGCACAATGACGCTGGAACAGAAAAGGGTCTTCCCCAAACTATTACAACAAGCTCGGAAGTGTATGATTGCAGGAGGTTCATCCACCCCCCCCCCCCCCCACACCCAAAAAAACCCATTGGTTTCTTCCTTTACCCATGTACATGCATGTATACTTTTGGATATATTGGAATCAATAGTGCAGAAAATTCTCTTGCTGTATCATGCCTGATGCAATATGACATAATGGGATATATGTACCTATTGTACTATAGTTCCTATATATATATATATTCATATATATATTGTGGATACAATTTATCACAAAATCATTCTTTGGAAGTGATGTGTTGACTCTATGTATTTTCAATTACAGAAGACTGAAAAGTCGGAGAACTGATAGATGCCCTTGTCCTTTATCAGAAAATAAATAGCTATCGCTTGTAATTACTGAAGCATTTTCCTTATCCAACATAATTAACAGAACACAACAATCATGAAGGTTCTCACTGTGTCAGTAAATGAGGTAATTAGACAAATGTGTCGGCCTGGAAATCCTAATACTGAGAAACATAGAACGATCGAAGCGAGGAGCAATGTTATATAATTCGATCTTCTAAAAAGATGTAGTGAACCGGTGATGGTGTTTCCTCATTGGGATAATGAATGACACCCATCTTTGTTCTGTGTGGTATGCCATATGGTCAGCACCCCAACAAAAACGAATATTTAAGGAAAAACTGTAGACAAAGTTGCCTTTTCCATATTATTCTGCAGCCAGTTATGATTTTCTAAAACTTAGATTTCCTACAGTAAGCCTTTTCATCTATGGTTATGTACCAGTCAAATGTTTATCAGGACCTAGGTCTGAACATACAACCTCTGCTGTGTCTGGTAGTGTCGCTCTCTTCTTGCTGAGCCACCTGGGATGCTGGACAGCAGCTTGGACAATTCCTTGGAAATCTTGTCTAGGACCTTGTTTCTCTTCTACCTTGAACCCTTTGCTCCTCCCATGAACTTCTTATTTTAGCCATGCCTTTGCACTTCCTGTTTGCCAGATTAATGTGCTCTCTCCAGTCACTATCTCACTCCTGTTATTCCTGCTGCCGTTCAAATCTTCGCTACCACTCGTTACTGACCCTTGGCTTGTTCCTCAACTACACTTCTGCTTGATCCCAACCTGCAACCCCTTGTTATCAACCTTTGTCTTATTTACTGATCTGCTTGATCCCTACCTGCTATATCTGCTACTGGACCCTGGCTTTCTCACCTCCTGATGGGGCAATCCTGAGGACCGTGACCTGGTACTAACATGTGGCAAATCCCAACCCCCCCATCATGAGCTCTGTTTTTTACTGTGCATTTTTTTACAGTCACAGAAGGCAATCTTGGTATCTTTTCTGCTTTGGTAGATAATTGACTGTGTGGCTTTACTCTGAAAGGGCAGATTTGGTGACTTTTTACCCTGGTACAATAGTTGGTCTTTGTGGCTTTTCTTCTATGACAGATTATACATTGTTGGGATTTTCTCTTATGACAGATTGCAGCTTCTGTGGCTATTTCTCCTATAACAGGTTGCATTTGTTCTCTTATGACAGATTGCAGATTTTGTGGCTATTTTTTCTATGACAGATTTCAGTTTTTGTGGCTTTTCTCATATGGCTGATTGCAAATTGTCTGGCTTCTCTCCTATGGCAGAAGGCGTTTCATGTGGCATTTTCTTGTGGGGGAAGTTGGCCTTTGTGGCTATTTCCTTTGGAACAGATGGCATATTCCACAGCTTCCACCACCACAACCCCCTCCAACTCCACAGCTGCCACCATCCCAACTCACTCCATCACCATAGCTTCCACCATGCCAACGCCCCAATCCCCAGAGCTGCCACCATCCCAACTTCCCCAAACCCCACAGCTTCCACCATCCCAAATTCCTCCAACTCTACAGCTGCTACCATCCAAACTCCCCCCACCCCTACAGCTGCCACCACCCAAACCCCCCCATCCCTACAGCTGCCACCGTGCAGCCTGCCCCACCCCACCATTCTTTCCAACCTCTTGCCACAACCTCAATATTCCTTCCCTCTCCACCACAGATGCCACCACCCAGCATCACCACAACTGCAAATATCTCAACTGCCCCAATCCCAACAGCACATGATGGTGCTTGGGGGGGGGGGGGGGGGGGGGGGGGGGGGGGGGGGGGGGGGGGGGGGGGGGGGGGGGGGGGGGGGGGGGGGGGGGGGGGGGGGGGGGGGGGGGGGGGGGGGGGG
>BLSH010554815.1:273707-301776 GCA_018402905.1 Glandirana rugosa | reverse complement strand
TCTGTTATGGGGGATGGAGGACCTCAGTTATGGGGAATGGAAGATCTCAGTTATGGGGGATGGAGGACCTCGGTTATGAATGATTGAATATCTTAGTTATGAGGGATGGAGTACCTCTGTTATGGGGGATGGAGGACCTCAGTTATGGGGAATGGAAGATCTCAGTTATGGGGGATGGAGGACCTCAGTTATGGGGGATAGAGGACCTCGGCTATGAGGGATGGAGGACCTCAGTTATGGAGGATAGAGGACCTCAGTTTTGAGTGATGGAGAACCTCATTTATGGGGGATGGAAGACCTCAGGTTTGAGTGATGGAGGACCTCATTTATGGGGGATGGAAGACCTCAGTTATGAGGAATTGAGTACCTCAGTTATGGGGAGTGGAGGAACTCAGTTATGGGGGATGAGGGACCTCAGGTTTGAGGGATGGAGGACCTCAGTTATGGGGGATGGAGGACCTCGCTTATCGGGATGGAGGACCTCAGTTATGGGGGACAGAGGACCTCAGTTATGGGGGATGGAGGGCCCCAGTTATGGGGGATGGAAGACATTAATTATGGGGGAAGGAGGACCTCAGTTATGGGGGATGGAGGTACTCAGTTATGAGGGAGTCCGGTTATGGAGGATGGATGAAGCTCCCTTCCACAGTTGGGGATTTCAGCAAGGAGTGTAGATACATTCAAAAACCTTTTAGATATGTTTCTTAGTGAACACAATATACAGAGATATGGAAAACAGTAGTCACACACGCCCAATGTCTTTATTCGGGATTACCAACTATGCAACTATGTAACTCCAGCAGCAACTATGAAAAACTGAAAAAGTTCCGGGTAGAGTTGCCCCTCAATATCTTCGCACCAATATACGCATTCACAGTAACCTATCATCTATCACGGGTGAGTCTCATACGCTGATACCAGGCGAGCTGAGAGTGACAGCTTCATTTTAGACGATGCAAATTATCTCTAATGACCTCATTTAGTATTCATAGAAGCAATATGTCTCTTCTGTATGCTATTTCTATGGAAATGAGCCACTTGCTTCAATCACTTGTGTTCTGTCCCCTTGAAGGCAAGTTCTTGTGTATAGCAGCCAATTGTGAAGGCCTAGAATGGTGTATGGTTGATGCTATTACAACGGTTCCCTTGTGTACCTCTCCAAATGAACGTTATATTATCAAACACAAACCCATAAAAAATAATCACCGTTTGCATCTGCCTGTACCGCACTTCATGCCATCGAGATGAATGAGGAGAACATCGAGGTGAACGTGGTCACATATCTCTGTGATTGCCGGAGAAGTTGTTGTGGGTTTGATTCGACCGGACACTGCAGTAGAAGTGGGTGAGGTTGTAGGGTTCTGTTTATGCAAAACTTTTTTTTTTAATTTCTGATACCATAGGGGAGGGGTAAAAACTCTAGTAAAGCTTTGCATTAAATATGACCTCCAGCCTTACCTTCCTGCACCCCTCCTGGACTCAATTGGCTTACACTGATTCCATCGCACACTGTGAGCTGCTCACAATGTGCATTAGGAGCTGCAGCAAGTCAGATAGAGCCCACCTCATTTCCTGGCTGGAGGACATCCAGCATCAGCTAGCCCTTTCCTCTTCAGCCTGACTGTCCCTGGCCTATCCCTTTCATTTGTTAGATTTCAGTTCTTTTAATCACTAGTGAAAAAATACAGCACACTCCCCCAGACTGAGCTCCACCCATAAAGGTATAATGATATTTGCAAAGCTTCTCCCACTGCTTGCATCAGGGCTGAGGGCTCTTGAAAGGAGTACAGAGCCAGGGCGCTGTGATGTATTCAGGAATACCGCACCCTGCTGGCCCCTCCCACCCGCCATGATCTGCCTGCATTTCAGAGAGCAGCACAGAGACCTAAGATGAGACTAAAATAAGGTATACAATGAACAGGGAAAGGTTTTTTTTTTTATAAAAATTTAATTAGCATGTTTATGAGAAAACAAAGGAGGAACCAGGGAAGGCAAATTTATAAGCAGATTAAAAATCAGCGTTAATGGGCATTTATATTTTATTTATATATTTATATTTTATTATTTATAATATAGAGTATCTCACAAAAGTGAGTACACCCCTGACATTTTTGTAAATATTTTATTCTATCTTTTCATGTGACAACACTGAAGAAATGACACTTTGTTACAATGTAAAGTAGTGAGTGTACAGCTTGTATAACAGTGTAAATTTGCTGTCCCCTCAAAATAACTCAACACACAGCCATTAATGTCTAAACCACTGGCAACAAAAGTGAGTACACCCCTAAGTGAAAATGTCCAAATTGGACCCAAAGTGTCAATATTTTGTGTGGCCACCATTATTTTCCAGCACTGCCTTAACCCTCTTGGGCATGGAGTTCACCAGAGCTCCACAGGTTGCCCCTGGAGTCCTCTTCCACTCCTCCATGATGACATCACAGAGCTGGTGGATGTTAGAGACCTTGCGCTCCTCCACCTTCCATTTGAGGATGCCCCACAGAAGATCAATAGGGTTTTGGTCTGGAGACATGCTTGGCCAGTCCATCACCTTTACCCTCAGCTTCTTTAGCAAGGCAGTAGTCATCTTGGAGGTGTGTTTGGGGTCGTTATCATGTTGGAATACTTCCCTGCGGCCCAGTCTCCGAAGGGAGGGACCCATACACTACTTCAGTATGTCACAGTACATGTTGGCATTCATGCTTCCCTCAATGAACTGTGGCTCCCCAATGCCGGCAGCACTCATGCAGCCCCAGACCATGACTCTCCCACCACCATGCTTGACTGTAGGCAAGACACACTTGTCTTTGTACTCCTCACCTGGTTGCCACCACACACACTTGACACCATCTGAACCAAATAAGTTTATCTTGGTCTCATCAGAGCACTGAACATGGTTCCAGTAATCCATGTCCTTAGTCTGCTTGTCTTCAGCAAACTGTTTGTGGGCTTTCTTGTGCATCATCTTTAGAAGAGGCTTCCTTCTGGGATGACAGCCATGAAGACCAATTTGATGCAGTGTGTGGCGTATGGTCTGAGCACTGACAGGCTGACCCCCCACTCCTTCAACCTTTGCAGCAATGCTGGCAGCACTCATACGTCTATTTCCTAAAGACAACCTCTGGATATGACGCTGAGCATGTGCACTCAACTTCTTTGGTCGACCATGGCGAGGCCTGTTCTGAGTGGAACCTGTCCTGCTAAACCGCTGTATGGTCTTGACCACCGTGCTGCAGCTCAGTTTCAGGGTCTTGGCAATCTTCTTTTAACCTAGGCCATATTTATGTAGAGCAAAAATTATTTTTTTCAGATCCTCAGAGAGTTCTTTGCCATGAGGTGCCATGTTGAACTTCCAGTGACCAGTACGAGAGAGTGAGAGCGATAACACCAAATGTAACACACCTGCTCCCCATTCACACCTGAGACCTTGTAACACTAACGAGTCACATGACACTGGGGAGGGAAAATTACTAATTGGGCTCAATTTGGACATTTTCACTTAGGGGTGTACTCACTTTTGTTGCCAACGGTTTAGACATTAATGGCTGTGTGTTGTGTTAGTTTGAGGGGACAGCAAATTTACACTGTTATAAAGCTGTACACTCACTACTTTACATTGTAGCAAAGTGTCATTTCTTCAGTGTTGTCACATGAAAAGATAGAATAAAATATTTACAAAAATGTGAGGGGTGTACTCACTTTTGTGAGATACTGTATATATATATATTTTTTTTTTTCTTTTAATTGAATTTTTTTTTTATTTTTCTAAATAGAATCCATTATTTTTATATAGTTAGGACTAGCTTTTATTGAAGTATATTCCACATTTTTACAACTTAAATGCAAGAGAGTAAATGGAAACTGAAAGTTTGTAAAAGTTCTGTTCTAAAAAAGAAGAAACCCTTCTGGAGGAATCGAACGGATCAAAACAATTTCTGTAATCTGATTCTTATTTCTCCAGAGAGACCAGATTCCAGCGACTGAAAAAGCTGCAAACAACTTTACTTCTATGTAGGAGACAAAAATTAATATATGGAATACTGAGCTCTAAGACATTCAATTCTGGAAGGGTTTTATTACTCAACTTATTAATAACACTGTACTTTTTTAAAATGAAATCCAGCTTTTCCTTCACCCAATCCTGTTAGAACATTTTCTGTGAAAACTTTTTTTTCATTAGTCTACTTAAAGTGTGTGTTAATGTATTAATATTATTAATTATATGAATTAAGTATAAAAATAATATTATAATGTTAACCACTTGCTATACTGAACACTTCTTTAAAAAAGAATCACATAAAATCATATTTTTGCTAGAAACTTACAACCAACATTTTATATTTTCTGAAAGCAGAGGCCCTGCAGAATAAAATGGTGGCTGTTGCAGACAGGAGATAGAAAGATACAAAGAAAAGGTTCATATGGGAGATAGAGGGTTGCAAAGAGACATGGTTTATGCACATTGATCAGACAGGAGATAGAGAGATACAAAGTAACATTGTTTATAAACATTGATCAGAGAGGAGATAGAGAGATACAAAGTAACATTGTTTATAAACATTGATCAGACGGGAGATGGAGAGATACAAAGTAACATTGTTTATAAACATTGATCAGACGGGAGATAGAGAGATACAAAGTAACATTGTTTATGCACATTGATCAGACGGGAGATAGAGAGATACAAAGTAACATTGTTTATAAACATTGATCAGACAGGAGATAGAGAGATACAAAGTAACATTGTTTATAAACATTGATCAGACAGGAGATAGAGAGATACAAAGTAACATTGTTTATAAACATTGATCAGGCAAGAGATAGAGAGATACAAAGTAACATTGTTTATAAACATTGATCAGACAGGAGATGGAGAGATACAAAGTAACATTGTTTATAAACATTTATCAGATGGGAGATAGAGAGATACAAAGTAACATTGTTTATAAACATTGATCAGACAGGAGATAGAGAGATACAAAGTAACATTGTTTATAAACATTGATCAGACAGGAGATAGAGAGATACAAAGTAACATTGTTTATAAACATTGAATAGACAGAAGATAGAAAGATACAAAGTAACATTGTATATAAACATTGATCAGAGAGGAGATAGAGAGATACAAAGTAACATTGTTTATAAACATTGATCAGACGGAGATAGAAAGATACAAAGTGACATTGTTTATAAACATTGATCAGACGGAGATAGAGAGATACAAAGTAACATTGTTTATAAACATTGATCAGACAGGAGATAGAGAGATACAAAGTAACTTTGTTTATAAACATTGGTCAGATGGGAGATGGAGAGATACAAAGTAACATTGTTTATAAACATTGATCAGATGGGAGATAGAGAGATACAAAGTAACATTGTTTATAAACATTGATCAGAGAGGAGATAGAGAGATACAAAGTAACATTGTTTATAAACATTGATCAGACGGAGATAGAAAGATACAAAGTGACATTGTTTATAAACATTGATCAGACAGGAGATAGAGAGATACAAAGTAACTTTGTTTATAAACATTGGTCAGATGGGAGATGGAGAGATACAAAGTAACATTGTTTATAAACATTGATCAGATGGGAGATAGAGAGATACAAAGTAACATTGTTTATAAACATTGATCAGACAGGAGATGGAGAGATACAAAGTAACATTGTTTATTAACATTGATCAGACAGGAGATAGAGAGATACAAAGTAACATTGTTTATAAACATTGCTCAGACAGGATATAGAGAGGCACAAAGTTACACTGTTTAAAAACATTGATCAGACTGGAGATAGAGAGAAATAACCGCTTGCCAACCATATAACTTACATATACGGTGGCAAGGCGGCTCTCCTATGCCAGATCATGTACTAAGTATGTGATCCGGCCCTATAGCAGGTCAGCAAGCGGATAAACATTGTTCAGACAGATAAAATATCTAGATTAGGATTTGATCTAGCTCAGTGTTAAGCCTAGTACACACGATCAGAAAATCATATAAAAAAATCATGTTCAAAGCGACCATACGATAATCTGATCGTTAGGACGCAGCTTTCACAATTTTTTTCCGTACACTCTTTTTTGTACACTCTTCTTTCTTGCAGGTAAGGCTCGGTTTGGTGTTACTTTAAGATTAAAGTGTATTCTGCTTATTTTTTTGTCTTTTCTAGTTCATACCATCAACATCATGTTAAGATGAATTTTGAATGAATCCATTTTAGATCAGATGATGTCATGATTGGGTCTCTGTGCTTCTCTAGGCAATGCAGGCAGATTGTGGCTGGTGGGAGGGGCCAGGCAGGGTGCTATACAAAACTTCCTAAAAACATTACCGCGCCCAGCCTCAGTACTCCTCTATGGACTCCTCAACCCTGATGCACTCAGTAGGCTGGCTCTTGGGAGGAGTTATGCAAATATCAAAATGCCTTGATGGGTGGGTGTCAGTCTGGAGGAGTGGGTGCTCCTAGGCAGGCTGTATTTGCATGCAGACCACCCTAGATAATGCTTGCATGTGATGCTGAGTCTTCATGATTGAAAGAACTGAAAGCCAATGAATGAAAGGGACCAGGGACCAGGCAGGGACAGGGATCAGACAGGAGATCGAGAGATACAAAGTAACTTTGTTTATAAACATTGTTCAGACGGGAGATAGAGAGATACAAAGTAACTTTGTTTATAAACATTGATCAGACGGGAGATAGAGAGATACAAAGTAACATTGTTTATAAACATTGATCAGATGGGAGATAGAGAGATACAAAGTAACATTGTTTATAAACATTGATCAGACGGGATATAGAGAGATACAAAGTAACTTTGTTTATAAACATTGATCAGACGGGAGATAGAAAGATGCAAAGTAACATTGTTTATAAACATTGATCAGACGGGATATAGAGAGATACAAAGTAACTTTGTTTATAAACATTGATCAGACAGGAGATAGAGAGAGATACAAAGTAACTTTGTTTATAAACATTGATCAGACGGGATATAGAGAGATACAAAGTAACTTTGTTTATAAACATTTTTCAGACGGGAGATAGAGAGATACAAAGTAACTTTGTTTATAAACATTGATCAGATGGGAGATAGAGAGATACAAAGTAACATTGTTTATAAACATTGATCAGATGGGAGATAGAGAGATACAAAGTAACATTGTTTATAAACATTGATCAGACGGGAGATAGAGAGATACAAAGTAACATTGTTTATAAACATTGATCAGACAGGAGATCGAGAGATAAAAAGTAACATTGTTTATAAACATTGATCAGATGGGAGATAGAGAGATACAAAGTAACATTGTTTATAAACATTGATCAGACAGGAGATAGAGATACAGGGACAGTCAGGCTGGGGAGGAAAGAAGTAGATGATTTATTGAATGTACCTGTAATGATAGACTAACCCAAACACTATAGGGAGAGGGGCATTTAGGAATATTTGTGGATTGGATCAATACCTATATCAATACGCCCCCCCCCCCCTTCCCCCATGGATAATCTGATGATCTAAGATTTTTGTAAAGTACCGTATTAAAAAAAATGGTAGCTTGCTGTGCACTTCGGCGTATTCCAGACACGTTCCTTCACTATTGTTTAAGGCGCTCAGCAAATCAAAGCACAATCTAAACCCATCGATAAGACAATTATCACAACAAAGACCCATGCCAAGAGCCTTCAACTCATGCATTCTAAATCACACCACTGAACCAGGAATGAAACTGACACAAGGCATTCGGGATTGGACTTGCCTCTCATTTCATAAACATAATATTTTAAAAAATAATAAAAATCTGGCAGGGTAAATTTGATAGGGTAGATTATTGCCCTTACTTTGACGTTCGTGGCAATACCTCACATGTGTGGTGCAAACTCCCTTGTGGTAGCTTTGGGTAGGTTATCAGTACTCTTTATTGAAACAGCAGGGGTCTATTTGATCACTGATGTCTCCCCTGCCCTCCAGGTGACAGATACACTTTATGGAAATATCAGGGATCTATTTGACCCTTGATTTCTTCCCTGCCTCCTCCAGGTGGCAGATATAATTTATGGATACATCCAATATCTATTTGACCCCTGATGTCTCCCCTGCCCTCCAAGTGACAGGTACATTTTATGGAGAGGTCAGGGGTCCATTTGACCCCTGCTATCTCCCCTGACTTCCAGGTGATAGGTAGCCTTTATGGAGATATCAGGGGTTTATTTACCCCCGATTTCTCCCCTGCCCTCTAGGTGACAGGTACACTTTAAGGATACATCAGGGATCTATTTTACCCCTGATATCTCCCCTGCCCTCCAGGTGACAGGTACACTTTATGGAGACATCAGGGGTCTATTTGGTTTGTGATATTTCCCCTGCCCTCCAGATGACAGGTACACATTTTTTGGAGATGTGACAGGTACTCTTTAAGTATACATCAGAGATCTATTTGACCCCTGATGTCTCCCCTGCCCTTCAGGTGACAGGTAGACACTTAGGATACATCAGGAATCTAGTTGGCCCCAATGTCTCCCCTGCCCTCCAGGTGACAGGTACACTTTATGGACACATCAGGGGTTTATTTGACCCCTGATGTCTTCCCTACCCACCAGGTGACAGCTACACTTTATGTAGACATAAGGAGTCTATTTGACCCCTGATGTCTTCCCTACCCACCAGGTGACACAGGTACACTTTATGGAGACATCAGGGATCTATTTGATCTCTGATACCCTCCAAGTGACAGGTACATTTCATGGAGATATCAGGGGTCTATTCGACCCCTGATGTCTCCCCTACCCTCCAGGTGACAAGTAAACTTTATGGATATATCAGGGGTCTATTTCACTCCTGATATATCCCTTGCCCTCCAGGTGACAGGTACACTTTATGGAGACATCAGGAGTCTGGTTGACCCCTGATGTCTTCCCTACCCTCCAGGTGACAGGTGCACTTTATGGATACATCAGGGATCTGTTTGACCTTTGATGTTCTTCAGGTAACAGGTACACTTTATGGAGTTAACAGGGGTCTATTAGACCCCTGATGTCTCATCTTCCCTCCAGGTGACAGGTACACTTTATGGACACATCAGGGGTTTATTTGACCCCTGATGTCTTCCCTACCCACCAGGTGACAGCTACACTTTATGGATACATCACGGATCTATTTAATCTCCCCTGCCCTCCAGGTGACAGGTAAACTTTATGGAGACATTGGGGGTCTATTTCACTCCTGATGTCTCCCCTGCCCTCCAGGTGACATTCGATGTTTCGCCTGCCCTCCAGATGACAGGTGCACTTAATGGAAATATCAGAGATCTATCAGGGATCTCTTTGACCCTTTTTGTCTCTTCTACCCTAGATAGCAAAGAAAGAGGATCCGCTGCTCCAGTTCCAGAAGTCAGAAAAGAGGCGGCACATCCAGTGTATCCAAGGCTTTATTGGGGTCACAGTGGCACTACAGATACCAGCATGCAATCATGTCCATAGACGCATTTCACACATCCTCCGTGTGCTTAATCATTACCAAGATAGCAGCTAGCCAAGCACAGATTGAACCCGGAAAAACAGCTTTGAAACCGGAAGAGATAAAATCCTTGTCACTTCCGTGTTCATTGATTACAAAGGAAGTCAGGGAATTCATGTTCCTCTATCTCCTCAGTGGGAAGCCGTCCTGGCTGCTTACCATGGTCCCGGCCTTCCCAGATGGTGGCTGCCAGGGGGTCTTTTACAGCACTGTAGGAGTGATCCGGCGGCTGTAAAAGAAAACAATTATTGTTAAATGACAATATTTAGTGCTTATATGCTAATGTTAGGTTCTTTATACAATATCAGCGAGAGTTGGGTCAGGTCAAGCTGTGAAGGTGTCCCAAAACAACAGGAATTCATGTCTCTTGTAATTAATTATGTATTGCCTGTGCAAATTCTTAAAGCGGAGTTCCATCGGGCGTGCACTGCGCATGCGCGAGTCGCGCTGCGCTTTGTGAATGAATGGCCGGCGTATCTTCTGGGACCTGTGACGTGTCCCAGAAGATCGCTGGGTGGGAGGGTGGTAAGGTGAACTTCCTTCCGGTTCCGTGGCACCAGGACAGGAAGTGCAGCTGGGACCCTGTCAAGGGGTCACCTTCCCTTAAAGCGGAAGTTCCACTTTTGGGTGGAACTCCGCTTTAAATGAATGAGATATTATGAAAAATGTTTTTGCACGTAAGGTCCTATAAAATAACCTTCTAGGACTGGAGCTCTTGATTTGGTCAAGAGAGCAGCTCCTTGCTTCACATGCCTGGAGATCACCATGTATGTTAATGTATCTGATTACTAAGCATTTTATTTCTAACTCTTCTCTTCTTAATGCTTCCCTTCTCAGTCAAAATAACAAAAGGAACCGGGGTCAGGACTATGTATGAAATATATACAAAAGCACATAGAGTGCAGGGGCCAAGAGTATGCATAGAGCAGCACAGCTTATAGAGTGCAATGGTCAGGAGTATACATACAGTGCAATGGTCAGGAGCAAACATACAGCAGCACAGCTTATAGAGTGCAATGGTCAGGAGCATACACAAAGCAGCACAGCTTATAGAGTGCAATGGTCAGTAGTATGCATTGAGCAGCCCAACTTATAGAATGCAGTGGTCAGAAGTATGCATAGAGCAGCTCAGCTTAGAGTGCAGTGGTCAGAAGTATGCATAGAACAGCTCAACATATAGAGTGCAATGGTCAGGAGTATACATACAGCAGCATAGCTTATAGCGTGCAATGGTCAGGAGCATACATAAAGCAGCACAGCTTATAGCGTGCAATGGTCAGGAGTATGCAATGAGCAGCTCAGCTTAGAGTGCAGTGGTCAGAAGTATGCATAGAACAGCTCAACATATAGAGTGCAGTGGTCAGGAGTATGCATAGAGCAGCTTAACTTATACAGTGCAGTGGTCAGAAGTATGCATAGAGTATCTCAGCTTATAGAGTGCAGTGATCAGGAGTATGCATAGATCAGCTCAGGTTAGAGTGCAGTGGTCAGGAGTATGCATAGAGCAGCTTAACTTATACAGTGCAATGGTCAGGAGTATGCATAGAGCAGTTCAACTTATAGAGTGCAGTGGTCAGGAGTATGCATAGAAGAGCTCAACATATAGAGTGCAGTGGTTAGGAGTATGCATAGAGTAGCTTAACTTATACAGTGCAATGGTCAGGAGTATGCATAGAGCAGTTCAACTTATAGAGTGCAGTGGTCAGGAGTATGCATAGAACAGCTCAACATATAGAGTGCAGTGGTTAGGAGTATGCATAGAGCAGCTTAACTTATACAGTGCAATGGTCAGGAGTATGCATAGAGCAGTTCAACTTATAGAGTGCAGTGGCCAGGAGTATGCATAGAACAGCTCAACATATAGAGTGCATTGGTCAGGAGTATGCATAGAGTAGCTTAACTTATACAGTGCAATGGTCAGGAGTATGCATAGAGTAGCTCAACTTCTAGAATGCAGTGGTCAGGAGTATGCATAGATCCGCTCAACTTCTAGAATGCAGTGGTCAGGAGTATGCATAGATCCGCTCAGGTTATAGAGTGCCATGGTCAGGAGTATGTAACCTACACAGCATGCCATACAGGGTGCTGGAGGCAAAACATACACCACAGCATACAGAGTGTAGCAGTTAGGAGAATGTAACATATAGCACAGCGTACAGAGTGCATTGGGTAGGCGTTTTAACATACAGAGCATAGGTCAGGATAATATTAAATAGGAGAAAGAATGTCCCAACATTATTATCAGTGGTCACTTACCTGAGAAATGATAGGAGATATTCTGTGTAACATCAACAGCTCTGGCCTTGCCAAGTATTAATGCTAGAACTTTGCAGATATCATCAAGTGGAAGATCAAACCGCTGGATTGTGCCTTCAGCAAATTTGGAGTCTTTGTCCTGGGGCACCAAGTAGGAGTCCCCTGGCACATGCCAGGTCTAACGGCACCCCTGGGGATAACACCTTTAATCCCAACTG
The DNA here is from genome assembly GCA_018402905.1 of Glandirana rugosa. Lineage (NCBI taxonomy): Eukaryota > Metazoa > Chordata > Amphibia > Anura > Ranidae > Glandirana > Glandirana rugosa. The sequence continues at coordinate 289,780 of BLSH010554815.1, read as the reverse complement.
TAGTAGAAGTGAAATGGAGATTGTCCCATATTCATCTGTGGCCTCATATCTAAAACATTATATTCTTCTCTCTTCCAGCTGCCTATAGTGGTCCCAGCACAATGAAGGCTCTTCTATGGAGTATGGTTTTATTTTGCTTACTTTCACATGTGCTTTGTGACTGCCAGAATGACTGTGTCACCTGCAACAAGCACTTGTATCAACAGGACAACTTCAACACTCTGGTGAGTACCACCCATTATGCACAGCAATGTTAGCAATGTGGCAATAACCGATACAAAAATCAACTTGGTATACATCACAAGCTTCACCTACTTAATGTAAATACTCTGAAGGGTTTTCAAGCCTATGATATTATATAAAGACAGTAGAATGGAAAAACCCAATGCAATAATGATGATTAACTTATTTGTGGTGTTGTATCTGTTTCTTTTGGAGCCCCTAGTGCAGTGGTTCTCAACTCCGGTCCTCAGGACCCCCCAACAGGCCAGATTTTCAGTATTACCTTGGGGAGATGCAGACTAGAATACTGCAATCACTGAGCAGCAAATGATATCACCTGTCATGTATTTCAGTTATCCTGCAAACCTGGCCTGTTGGGGGGTCCCGAGGACCGGAGTTGAGAACCACTGCACTAGCAAATGCTCTGTAACCTCAAGGGGTGTTGATCCAATCACATTGTTTTCCAAATCTGTGGTCCTCAAAAACAGACTGAGATTTTAGTACTTTACCAGATAAATAAAGGACAAAGAGAGAACAAGTTGGGGGTGGGGCATGCAGATCTACAGCTGTGGTGGAACCACTGATCTGTAAAGCTCACCATAGGTTGGCCAGTTAGGGTTGCCACATCATCCCTTTAATCCAGGACACATATGGATTACACAGGTTCTGAGGTTAATTTAATGCACATAAGGCACCATTCACACAGGGGCGACTGTCGCTCCGACTTGGGTAGCCTCAAGTCGCCCCAGGTCGCTTGACATCTGAAACCCCATTGAAATGAATGGGAGCCGTCTTAATGTACACTACTGAAGTCGGAACGACTTCAGAAAAGGTTCCTGTACTACTTCTAGGCGACTTCTATCCGACTTGTGCCCATAGAATTGAATAGAAGTCGCCTCCAAGTCGGATCCCCCATCTAAATAAAAGCGACTTTGTAGTGAAAAAAATAGAATTTATTTTTAGGCAACCCCCTCCCTCCCTTTTCTGATTGGTCAAGGCAAAGTCGCCTGGAAAAAGTCGTGTTGTAAAGTCGCCTCAAGTCCCTGGAAGTCGCGCTGGAAGTCGCGCTGAAAGTCGCGCTGAAATTGCCTAGCAAAGTCGCGTCGAAGTCGGGTCGCCCCTGTGTGAATGCAGCCTAAGGCACCAAGTTAGTTTAATTACCACCTTAATCAGGCACAGAACAACCTGTGTGATTCATATGTGTCCTGGATTAAAGGGATGGTGTGGCAACCCTATGGCCAGCATGTCTATGTGAACGATGGGTGGAGAAATATCAACCTGCCCTCATGCTAGAGTTGCCACCTCATCCCTTTAAACCCAAACACGTATGAATTACACAGGTTATGTGGCTGATTAAGGTGGTAATTAAACTCGCTTGGTGCCTTATCTGAATTAAATTAGCCTCAGAACAACCTGTGTAATTCATATGTGTTCGGGTTTAAAGGGATGAGGTGGCAACCCTACCTCATACACTTGATACACATACAATTTAATGACATACGCTTTAATGAAAGAAGAGGGCAAGTTCTCAGGGAAGAATTCCAACAGGGTGGAAAATCTCCCTATGCAATTGTGTTACAACTCCAACCCTTGAAGAACCCTTATAATCTCAACCTCCGCGATCCAAAATTGTCTGATATTCACAAGCAATACTCCAAATCTTGAGCCCGTTTAAGGCCACCATAAGCCAGATGGTTCCAGATTGCTCAGTGTAGTATTCCTTTGTTTCTTTGCCCTAAAGCTGCCATTAGAATCGGCTGTATCCTGGGTGAGCCCCCCAAAAAAGAATAAGCTTTATAAACTTTTTTTAAATGATCTTTGATTTGAAAAATCTTCATACCCGTTATGGAGCACCAAGACGTTTGCTTACCATGGGGGAAAACATTGGAGATCACCTGGCTAATTTCAATCATTGGTGAAGAGCCTATTGACACAACATGGGCTTTGGATCTGCTGAACATCTTCCTTTGTTTTCAGGAAAATTAATCTAATAAAAATAGCTCAAGGTCTGGTCCTCCACCTATGCTCCCTCAATAAACCAATATTGCCCAGAAAATGTATTTGTCTCATGCTGTCTTCTTCTTGGGTCTTGCCAACTGCTTGTTCTTCGATGTGCAAAGGAGGCCAATTCATTGAACAGGTAAGTATGCCAGGGCTGGAACTTTTATTTTTTTATTGGATGAGTGGACCAACAGTCATTTTTGGACTTTAGGTCGGCTTTATGTCCTTGATGATAGAAGCTCTTGAAGTGTGGACTCTTAGGTGGCAAACATAGCCAGATGCTGTGCCTATTAAATGTTCTGATGTGATGATTAAACCATGTAGGGTCTCCCTGGGAAGCTTTTCTGACCTCTGAAGTGGTTATTATCATATATATTCTTACACTTGTGGGTTGAATCAGATTGGATTGCATCCAGCAACACACATTTGCCATTCCCCATTCTATCAGTGGATACAGGAATAGGGACAGAGGGACAATATAAGGGCATTTTCTCAGTAAGAATATTGATTTTACAAAAATTAATATGACTTTTTGCTTTGGTGAAAGATAGTCCTTTCTCATGCAAAATGTCAGTACTGTAACTACAGAGGAGTAACTACAGATTATGGGCCGCCATAGCAAAATTTTGATGGAGCCCTCCCTCCCTGGTGACTTTTCTCTATGGAGCACCTGGCAGCGTCAAAGGGAGAACATCAAAGCCATTATCTTTTTTAAATTTTCCAGCAAAATACTCATCAGAAATAAATAAAATTTTCAGTGATTCATAATGATGGTAAAAATGTTGTAAAATGGCCATTAATCTACCTCTTGCCACGGCTCACTGGTGTTTCTCGGGCTTACCGTTTTTACCAATGTGCCTGAGAAATGATCCGATTGGTCGTGCAGCTGGCCGTAGAGGTTCCCAGAGACCAGATCGTCTCTGATTGCCTCTATGGTCTTGAAGGACAGAAGCAACGTCATAACGTCACTTCTGGTCTAGGGAAGTTAACTTTTTTTTAGCAAAAGATCACATTTTTTTGATCTCTTGCTTTTAAAGATAGAGGAGAGATTTGGGGTCTTATTGACCCCAGGTTTTTCCATAAAGAGGACCTGTCATATTTCTATTACAAGGGATGTTTACATTCCTTGTAATAGAAATAAGTGATTAAAAAAAAAAATGAAAGGGGCAGTGTAAAAATAATAAATAAAATACCTATGAAAAAAAATATAAAGTGCCCCATCCCTGCGTGCATGCGCGTAGACGCGAACTCATACATAAGTCGCGCAAGCATATGTAAACGGTGTTTGCACCACACATGTGAGGTGTCACCGCGAATGTTAAATTGAGAGCAATAATTCTAGCACTAGAAGTCCTCTGTAACTCTCAACAGATAACCTGTAAACATTTTTAAAGCATTGTCTATGAAGATTTTTAAGTATCGTAGTTTGTCACCATTCCATGAGCGTGCACAATTTTAAAGCGTGACATGTTAGGTATCTATTTACTTGGCATAACATCATCATCTTTTATATTTTACCAAAAATGTGTATTTTTGCATTAAAATCGATTAAAGTGTATTTTTTCCAAAATAATTGCCTTGAAAAGCTGCTGCGTAAATCAAATAGTGTGTGGCATAAAATATTGCAACTAAAGAGAAAACCCCACTTGGGACTTTAAAGGGAAGACTAACTCCATATGAGTATAACAAATACATATAAAATTCAATTTTTATTTTTAAAGTTGCATAAAAAGTAGCCCATGAATCCGATTTCACCAGGACGAAGAAAGTGCAAACATGTACATATAATGCATGCATACAGGTTGTGACAAAAACATTTCAAATACAAATATATGGAGCGGTGCTCCAGTAGACGTCCTATGACGAAACGCGTCGGGAGGGGCTTAAGCGTCATACGTCACTTTCGGTTTCGTGCCGTGGACCGCAGAGGACACGGCGGATATCCTATTCCGTTCAACTGTGACTGTTATCTTGCTGACATGTGAGGGTTTACTATTTTTTTATCAATAAATATCAAACAATATTGCGCAAGGAATTGTTTCTACTTGCATGGTATTTTTGTGGAGAGCATAACGAAGGAGGTGGAGACTCGGATGTTTTACCTGTGCCTTGCGTGCCTGCACATAACTCTAGCGGAGGAACATAATTATCCCTGAGATACTACTAAGCGTGTACCCCTTCAGTGGGGAGCGCTCTCTGGTGAGTGATCTCACATTTGCAGTGCAGGAGGTGGAACGTCTGATGCACCATAAGCCACACAAGAGAAATCAGTATTACAGCAAAGTGCACTTTTGGGATGTCAGTTATCAGGGATACAACGTGAAGACTTTTTAATGGCACCAAATATAGCACTTTAATTACAGCACTTGGAGATTGCTATTTTGCACGATTGAGACTTTTTGTCTTGGCACATGAAAGTTTTGTGAACTGTATACCTCACGTTGCTTACTTCACACTTTACCCCATTTTTTAGAAATTCCAATTTTTTGCATGTCATTCTGCATATATCATTTTGCATGCAACTTGCACATATATACCTGCACATGAGTTGTATATTCAATTTATTTTATTCTATTTACTAGTGTCAGTTCATATGCTTTTATGATGCATTGCTCTCTTCTGTTTATATATCTATGTTGTAATGGTCATTTTTATGTCAATTGTGTATAACTCCAACACCATCTAGCACCATTATTAGCTTCATTTGTTTAACGTAGACACACATATTTTTTACTTATTTATTTATTTTTTATTTCTTTATATTCTGTTTGTCCCATTTTTTGTTGCACTTTAATACATCATTTTTTGCCATATCATAGAGTCCGCCAACCCTTATGAAAGGGGAGACCCGATAGACATCCAATTTCCCATTGTTTCAATTCAATTCATTTTTCGTTATTTACCAGCTCTCTGGAAATTTTATGTTCAGGATAAATCATTCTAGTGTGAATTGGTCTTACCCTAACTGAGCAGCGCCAATTCCACCTCTAATTTTGTGGGTGCTCTAAATGCCACCCCCGCCATCCCTCCTATCCAGGTGTACAAGGGAGGCACATGGGCCCCCTGGAGCAGGGGACCCGGTTGCAATTATCCCTGTAGTTACGCCCTGCTGACATCACCAGTGGCACTAGTACAGTGATCAGTGATAATGCTATACACTGTCACTGTACTAATGACATTGGCTGGGAAGGGGTTAAGATCTGGGGTAATCAATGGGTTAAGCGTGTGCGTAAATCAGCTTTTTACTAAAAATCTGTTTGTTTCTCATCAACACAGGGCTCTGGACTGTGATTGGACAAGGCCGATCAGTAGGTCCCCGCCATGAATCATTGGCCGGGACATGCTGACAGCGGGAGTTAGTGTGGGGGGGGGGGGGGCATGCGCCCTGGACCCGGGGAAGGAGGCAATGCTTTACTGGTACGTTGCTGTGCCTTTAGGAGCTGCCCATCCACAGTACAGTGCGGTAGTGCGGTCCTAAAGTGGTTAACACACTTCTAAGGCCATTCAGAGTTTATTGACAGGTGTATTTGACCTGCATTTGACCTCCATCTAAACCACTTTTGACCTCCTTCTAAGCTTTGGCTGCTTTTGCATTCCATTTTGCTTTTTTTGGAAAGTTTGGACGCAAATTAAAGCTCTTTTGCACTGGCCTAATCTTTCTGGTCAGTTCCTGGCACAAACATGAACAACATGTCTCCCAGTTGTTCATGTATATACCTATGAGACTCATGTCTCAGTGAGCGTCAAAGGAGACACCACCATCTTCAGCTTATCTCCATCCAGGGAAAAAGGCCCTCAAAGAAAGCATTTCCTAACCTATCCATTGTTTGGCCCTTCCTTAGGACAGTGAGCTTGCAACATCTACTAGTGCTGAAAACGCATTGGCCAACTCTCAGCTCCGATCTCTGGCAAGCTTCAGTAAAGGATCATGATTGCTAAGTCAATACTGATACAAGTACACTGTCTGACACAAAGAATCACTTTCCCAATTAATTAATTTCCAGTGTGGTATAGACAAAGGCGATTATGTACAAGGGAATGAACATCACAGAGAAGGATAACAATAAGTGACAAGGGCCATCACTGTGGGCTGCGTGTTTCAGCAACAGCACCCAGCTACAGCGGCAGCAAGAAGGCAGAGCAATCTAAATTTTAATTAAATGATGAGCTAATTGCCCTCAGATTCAAATCATAAGCTGATTAACTAGGCAACATAAGCAGACAGCCTGAAACCTTTTTATTTCCTAGTGTCAGTTCAACCACAGCCAGCAAATTTCCGGAAGTAATCTATAAAATCTCCTTCTTTATAATCTTCTTTATTGCTCATGTAGATGAGTATTATTGTCAAACACTGAATTTGAGGGTGGCACTGCCCAAAGCATGCATTCTAACAAAAAATACAGCCAAAGGTTGTGATTGACCTGTTCTGCCTGCACTGCAAAATCATGTCAATAGGAAACTCTGGACACTTGACCATCACCTTCATGACCTTGTTGGACTTTTCCACAATCATGGTCACCAATAGGGAATCCTCACCCTTTGTGGCTATAACAGCCTTCACTCTTTAGAAAGATGGTAGGAATAGGTGCCAGTTCAACCAAAATGTGCATTTCTGATATCAGGTATTTACAGTATCTCACAAAAGTGATTACACCCCTCACATTTTTGTAAATATTTTATTGTATCTTTTCATGTGACAACACTGAAGAAATGACACTTTGCTACAATGTAAAGTAGTGAGTGCACAGCTTGTATAACAGTGTAAATTTGCTGTCCCCTCAAAATAACTCAACACACAGCCATTAATGTCTAAACCGCTGGCAACAAAAGTGAGTACACCCCTAAGTGAAAATGTCCAAATTGGGTCCAAAGTGTCAATATTTTGTGTGGCCACCATTATTTTCGAACACTGCCTTAACCCTCTTGGGCATGGAGTTCACCAGAGCTTCACAGGTTGCCTCTTCCACTCCTCCATGATGACATCACGGAGCTGGTGGATGTTAGAGACCTTGCGCTCCTCCACCTTCCTTTTGAGGATGCCCACAGAAGCTCAATAGGGTTTAGGTCTGGAGGCATGCTTGGCCAGTCTATCACCTTTACCCTCAGCTTTTTTAGCAAGGCTGTGGTCGTCTTTGAGGTGTGTTTGGGGTCATTATCATGTTGGAATACTGCCCTGCGGTCCAGTCTCTGAAGGGAGGGGATCATGCTCTGCTTCAGAAATTCACAGTACATGTTGGCATTCATGGTTCCCTCAATGAACTGCAACACCCCAGAGCCCGGCAGCTCTCATGCAGCCCCAGACCATGACACTCCCACCACCATGCTTGACTGTAGGCAAGACACACTTGTCTTTGTACTCCTCATCTGCTTGCCGCCACACACCCTTGACACCATCTGAACCAAATAAGTTTATCTTGGTCTCGTCAGAGCACAGGGCATGGTTCCAGTAATCCATGTCTTTAGTCTGCTTGTCTTCAGCAAACTGTTTGTGGGCTTTCGTGTGCATCCTCTTTAGAAGAGGCTTCCTTCTGGGATGACAGCCATGCAGACCAATTTGATGCAGTGTGTGGCGTATGGTCTGAGCACTGACAGGCTGACCCCCCTCCCCTTCAAGCTCTGCAGCAATGCTGGCAGCACTCATAGTCTATTTACCAAAGACAACCTCTGGATATGACACTGAGCACGTGCACTCAACTTCTTTGGTTGACCATGGCGAGGCCTGTTCTGAGTGGAACCTGTCCTGTTAAATCACTTTATGGTCTTGGCCACCCTGCCGCAGCTCAGTTTCAGGGTCTTGGCAATCTTCTTATAGCCTAGGCCATCTTTATGTAGAAAAACAATTCTTTTTTTCAGATCCTCAGAGAGTTCTTTGCCATGAGGGTCCATGTTGAACTTCCAGTGACCAGTATGAGAGAGTGAGAGCGATAACACCAAATTTAACACACCTGCTCCCCATTCACACCTGAGACCTTGTAACACTAATGAGTCATATGATGACAGGGGAGGAAAAATGGCTAATTGGGCCCAATTTTGAAATTTTCACTTAGGGGTGTACTCACTTATGTTGGCAGCGGTTTAGACATTAATGGCTGTGTGTTGAGTTATTTTGAGGGGACAGCAAATTTACACTGTTATACAAGCTGTACACTCACTACTTTACATTGTAGCAAAGTGTCATTTCTTCAGTGTTGTCACATGAAAAGATAGAATAAGATATTTACAAAAATGTGAGGGGTGTACTCACTTCTGTGAGATACTGTAATCTTGATGAGAAGACTTGGCTTACAATAGGCAGTGTAATTCATCCCAAAGGTAGTCAGTAGATTGGACGTCAGGTGCTGTTTTTAGATGTGAAGACTAGGTTTAGAATTGGCATTCCAGTTCACCCCAAAGGTGGTCAGTAGGGTTGAGGTCAGGCACTGTTGTTGGATGAGAAGACTAGGCTTAGAATTGGCATTCCAATTCATCCCAAATGGGGTCAGTAGGGTCGAGGTCAGGCACTGTTGTTGGATGGAAAGATTTGGCTCAGAATGGGCATTCCAATTCATCCCAAAGGGGGTCAGTAGGGTTGAGGTCAGGCACTGTTGTTTGATGGGAAGATCTGGCCCAGAAAATGGAATTCTGGTTTATCCAAAAGGTGTTCTGTAGGGTCGTAGTCAGACACCATTGTTGAATGAGAAGACTTGGCTCACAATAGGCATTTTAGTTCATCCCAAAGGTGTTTTATAAGGTTGAGGTCAGACACTGTTGTTGGATGAGAAATCCTTACTCACAATTGGCATTTCGGTTCACCCCAAAGGTGTTCTGTAGGGTTGAGATCAGACACTGTTGTTGGATGAGAAGACCTGGCACGCAATTGGCATCCCAGTTCATCCCAAAGGTGTTCAGTAGGGCTGAGGTTAGACACTGTTGTTGGATGAGAAGACCTGGCTCACAATTGGCAATACGATTTATCTCAAAGGTGCTCAGTGGGGTTCACGTCAGGGCTCTGTGCAGGACACTTGCGTTCCTCCACACCAAACTGGTGAAACCTTATCTTTATAGAGCCGCATTTTTGCATAGAGGCACAATCAAGCTGGAAAAGTGCCTTCCCAAAAACTGCTACTCAGATGAAAACTTAACTGAATAAACAAAAATCGTCTGATCTTGTATTGTACAGATATATTTTTGCGTATGTCCCTTCGGATAATATTGGATGAACTGTTGTGACTGGCTCTCGAAAGCTGTGTGCTAACAATTAGATTATTGTAGATCACTATGTTTTATACAATTTTCCAATCGTGTGTATGGGCCTTTAGCCTACCTATAAAGATAAATTAACAATCTAAAGAAATGAGTGATTTCAAGTTGTGCGTTCATTTGTCCAAAGCTAGCTACACCAGTTAGATTCTCCTTTCCACCAATTAGATCAGAAAAATGTACCAATAGCTAAAAAAAAATGATTAATATCCAATCAGGTTCTAACAAAACAGGAAATTCTAGCTTTTGAATGGCTGGCTTTAAGGCAAACTATAATGGTTTGGGGTTAATTTTATTACAATAAATGTTTATACATTTGTTTTTATTTTTTCTTACTATTTAAAATAATTTTTTTTTGTTGTTGTTGTTTTTTTTAACAAATAACATTAAACACAGGGAGCACCAGAGACATTGCTGTCACAAGCAATATGTGTTCTCCAAAAAGAGGATACAGTAGAATCTGTTTACTTTCAGGCCATCTCTCTCTAATTGAAACCCCATGGCCCCATTTGAACAGAGGAAAATAAGACTGTATGGGGTGAATCAGTGTTCTGACTCATTTAGTTGTATGTAAATTTAGCTTGTGTTATTAGGCTCTGTAAACAACAAGAATTTTTTTTTTATCAAAGTAGAAATAGATAACTTTGCAAACATTTCAAAAGTAGCCTGGAGCGCCCAATGCCAGATGAAAATGAGAATAAAAAGTAATAATTTGCAATGTTTTACCATTTTCATGACCAAAAAATATTGATTATAGTGATTTACCATAATAAAGCAAACAAATAAAAAAATCACCATGCATTCCCTTGCATACCATGCACATTCGAAAGAAAATCGACCTATACCCTTTGAATAATATGGACAAAATATCTCTGAGTCGATCTATTGTTACATCTTTAAGTGAAGATGCCCTTTAGCCCTTTAACCCTTTCACTGCCAGAACAATGTGAAAAATCATTTAAGGCTTCAAGATTAGTTAAAACCCCCAACCATTATATATTTTCTGAAAACAGACACCCTTGAGAATAAAATAGTGGTAGTTCCAATTTTTTATTAAGTGCAAAAGTTCAGGGAACAAAAACACAATGTGTTAATTACATTTCTGGTAAAATATAAAAGATGAGGAGGTGCGATTAAATTGATAGCCAACATGCCAAGCTTTAAATTTGCGTGCGATTTTGCACACGCAGAGATGCGAATCTAAGCTTAATGAGGAACTCCATTCTCCCCCAAAAATTAAAAAGTCAGCAGCTACAAATACTGTAGGTGCTGACTTTTGATATACAGACACTTACCTGTCCAGGGATGCCGCGATGTCCTCACTTGAGCCGATTCTTCAATCGGCTGTGGGTACAGCTGCCAGCCTTATGGCTTCACAACTGGTTACCTACGGTGCATGCGCGAGTCGCGCTGCGCCTTGTGACTGGTTCTGTAGACTTCTGGAACTTGTGATGTGTCCCGGAAGATTGCAGGGGAAGGAGGTGGGCTGAACTTCCGGCTCAGATCGCCATGGCGATCTGACTGGAAGCGGGGGCAGGTACCTGTCAAAACCAGGTATCTGCCCCCCCCCCCAAAAAAAAGAGTGCCAAATGTGACAGTGGAGGGGTAGAGGATGCAAACAAGTGGAACTTCCCCTTTTGGGTCACGTTCTGCTTTAATCTCTGTCCCATGCCAGCATGCTGCTGAGAAAGACTCTTGTTCTCTGTGTGGAACCAGTGGCCTCTCTGCAGAGATCCAACGCCCCTCCTGCTTAACATTACAACTGCAATCTGAAGAATTTATGCTCAATGCTGAATAGAGAGTTCTAGCTCAGCAGGGGAGGTGCCAGACCTCTGCAGGGGGACCACAGAGAACAAGCGTCCTTCTTCGGAGCATACTAGCATGGGACAGGCTTTTCTACTCCTTTTGTTTATTTGCATTTGAATCTGTTCATATTTACTGAAATTCGGAAAACTCAAATCGATTCGAATTCAAATTCCATTTGAATTGCATTCTAATTGGAATCAAATTCTATTTGAAATCAAATTGATTCTATTCGGTAATTCGAATTTTGGAAGATGGTTATATTCCATTCTATTCTATTGTTTTTTCTATTCTATTCTATTATTTTATTTTCTATTCCAATCTTTTCTTTTCTATTATATTCTTTTCTATTCTATTCAAAATTCAAATTTAGGAAGATTTTTTTTTTCCATTCTATTATTTTCTATCCTATTTTCTATCCTATTCTTTTCTATTTTATTTAAATTTAATCAATTTGAAATTCGAATTTTGGAAGAAGGTTACATTCTTTCTATTTTATTCTGTTCAATGCTATTGTTTTTTTTCTATTATTTTCTATTCTATTCTATTATTTATTTCAGGTACTTATATAGCGCCGTCAATTTACGCAGCGCTTTACATATACATTATACATTCACATCAGTCCCTACCCTCAAGGAGCTTGCAATCAATCTAAGGTCCCTAACTCACATTTATACAGATACTAATACACATACATGGGGCAATTTATGCAGGATCCAATTAACCTACCAGCATGTCTTTGGAGCGTTGGAGGAAACCGGAGTACCCGGAGGAAACCCACACAGGCACAGGAAGAGCATGCAAACTCCAGGCAGGTAGTGTCGTAGTTGGGATTCAAACCAGCGACCCTTTTGCTGCTAGGCGAAAGTGCTATCCACTACACCACTGTGCTGCCTATTCTATATTTTTCTATTCAAATTCAAATTAATTCCAATCAAATCTGAATTTATTCTATTCGAAATTCGAATTTTGGAGGAAGGCTATATTCTTTTTATTTGATTCTATTCTATTCTTTTTTTTATTCTATTCCATTACAGTCCTTTATTTTCTATTATGTTTTATTCTTTTCTTTTCTATTTTTTTGTTCTGTTTTACTCTATTCTTATCTATTCTATTCTTTTATTTTCTATATCATTCCTTTATTTTTTTATTCTATCCCTTTATTTTCTATTATTTTATTCTCTATTCTGTTCTATTTTACTCTAATACATTATATTCTTTTATTTTCTATTCTATTTTATGCTATTGTTTTCTATTCTATTCTATTATTCTCTATTCTATTCCTTTTTTTTTTCTATTCTATTTTATTCTAGTCAGAAAAGAAAACATTTCAAAAGCAATTTGAAATAGATTCCAATTTGAATTTCATCCGCAATTTTGTTTCCTTATTCTGGGTTTCTTTAAATTCGTTACTATTGCCATTCGGAAATTCGGATACATCCGAATTCCTGAAAAATGAAAAATGTGTCCGAGTTTCGATTCGGAACGAACAACACATGTCTCTCCTATTCAGCAAGGATCCTTCTCCATGAAAAGGAATGCAAAATGTAAGACTTTACACACCTTTTCTTTATAGCAGCTGGGATGTATTTAGCTGATTTAAACTGAACGTTCAGTCGGGCTTTAGCTGTACTACCTGTTCCATGTGCTGTTTCCCTGCATGCTGTCCCCAGCCGCAGTCTCTGGTTGCAGGGTAACATAAAATGTAGTACAAGCGGATGATACAGTTATTATTTTTCTTTAAGCCGCCTTTTCCTGTATGCGGTAAGATCAATTGGCATTAGCGTAGAGAGTGATCAACGCATGCCATCGCTACAACACAATGAAGGACGTGCTCTGCAGCCCGGCTCATCCTCTGCCTGAACTGGCTTCAACCCTTCCTTATCTGCTGTGTTAAGCAAACAGCGCGGACGCGCTCTCCGCTGTAATGGCTTTTTTTCTTTTTTCTACAAATCCGCCTTTTACGTTTTTTTATGTGTAACAGGAAATTAAAGGGAAACAGGAGAGGTTGTTGCCTGATGAAATAAACTGAAGCATACTCAATCGGCTTTAATTAACTCCTTGACAAGTGATGTGTGCAAACAGGGAACGCGGGTGACATTGTCATCAATGACGGTGACATGTGTCTAAATGACGGGGAACAAAGTTTGCGATAGCTTCCGAAGGCAATTATATATTTTTTTACCTGTATAACCTTCTTTTCTATGTAAAGCAGGGATCAGCAATCCAATGGTAGCTACACTATATTACCAAAAGTATTGGGACGCCTGCCTTTGCACACACATGAACTTTAATGGCATCCCAGTCTTAGGCTGTAAGGTTCAATGTTGAGTTGGCCCACCCTTTGCAGCTATAACAGCTTCAACTCTTCTGGGAAAGCCGTCCACAAGGTTTAGGAGTGTCTATGGGAATGTTTGACCGTTCTTCCAGAAGCGAATTTGTGAGGTCAGGCACTGATGTTGGAGAGAAGGCCTGGCTCGCAGTCTCCACTCTAATACAGTCCAAAGATGTATTGTTGGGTCGAGGTCAGGACTGTGTGCAGGCCAGTCAAGTTCCTCCACCCTAAACTCGCTCATCCATGTCTTTATGGACCTTGCTTTGTGCACTGGTGCACAGTCATGTTGGAACAGGAAGGGGCCATCCCCAAACTCTTCCCACAAAGTTGGGAGCATGAAATTGTCCAAAATGTCTTGGTATGCTGACCCCTTAAGAGTTCCCTTCACTGGAACTAAGGGGCCAAGCCCAACCCCTGAAGAACAACCCCACACCATAATCCCTCCTTCACCAAATCATTTGGACCAGTGCACAAGGGAGGATTATGGTGTGGGGTCATTTTTCAGGGGTTGGGCTTGGCCCCTTAGTTTCTAGTGAAGGGAATTCTTAAAGCATCAGCATACCAAGACATTTTGGACAATTTCATGCTCCCAACTTTGTAGGAACAGTTTGGGGATGGCTCCTTCCTGTTCCAACATGACTGCGCACCACTGCACAAAGCAAGGTCCATAAAGACGTGAATGAGCGAGTTTGGGGTGGAGGAACTTGACTGGCCTGCACAGAGTCCTGACCTCAACCCAATAGAAGACCTTTGGAATGAATTAGAGCAGAGACTGCGAGCCAGGCCTTCTCATCCAACATCAGTGCCTGACCTTACAAATGCTCTTCTGGAAGAATGGTCAAACATTCCCATAGACACACTCCTAAACTTTGAGCGGCGGCGACAGACAATGTAAATTTTATTATCCATAGGCGATGCTTTAAAAGCCTTTACAGGTTACCTCTTTACAGTGGTGGTAGGTCCATAAGGGGCACAGGTGTGCTGCCCCCCCCCCCCCAAAGTTCCCAAAGTTAGTTTGTCAAAGAAAAAAGCTTAAAAATGCGGGGTGCCAGACTAATGGGTGTCTAATAGGTACATTTTTGACAAACATGTGATTTGAGGACGAGGCTCTAATTGGATTGTTTTAGATTGTCCATGGTTTGCAGAACACTTTTAGTGGATCAATATTCGTCATCACGTCACTTCTGGTTTCCGGCTTTTCATCCCGTGGAATGCACGGCGTCCTCTGGTGAGTGTGGACCTGGAGGGGTTTGTTTGCGCTCTCCCAAATTTTTTTTAGCACCAGCCACCATGTCCTCTTTATATCTGCAGAGGAGGTTTAGTGCTAGAATTGTACAGAAGAATGTTGCGCTAGGAACATAAACGTAGTTAGAAAAAGCAGCTGGCACACAAATGTTGAACTAAACATCCACAAAAAATAATAAATGATATGGTGCAGCGCTCAAATAATGATTGCAAATCTTGGATTGTCAGTTCTGGGTAAATAGAACTCCTAAACCATGTTTTACAAAGTAATCCAATATCGGCAACCGCTATTGCTGTCCCTTACCGACTGGAGATGACCCCCCACAGAGGTCAAAAAGGTCTTCTCAATTCCCTGATGATGTCTGTTCCCAGACGAAACGTGTAGGAGGAGCTTTGTATGGAACGTGGGAGTGGATGTGGAGACGTGGCAACCCTTATACGGTCGTAGTGAGCGCTGAGAGCCGCAAATGACACCATATTACATGTGAGTGTATTTTAATCTTTACCTATTAACCACTTGCCGACCGCCAGTCGGCATCTGACGGCGACAAGGTGGCTCTGTAGCGCAAATTGCCGTCATATGACGGCGGCTGCAAGATCGAGCCTAGTGAGCGCGCGCGCGCCTCCGGAGGTGCGCCCGCGCGCTCACTGTGTCCGGGGAGGGCCAGGGAGCGGGTGCGGCGGATTCGATCTCCGCCGGCCACCCGCGATGCCCCCCCCCTCCGTTCTGTGAGGGGGGAAGGGCTGTGATCACAGCCTTCCTCTACATGGAAGCTGTGATCGCTTCCCTTCCCCAGCTAGGGCAGTCCCCATACAGTAAGAACACGCCCAGGGAACACTGTTAACCCTTAGAGCGCCCCCTGCAGGTTAACAGTGTTAGGCCGCCTCTAGCTTAGGCGGCGTGGGCGAGGGACCGGGAGGGGCCTGTGTCACTCGCGCGCCCGCGTGGAGGCCTCCGCGCGCGCGCGAGTGATCCGAGCTAGAACGTCGGCGGCAGTATACTGCCGTTAAACGCGATGTCTCGGTGGAACAGCGGCAGTCTACGGCTGACCGCCAGCCGTTCACCAATTATCCATTTCTAATTTTATGTGAGTGTACATTATACCACAGTAAACGCCGAGAGTCGCGAGTGATGCTGGCATATTCCCAACGGTGCAGAGGTGTAGGTGAGGGTGCAAGGTATGTTTCGAGGAGGATGTGCAAAGCAGACCCTTGTCTGTAGTAGTCC
>BLSH010554815.1:255379-271220 GCA_018402905.1 Glandirana rugosa | reverse complement strand
TAAAAAAAAAAAAAAAAAAAAAAAATTCTTCATTTTGCAAAGAATTGTGGGAAAAAATTACAACTTCAAAAAACTCACCATGCCCCTTACTAAAAACCTTGGAATGTCTACTTTCCAAAAAGGGGTCATTTGGGGGGTATTTGTACTCTCCTGGCTTGTTAGGGTCTCAAGAAATGAGATAGGTGGTCAGTACATCAGGTGTGATCAATTTTCAATGATTGGCACCAGAGTAGACTTGTAGACTCTATAACTTTCACAGAGACCAAATAATATCCACCAATTTGGGTTATTTTTACCAAAGATATGTAGCAGTATAAATTATCGCCCAAATTTATGAAGAAAAATTACTTTTTTGCAAAATTTTTCAATACAAACTAAAAAAAAGTGTTTTTTTTTCAAAATTTTCGCTACTTTTTCGCTTATATTGAAAAAAATAAAAAACCCAGCAGTGATTATATACCACCAAAAGAAAGCTCTATTTTGTTTGGGTACAGTGTACCATGACTGAGTAATTGTCATTTAAAGTGTGAGAGTGCTGAAAGCTGAAAATTGGTCTGGTAAGGAAGGGGGTGTAAGTGTCCTGTATGGAAGTGGTTAAATTGTGAGTTTGTACTGCACCATGAGGTTGTCTTTTGCTTCATCCTATATGTGACAACTGGGTGACTATTTCTCTCTGAGAATTCATGCTGGGTCTGAGAGGTACTAATGATAGAAGTTTGATCTGAAGAATTTCGGGAGATGTGCACCATTTATTACTGCTAAGCTGACTCGGACCTTTGTAATGGGGGTCAACTGCTTCTGGTAAGGACCAGTGATTTCTGGTGTCGGTCGTGGTCTCTCCTCTCTATCCTTTTATAGGGGTTCCACTTTCATAAGTGGCGGTTCTGGGCGCTATCCACCCTTTGGTTCTCTTCTGTTCAGTGGGAGTCACTGAGTGGGGTGCCAGGTGGTGGTCCCTATCCTTCCTTTGGTGGGGATAGGTTCTATCCTTTTCGAATGTTCCCCCTATGAACCTCTAAGATACTACACCATGAAAAGCTTTCTCCCTCTTTTTTATGATCAATGCCCGGAGTTCCAGTAACGTTTGACCATTTGGATGATTGCTTGTACCCGGTTGCCTGTTTGGGAGTTGAGAAGACCTTTTTGACCTCTGTGACGGGGGTCATCTCCAGTCGGTAAGAGACAGTAATAGCGGTTGCCGATATTGGATTACTTTGTAAAACATGGTTTAGGAGTTCTATTTATCCAGAACTGACAATCCAAGATTTGCAATCATGCACCATATCATTTATTATTTTTAGTGCTAGAATTACTGTCCATGATCTGACGTCTGTGTTAATACACGTTTGACTTTGTGCGCTAGCACGGGGGGACGGAGGCACTTTTAATCATTTTTTATTTTTTTTACACTGTTGCTTTACATTTTTTTTTATCACTTTTATTGCTTTCACAAGGAATGTAAATATCAGTGACAAGTACTCTTTATGGAGGGATCTGGGGTTAATAAGACCCCAAATCCCTTCTTCGCACTTCAAAGCATTCAGAACGCCAAGATTGGCATTTTTGAATACTTTCGATTTTCTGTTAAGATGCCGGTAAACTGGAAGAGATGTCATGTCATTGATTCCCGGTTACCATAGCGGAGATCTGATTAAAGCCGATTACAGCTTTGTATGGGCCTCCAGTCTGCCGGCGGATGTGCCCACTGGAAGCTCGGGTCTCCCAGTGGGACGGGAAAGCCAGAGAGAGCTGCGGAAGGTGGCTGTGCAGGCCAGTCAAGTTCCTCCACCCCAAACTTGCTCATCCCTGTCTTTATGGACCTTGCTTGAGTGCTCCTGACCTCAATCCGATAGAACACCTTTGGGGTGAATTAGAGCAGAGATTGCGAGCCAGGCCTTCTCATCCAACATCAGTCCCTGACCTCACAAATGTGCTTCTGGAAGAATGGTCAAACATTCCCATAGACACTCCTAAACCTTGTGGACAGCCTTCCCAGAAGAGTTGAAGCTGTTATAGCTGCAAAGGGTGGGCCAACTCAATATTGAAACCTACAGTCTTAAGCCTCGTATACATGGTTCGACAGTCGTATGACCGAACGGACCAAATCGTATGTTGGCTGTTGTATCTCGCATACTGACATGCACTACACGATCGTACGAACAAGCCGAACATAGTGACATGTTATGAACGTATAAAGAGAAAGTTCAGGTGTATGTAATTAGTGTCCGGCCGTTCCTGACTTCTGAGCATGCATGTTTTGCACAATACAACTTGTTGGACCAATATAACGATACAACGGTCGTACGACCGCTTGTTGGTACTACCAAAGTTTTCTAGTTTGCTCATACAACTCCTGTTGTACGACCGTTGTACGTCGGCTGTTCTAATCATGCACACTAACAGTCGGATTAGCATACAACGGTCGTTCGTACAACTTGTTGTATGCGATAGTCGAACCGTGTGTACGAGGCTTAAGACTGGGATGCCATTAAAGTTCATGCGCGTGTAAAGGCAGGTGTCCCAATACTTTTGGCAATATAGTGTATATTGTATTTTCAGAGTCACATTTACAGAACATTCCAGCAGGGGATATGGTACGTTTTTTTTTTTTCACAATTTGGGTAGCGCCATACACACCTTAGTTTTACCTATAAATATTATTATGTATTATTTAAAATATATATATGTATACTATATATACTATATCTGCTGGATTGATATTGAATGGTTGTTATTTTAAACTGTCAATAATGCATGGATGAGCTATGCAAATGTCAGCTTTGTTTAAAGATGGATCTGTGAGGAATTGTAATGCAAACGTTTTCCGGAGTGGTATATTTTATTGGACATTGTTCATACATTGGTTACACTTGGGCTCTGGAGTTATTATAACCTTCTCATACTAGCACAAGTAAGATACATGCATGTCTCTCTTGGATGCATTTTTCTTGCACATAATACACATTATAGTTTGGTGCTCACCAGGAATTCACACACACTCATAGTTTGGTAATCACCAAGAACTCACATAAAACGTGCATGGGGACCTGGGTCCTGCCCTAGGGAACATGTATCAATGCAAAAAAAAAGTTTTTAAATTGATTGTTTTTTCAGGAGCAGTGATTTTAATGATTAAAGTGTAAAAAATAAAAATGAAATATTCCTTTAAATATCGTACCTGGGGGGGGGGGGGGGGGTACCCCTTAGTATGCCTGTAAAGTGGTGTATCTGTGTTGTGATGTTTAGTGCCACCGCAAAATGACATTTGTAAAGGAAAAATTGTCATTTAAAATTGCTCCAGGCTGTAATGTATTGCCGGTTCCTGGCAATATAGATAAAAATCACCATAAAATACATTGCATGGGGGTGCCCCCCCAGTCCATACCAGGCTCTTCGGGTCTAAAAAAATGGCATGGGGTCCCCCCAAAATCCATACCAAACCCTTATCCGAGCACGCAGCCTGGCAGGGCAGGAGGGGGGTTCCCCCATAGTCTGCGGGTGGGGGCTTATTGGAATCTGGAAGCCCCCTTTAATAAGAGGGACCCCAGATCCCGACTCCCCCTATGTGAATGAGGTAAGGGTGGGGCCACCTGGTGACGTAAACAGATGACCCCACCCCCTCTGACATCACATGACGTCAGAAGAGGCAGAGTCACGCGGTTACGTAACTGTCATACTGAAGACTGCCCATTCTGGGAGTCACCTCTGGATGGCAGCATAGCAGCTGCAGCGGCGGCGGAGAAAGAAGAAGGCGACGACGAGAGGAAGGAAGAAGAGGAGGAAGACCAGAAGAAGAAGTGGGGAAGAAGATGGAGGGAGATTGGAGGAAGAAAGAAGAAGAAGACATTTTTAATAAAGGACTTGTCAAAAACTGTCTACTGTTTTTGTTACAGTAGTACACGCTTTTTTTGGTGAATGGGTAGGGGTACAATGTACCACATACTCATTCACATAGGGGGGTGGGATCTGGGGCCCCCCTTATTAACCCCCCTCCCGCAGACCCCCACAACCACCCGCCAGGGTTGTGGGGAAGAGGCCCTTGTTCCCATCAACATAAATTTGGAGCAGGGTTCCCCTTAAAATCCATACCAGAAAGGAAGGGCCTGGTTTGGATTTTGGGGGGACCACCATGCAATTTGTGTTTTTAATTTTGACACGAGGTTCCCATTAAAATTCATACCAGACCCGAAGGGTCTGCATATTCTTGGCCCCCAAGTGCATAACTTTACATTTATCTACATTAAACCTCATCTGCCACCTAGTTGCCCAATTAAACAGTGCATTGAGGTCTGCTGGTAAGTTGGAGACATCCTGTAAGGACGTTATTCCACTGCATAGTTTGATACTCACTGACCCTAGTAACTCACACAGTCATAACTTGGTGCACTCCAGAAACTCCTAGTTTGATGTCCACATGTAACTCACACACTCGTACCTCATCAGGAATCCACACACACACTCATAGTTTGGTACTCACCAGGAATTTACACACACTCATAGTTTGGTAATCACCAGGAATTTACTCTGTCAGTTCATGATGGGCACCAAACTACGATTGTGTGTCAGTTCATGGTGAGCTATCAGCATACAAGACACTTGCTATGGAGGCACTTATGGGGGCTTGCTCCTGAGCTGGGCTCTGTGTGTCCATTAACACACAGAAAATGGCTCGGCTCCACCCCTGCTCCCTCCCCACATGCTGTGATTGACAGCAGTAGGAGCCAATGGCAACCTAATGCAGTTCAATGCAATGCAGAAAAATTACATGAAAGTGGGGCAGAGCACAGAGTGAAGGGGACCTTTACAAATACAAAATCTCTTTTAACCACTTCCGCACCACCCACCGTCTTTGTACGTTGGTACCTTGACGTTGAATACCGGGGTTATGGCAGCACATAGCTGCCATAACCCCGGTATTTTTTAAAATGGCAGGCAGACCACTTTACGATAAAAGTGGTCTCCGCGGCGAATTCACCATGAGATCACTTTTATCAGCCGCAGGAGAGGTGCCCCACCGTGTCCCGGTCGTCTCCACCGCTTACTGGATCCGTTGGTATCGGTGGAGACGATCCGATCCTCTCCCCTGAGAGGCAGAAAGTCAAGTGAGGGAATGATGGCCCCCCACTCAACTCCATACCATTGGATGACGGAAGCAATGTCAAACATCACTTCCGCCCATGATCTTAAAAGGACCATTTAAGTGTAAATGTGAGATCTGAGGTCTTTTTGACCCCAGATCTCATATTAAAGAGGCCCTGTCATGCTTTTTTTCTATTACAAGGTAATAGGAATAAAAGTGACCCTAAATTTTTTTTTTTAAAGGGACACTGAAAAAATAAAAAGTAAAATAAATAAGAAAAAAAAAAAATTTAAAGCGCCCTGTCCCTCTGAGCTCACGGGCAGAAGCGAACACTTATGCAAGTCGTGCCTGCATATGTAATCATGTTCAAACCACACGGTATCGCCGCGATCGTTAGAGCGAGAGCAATAGTTATAGCAAAATACCTCCTCTGTAACTCAAAACTGGTAACCTGTAGAAATTTTTAAACGTTGCCTATGGAGATTTTTAAGTGTCAAGGTTTGTTGCCATTCCACGAGCGGGCGCAATTTTGAAGTATGACATATTGGGTATCAATTTACTTGACATAACATTATCTTTCACAATATAAAAAAAAATGGGCTAACTTTGGTGTTTTCTTATTTTTCAATTCAAAAAAGGATATTTTTTCCAAAAAAATTGTGTTTGTTAGACCGCTGCGCAAATACGGTGTGACAAAGTATTGCAATGACCGCCATTTTATTCTCTAGGGTGTCTGAAAAAATATATATAATGTTTGGGGGTTCTAAGTAATTTTCTAGCAAACAAACCTGATTTTAACTTGTAAACACCAAGTGTAAAAAATAGATGCACAAGAAAGTCCGCAAACAGTTTGCTGAAGCAAGCAGACTAAGGACACAGATTACTGGAACCATGTCCTGTGGTCTGATGAAACCAAGATAAACTAATTTAGTTCAGATGGTGTCAAGTGTGTGGAGCAGCAACCAGGTGAGGAGTACAAAGACAAGTGTGTCTTGCCTACAATAAAGCCTTAAGTGTTAAAATAATGTATTTATAATATATTAATGAAGATAGATTAATTTGTGTCATTTGTATCTGTAGTTCAGCGTTAAAGTGACCCACAATTGTAAAACCAGCCTGTATATCTGTAAAGCATGCTTGTTATACTCACTGTGGAACCTAAGGGTTTAATCATCTACACTGTGTAAAAGGGCTGTTTGATCCTGTCTTCTCTGATCCTGCCCTTCAGTTTTGTGTGTACTGCTGGAGAGTTTTTTTTTTTTGGGGGGGGGGGGTGCATGTGCTCAGAACAGGGCCAATTGGCACTATCCAGACAGTAAGTCATGGGTCATGCAGCCTCATAGGACAGTCAGAGGAGAATGCAAGCTCTTTCTACAAGCTTTAACCAGTGCTCGGCTGAACACTGCAATGTGTGCCTCCATCATATTATCACAATGCCCACCGGTGGAGTGAGTTGGTGTGGAGAGGCTCTATACAAAACCTTTTCTTTTCATTGGTTCTTTGTTGGTCAACCCTGCCCTATGCAGCTCAATGGGGATGGTGTGAATGAGCCATAACTTTTGTTTGTAGCAATAGATCTGCTTTAATTTTCCCCTGGAGTGTAACTATAATATTTGTACTGCTTTGTTACTGAGTGATGGGAGACCAAACATGCCCGTTGTACTAAGCATCCGACCGCTCGGACAGGTTATCCAAGGAAATACAATATATGTGGCATTAGGTGTTATCAGTTTATTGAGGCAGTTTCCTGCCTGTCCCATGGGGCAACGCTTACACAGAAAGGTGAATTTCAGCGCACGCTGCGGCTACTGATAAGGCGTACACAGCTGATACATGACGTCCCGGTGATGAGATCGGCCAGATAGTATCTGATTTAAAGAAATTAGGTTTATCCTTCTCTAGAAGGGAGGAAACAGCGACTTGACTGAGCCGGCAAATTCTGCTCACAGCTAAATCAATGTTAAATAAGGAAATTAGCATCTGCAGCTGCATATAGCGATAAACCGGTAAATAATCCACTGGTAAATACAATGTGATTTATCAGGTGACACTTTCTATGATGTTATCAAGAATTCTCTGCTCGTTAAAGAATTCCAGTCTGATCAAAAACAGTTTTAAAGCGTATCTAAATCCAGGAATAAAAATGTAATCTATTGCAGTTTACCAGTCCTTGGATGTGGTGGCTGCAGTTGTTTCAGGCATTTTCCCTTTTATTTTCATCTGGTGATCCTACCCTATCCTTTCTACCCTAGGGTGACTGACAACTCTCACTCACTGTACTGCATGTATGAAGGAGCAGTGTTGTCATCTAAGGCTGCTCTCCTGGTTTGGACTGCAGAACACTTCTTTACCACTTCTCCATAAGAGGGGTTCTGTATTCCACAGAGGTAACTGGAAACAGTGCTAAGGCCTCATGCACATAGGGCGTTTTTTTTCTCCCCTGCAGCAAAGGCCTCGTCAACGTTGTATGTTCATGAGGCCTTAGCACTGTTCCCAACTTAAAAAAGTGCCTAAAGCTGTGTTTTGCTAACGCCTTTGGCATGCTGAGACACATTTAGTAGAGTCAAGTGTTTAGACATTCACCGATTCCATTGGCCAGAACATTAATTTATGACCATTGGAATTTATGCATTTAGATGCGTTTATACACGTTTAGTTGCATTCAGCATTTTTTTCGCCCATACCCTCCTCTCCTGAAAGCACTGGTGGTGCATTTTTTTCAGCTTCTAAACACTCCTTTTCTAATATGTCTCTAAATGGTTATGTGTACATGGCCACATAGGCTAACATAGAGGGGCGTTTAAAGGCTGAAAAAAAAGGTCAAATGCCTGTAAAAGCAGTGCACACCTGAAAATTATTAGACAGCAGGAATGGGCTGAGTGTTTGGTCCACAAATAAGTTTAGGGCATTTAGCATAGATGAACATGACAGCTTCCAGCTGTCAATGGTAGCTAAGAAAGCATCAGGTGCCTGACCTGCATCCACTGCGTCCTTAGCAACCTTTGATATCATGCGATCCATTCACTTGCATGGGCAGTCATGTAAGCAATAGTAAGGGACTAGGAGGTGACATAATTGCTTAACTATGTCCAAATGATCATATTTTGGCAATAATGTTGACAAAATATGGCCATGGACATAGATCGGCAATGATTGCACCACTATTCTTACCTTTTCCTTATATTGCCCTTGACAGCCTTTGCAGCGGATATTCATCCACTGGCAATAGTCAGGTTTTTTCTTTCAGCATGCTCTGCCATAAGAGTGTGTGTGTCTGTGTGTGTATGCATGTATATATATACATATACACACACGCACATGTGTGTTTGAGCTTTGGGGTGCACATCCTAATGCAATAAGCTGCACACACCTATAAGTAAAGGTTAAGCTTTTTTTCTTAGTTTTGGATAGAGTGAAGATGGATTAGACCCCCTGTCAGTTTTTATTGTTGTCTGTGCCTCCATTAGGGAGATTCACCCTCTCTATTTGTCCTGGTTACCATATTCATTGCAAATTTTAACCAGACTCTTATCTGAGCATGCAGCCTGGGCATGAAGGGGTTGTGAGTGTGTTGCCCTTCTCCCAGAACCGTACCAGGCTAATGCCCTCAACAAGGGAGGTATCCTTCCTAGGGGAGGTTGTGGGGGTCTGGGGGCATATCAGAAAATGGAAGACCCCTTTAAAGTAAGGAGGCTCCCATATAGCACCTTCCCATGTGAATGAGAATGGGGTGTAAATGTAAGCAGGCTGGTTGCATGCTCAGATAAGAGTGTGAAATTTAATGTTTTGAGGGGGATCCCACACACTTTTTTTTAGTTTTTGCATAGGGTTGCCTCTTTAAGTCTTTACCAGTATAGAATTTGGATGAAACCTCACACTGTTTTTTTTTTCCTTAGGGTCTGGTAAATTTCATACCAGACCTGAAAGACATACTGTTTTAGATCATCCTGTTTATTTTGTTTTATCATATTTTATCCCCCAGTCCTGATAAAGGGGGAGTTGTGAGCTGCCGAAATACGTTGCATGTATCCTCTGACTTGTTGTCCAAATAAATAAAATCTTTCTGGACTATGTATAAGTTTGTGGCTCTCTCAACCCTTTATACTGTGCTTTGACCATTCCAGGGACACCTCGGTTAATAGATCTGCAGATCTATTTTTGGATCAAGCACATCATGGGAATTTGAAGACACATGGCACCTTATTGGCGTTTTAGTCTTTAACATGTTGTATATGGACCTCTTACTAATAATATACTAACATCTAGTTATTCTACAAAATCTACAAAAAGGAAGGAAAAGAGGGAGGATTTATCCGATGAACTTTATCCTTCGGGCATATGCTAACACATACAATATAACACCCAGGCATATCGCAGGTGGGTGTTCCATGCTCTCAGTGTTATCACGGCCATATGCAGCTGTTTGGCTGGTAGTTTGGGCTGATGAATAATCCCATTACTCACCAGCTGTGGGGCTAATTTGCCTAAATAACAGTAATAATTCACTTTGATTGGACGCATACATCATGTTAATGTCTGTTTCACACATTGCACAGTTTATTAATGATTTTTACAGTCAATTGGTAGCAATTGGTAGCAAGAGAACATCTACATAAAATATTATTTTCTGATATTATTTTCTGAAAGTGAACTTGTCCATTTGAAGGATGATGGCAGTACAACAGAATATGGAGAAACTATGTTCATATCGTTTTTTTATTTTTCCTTATAGCATTCATGCTGCCTGCTATATGGAGTCCAATATATACAGGAGCATGCCTCAGATTGCATCGAGACACAAATGTCAGGGAGTTGATCTGTTCACAATGGAGTCAAAGGAAGACACAGGATGCTCTGGGGTCACTGGGTGAAACATGAAAAGGAGTTACAGGGGGTACTGGAGAAACACAAGGGCAGTGGTGTCTCTGAAAACATAGATACTGGAGACAAAGAAGTTACTGGAGAGCCAAGAATAAATGGAGATGCAGGAACACATGGGGGGGTCAGTGGTGTCACTGGAGACACAGGGGGGACTGGGGTCGCTAGAGATACAGAAGACACTGGAGACACAGGAGTTACTGGAGACTGGACACACAGGAGGCACTGGGGTCACTAGAGATACAGAAAACAATTCAGACACAGGAGTCACTGGAGACTGGAAACACAGGAACACATAGGGGGCACCAGGATCAATGGAGACACAAAAGACACTGCAGATACAGGGGTCACTGGAGACTGGAGACACAGGAGTAACTGGGAACACAGGAGCACCCAGGGGGCAGTGTTGTCATTGGAGACGCAGAAGACACTGAAGATGCAGGGGTCACGGGAGACTGGAGACACAGGAGTAACTGGACACACAGGAACACACAGGGGGCAGTGTTGTCATTGGAGACACAGAAGACACTGGAGACACAGAGGTCACTGGATACTGGAGAAACAGGAGTAACTGGAGACACAGGAAAACACAGGGGTACCAGGGTCACTGGAGACACAGTAGACCAGTGTTTCTCAACACCAGTCCTCAAGGCGCCCCAACAGGTCATATTTTCAGGTTTTCCATTATTTTGCACAGGCAATTAAGGGAGGGAAATCCTGAAAACCTGACCTGTTGGGGCGTCTTAAGGACTGGAGTTGAGAAACACTGCAGTAGACACTGGAGATGCAGGGGTCACTGGAGACACACACGTAACTGGAAACACAGGAAGACACAGGGGGCAGTGTTATCAGTGGAGACAGAGAAGACACTGGAGACACAGGGGTCACTGGAGACACAGGAGTAACTGGAGACACAGGAACACACAAGGGGTACCAGGGGCACTGGAAACACAGAAGACACTGGAAATGCAGGGGTCAACAGAGACTGGAGATACAGGAGTAACTGGAGACACAGTAACACACAGGGAGCAGTGTTGTCAGTGGAGACACAGAAGACACTGGAGACTGGAGACAGGAGTAACCGGAGACACAGGAACACACAGGGGGCACCAGGGGCACTGGAGACACAGAAGACACTGGAGATGCAGGGGGTCACTGGAGACTGGAGACGTAGGAGTAACTAGAGAGACAGTGACACACAGGAGGCAGTGTTGTCAGTGGAGACACAGAAGACACTGGAGACAAAGGAGTCCCTGGAGACACAGGATTAACTGCAGGCATGGGACTGTACAAGGAGCACCAGGGTCAAAAACACAGAAAAGAATGGAGACACAGGAGTCACTGGAGACTGGAGACATAGGAATAATTGGAGACACGGGAATACACAGGGAGCACCCGGGTCACAAACACAGAATAGACTGGAGAAAAGGAGTCACTGGAGACTGAAGACGCAGGAATAACTGGAGACACAAGAACACATTAGGGTGGTGAGGTCACTAGAGACACCAAAGACACAGGAGCCACTGGAGACACATAAATACACAGGGCTGACTAGGGTCACTGGAGACATAGAAGATACTGGAGACACAGGAGACACTACAGACACAGGAGTCACTGGAGGTCCAGGAACACACAGAGGGTACCAGGGTCACACCAGACACAGGAGATACAGGAAGCGCACATAGGACACTGGGGTCACTGAAGACACAGAGACACTGGTGGTACTGAAGCCCCAGGAGACCCATACGGATGGGGGCAGCATGGTGCAGTGGCAGTAACTCACACAACAGTCCAGATGCAATAGAAAAAAAAACTGTATTGTAGTCAGAGTATAGCAGCTCACAACAAGCCCAGTGGGAAAGCTACCCAATCAGAAACGCTCACGCATGAACAGGCGATTGTAGCAGAGTGGCCTTGCTGGTCCGTGCCCAAGTTGTTAGTTTTCCAGGAAGAGTGGCAGATCCTTAGGCTTTCTCTACTTGTCTGGAACTTTCCCTTACTGCTATTAATGTTCCTGACAAACGGGTGACCTGTCTCTACACTACCCACATGTCAAATGCGTGCTAAACTCAGGCGCCAGGGTCTTAAATACACTCTGCCTGACCCAAGATGGCCACCAGAGTTACATGGGCTGTAAGCATCCAACCAGATCGCTGCCCCAGTAAATCAGGAAACCATAGAGGAACCATGTTCCTCTTGACTTCCACTCCCCCTGCACTGGTTGAGCGCCACCTTCAGTGGGGAAAATGGACTGCATCTGTCTAACCCAGGTTCTAATGGCCTGAATAATTTAATATTCTGGCCAATAAAATGTGTAAACACGCATAAACTTGTGTGTAATAAGCGGCTTTTACTGTGTTTTTTAAGCAGCATTTCTCCTGCCAAGAGAAAAGGGGCTAATTTTATTTTTATTTCTTTTAATTACTTTTACTGACATTGTATGCAGATTAGTTTATACTTAATTCCTTGTTAACCTTTTGTTTACCCTAATCATTATCATAATTACCTCTTTCCCCTTAACTATTATTTTCCAGCTTTTTTTTTATTATTAGTTTTTTTTTACTTTTCTAACTAATAATAAAATGTCTTTAATTTTTTTTTTTAGCATGTTCATTTTTTTCTGCATTGCATGTTTTTAAAGAAATACAAAATTAAAAAAGGGATGAGCTTTAATCCGCATATGATGTCAGTGAGAGTCAGAATAAATAAATACAATTTGTTTCTACTTAATTCCTTGTTAAACCTTAGTTTACACTAATGAGTCCCATTTACTTCTTTCTTCCGCTTCTCCCCTTAAATAGTATTTTCCAGCTGCTTTTTTATTATTATTTTTTATGTTTCTAATCATTAAGATTAAAACTTTCTTAAGTGTTTATTTTTGTTTTGTTTTTTTTGTTTTTTTTTTCTGTGTCACATTCATAAAAATTGCAAAGAAGGGATTTGTTTCTTGGGCAGCATTTCTCCTGACAGGAAAAACATTTTTTAGCTCGGAGTTGGGCTATAACTATTATTTTCCAACCGATTTTTTTTTTTATTATTATTTTTATTTTTCTAACCATTAATATTAAAACTTTTTTGAATTTTAATTTATTTTCTAGTATGCTTTTTTTTATTTTCTGCATCAAATTAAAAAAAAAAGTCTTTCATTTGTAAATAACTTTGCAATGCTTTGTACTAGAATCATACATTTAGTGCCCTTTCAAACAGGATATTATGCTATAACCTACATTTTTATCTACATTTGTGGCTATTTACAACTTTTATCTACAGTAGCCATATTTTTTAATCTGATGCTGATCACCCCGTGCACATTTACTGTGGCAGGGCAACCGCTTTGTGCAGAATCACGTACAGGTACGTGATTCTGCACTTCCAGGTCTGCGCACATGCGCCACCAGCGACCCGCTACTGCTGTGATTGGACACAGCGAGAGCCAATCAGCAGGACCGGTGGACGCAATGTCCGCCGGGACCCGCTAATCGTTCGGGAGACAAACAGAACGGTGATCTGCCGTAAACAAGGCAGATTGCCATTCTGTGACAAGGGAGGGCAGTGATCTTGTGTTTCTGTGTCCCCACACAGTTAGCAAGCCCTCCCTAGGAACACATTTAAACCTTTGGTCACCCCTGATGTTAACCCTTTCCCTGCCAGTGTAATTAGTACAGTGACAGTGCATATTTTTTTAGCACTGATCACTGTATTAGTGTCACTGGTTCCCAAAAATTGTCAAAAGTATCAGTTAGGTGACCGCCGCAATATTTCAGTCCCGCTATAATTTGCTGATCACTACCATTACTATTAAAATAAATAAATAAATAAAAATTCCAAAAATATATCCCATAGTTTTTAGACGCTATAACTTTTGCGCAAACCAATCAATATTTGCTTATTGGGATTTTTTTTTTTTTACCAAAAATATCTAGCAGAATACATATTGGCCTAAATTGATGAAGACATTTTGATTTTTTACAATTTTTTTTATTGAGTATGTTTTATAGCAGAAAGTAAAAAATATTGTTTTTTTTTTCAAAGTTGTCGGGTTTTTTTTTTGTTCATAGCGCAAAAAATAAACACCGCAAAATTGATCAAATACCACCAAAAGAAAGCTCCATTTGGGGGGAAAAAAAGAACATCAATTTTATATGGGTACAACGTCACACGACCGTGCAATTGTCAGTTAAAATAATGCAGTGCCGTATTGCAAAAAAAGGGGGGTAAATCTTCCGGAGCTGAAGTGGTTAAACTAACACTGATCAAATAGAAAAAAATAACTTTTTTTCTTCGTTTTGTTACTTTTTCGATCTAAGGATTTCATAAAAAACAAAATAATTTTTGAAAGACAATATCACCAAAGGAATGCCTAGTTTGTCTTAAGAGGAATGATACTTTGTTATTTTATTTTATTGCCAAATAAACAGCCCCGTAGCACAAATGTAAAAATGCTCTGCGTTCATAGGAAGGGGGGGATGTACAGGATAGGGGGCGCTGAAGTGGTTAAAGGGAATCACAAATGCATGATTTTTATTTTATATCTAAGAAATAATTTATACTATGATCTTTATCTACAGTAGACATTTTTTTTTTGTCGAAATTAACATTATTCAAAATAGAAAAAAAAAAAAAAAAAAAGGAGCTGATGTGGTTAAAGGGAAACTCAAGTGCATTATTTTTATTTTATATCTAAGACACCATTTTCTTTTTATCTGTCGAATATTTGATCGGGCACTCCTGCTTTGACTTTAAGGAAAAAAAATAAATTAATAAATAAATAAATAAAAATCTCCATCCCCAGCCTCCTTCCCCCTTAGCCGAACGGTAAACATCTCCTGATTCATCCAACGCAGTTCATTTATTTGTTTTATCAATGGTATTTCCATAGCGCCAGTAGGAAGTAATTAAGCGGATTGTGGCTTTGTAGCCGTCCACTCGCAGCCAACGTACCCAGCAATGAGGCACAATGATAATTTAATAAGACATAACCTTTAAAGGGCAAATCTGTTCCTCGTCTTAGCATCATTGGCTGTTAATAGAGATGACTAGATCTTAATATTTTGTATAAACAAGCGCACGGCGTAACACGGCCCGCAATCTGCATGGAAAAAAGATAACCAGGGAGGAACTTTTTTATGTGTATTATAAGGTAGATCCTCCAAATTTTTAGTGCAAGCCAATCAAAAATACCAAATAGAGGAGTTAAAATGTATGTAACCCCACCCCCCTTTTTTTTATTGTTTTATTCTTTTTTATTTGCTCCCTTTTGGTCTGCTTATATGCATATATTTTGCTTTCCTTGGTTCATCCTTTCCCCCTCGTCAAGGTGATAATAACTTTTTTTGAATAAACCCTTTCCATTCTCAGTACATACCTTATTTTACAAACTGTGACATCATCACTGCGTCCTTGTGCAATGCGGGCAGATCGTGGCTGGTGGGTGGGGCCAGCACAGTGCTGTATGTAGCTTCCTGAAAGTATCACAGCACCCTTCCTTAGCACTCCATGCCTTAATGGGTAGATGACAGTCTGGAGGAGTGGACGTTTCCTAGTTAGGCTGTATTTGCATAGGTGAGGTCCAGGACAAGGTCATCCAGCGCCCAGGGCAAAGATGGCAAACTGTGCCCCCCTCTCCCATTCATGGTGTGCAAGCTTAGAGGGATCCTACACCCAGCAGTCATTCACTTCTGCTGTCAGCCTTGCAACAGAAGGAAGGTGCCCCCATCCCTACAGTAAACCATTGCGCTCAGGGTCAGGGGCTGGGTAATTCCGTACCTCACGATTCCTTCCCACGACACTATGAAAGTCCTTCGATGTATGTCGTGACACGACCGGGGTGGGTGGTCGGTGCTAGACGGGCGTAACGTGTTCCTGCGTCACTACTACAGTGTC
>BLSH010554815.1:212204-227390 GCA_018402905.1 Glandirana rugosa | reverse complement strand
GTATAAGAGACAGGGGGGAAAGGGGAGCATTGGTGTTCAGTGGGGGAAAGGGGGGGTTATATGTGCTTAGTGGGGGAAAGAGTGGTTATTGGTGCACAGAGTGGGAAAGGGAATTCATTGGGGGAAAGGGGACCATTGGTGTTCAGTGGTGGGTGGTGGGGAGCATTGGTGTGCAGTAGTGGCATCGGTACTCAGTGGGGGAAAGGGGGAATGCTTAATAGGTAAAAAGGGGAGTTGGTGGTGTTCAATTGAGCGCAAGGGGGGCATTGGTATTCAGCGGGACAAAAGGGGGTAATTTTTTTACAGCGGGGGGAGGGGGGGCGCATTGGTGTTCAGTGGGGAAAGGGGAGAAATTGGTGCTCAATGGCAGAAAGGTGGGTTATTGGTCTACCAGACAAACAAGTCTACCACACAGGATCAGTCTGTGGCCTCCTGAATTCAGTAGTTTTCCATAACACTAGAGCCCTGCTGTATTACCCTTACTTTATAACTTCCCAACTACATTACGCTAGCTGTCATCCCCCTGTCCAAAACAATTGCTTTTATTTGCCATTAAACACGGGAACAGTATTTGGTAAGGACTAACCTCAGAGGTGAGACACATCAGATCCCCTATTAGTCCAAATAGACTCGTTTCAGGAAGGGTTATAGAACTGGGTTTCCTGGCCAACAAATATTGTAGAAGACACGTCTCCATTTACATTTATATGGCAACATCTAGGTTTACAAAGGCATTTGGTGCACCCAAAGTGGACTGTTATTGTTATTATTAATGTACAGGATTTATATAGCGCCAACAGTTTGCGCAGCGCTTTACAAACATTGCAATCCTTTGTGGCTAGAGTAGAGAGGAATATATTTTGGTGAAAGTTTTTGGCCCGGGGGTTCAGCTTTGGATACAATATTTTCACGTTTGGAGTCCGACTGTAAAAATGATAATAAAATATATAAATTAGGGCTTTGGGTTTTTTTCACTGAACTTTGGAAACACTGCCGTAAAAGAGGAACAAAACAACAGCTGTCCTGGAATATGTATAAAGAGTGAAGAAAAGGATGAGGGAATGCCCTAGGGAAACATTCTAATTAACTAAAATTCATTATATAAAGCAGCGCAAAGTGTTTATTATGATGGGGTAACAACTGAAAACAGCATGAATATAATTAATAGCGATTAAAAGCATATACAATGCCTGAACATTATCGCCGC
Source organism: Glandirana rugosa (assembly GCA_018402905.1). NCBI lineage: Eukaryota > Metazoa > Chordata > Amphibia > Anura > Ranidae > Glandirana > Glandirana rugosa. The sequence goes on along the minus strand of BLSH010554815.1, from coordinate 226,183 downwards.
ACACGCAGTGATCTCTCCCAGCACGCCAGCCATCAGACAAGGAAAACGTTTATCTTGAAATAGTTTCAGGCAATATACAAAACTTCTATCACCATGCAATGTTAGTGACATCTGTCTATATTCCTGGCAGCACTGAGCTACTCATGATACTGCTGCCCCTGGGGTTCTTCTATGTGAAGTAACCCATTCAGTGTAATAATAAGGGTCAGGAGGGGCAGAAGTTGGCTCTCAGTGCCCTTTTGACCCTGGGTACTTAACCAGTCTACCCCTTACCCCTATACACCCCCTATAGGCCAGAGCAATCGTTACATTTCTGCTAAGGGCCTGTTTATTTGGTAATAGCTTTGCCATTACTAAAGATGACCACTGTCTTGCAAAATTGATTTTATTTTTTCATTATTTATTTTATTTTAATATTTTATTTTATTTTTTATGCACTCTGTAGACAAAAAAAGGTAACAGAATTTTTTTTAAAGAACTTTATTTTATCTCTAGATCGGTGTTAGTTAAGAAAAAAATATTTATTTAAAGGTCTTTAACTTCCCCAAAGGTCCCCAGTATAAATAACAATTATCAACTAGAACCACAACCCCCTATGGGCCAGAACAATCTTTACATTCCCGCTAAGGGCCTGCTTATTTAGTTATAACTTTGTCATGACTAAAGAGAGCAACTGTCTCGCAAAATTTATTTTATTTTTCAATTATGTATTTCTTATTTTCATTTTATAATAGTAAAAATTATTTTCTTTTTTTTCTTTTTTTTTTTTCACTATGCACATTTTGTGAAACAAATTGAAAGATTTTACTTGATCCAAACATTGAAGCCCTGAAAAAGGGGGAGGCTATTCATCCAAACTTTTTATGAAATCCATAGAAAAAATGCTAACACAACTAAAAATAAGAGTCCCCAGTATAATTAACAATTATCAATTCTATATATATATATATATATATATATATATATATATATACATACACTATATTGTTAACATATTGGGACGTCTGCCTTTACACACACATGAACTTTAATGGCGTCCCAGTCTTAGTCTGTAGGGTTCAATATTGAGTTGGCCCACCCTTTGCAGCTATAACAGCTTCAACTCTTCTGGGAAGGCTGCCCACAAGGTTTAGGAGTGTCTATGGGAATGTTTGATCATTCCCTCAGAAGTGCATTTGTGAGGTCAGGCACTGATGTTGGATAAAAAGGCCTGACTCGCAGTCTCTGCTCTAATACGTCCCAAAGGTGTTCTATGGGGTTGAGGTCAGGACTCTGTGCAGGCATAGGCGTGCACACAGGATGTGCCTGGTGTTCCTGGGCACACCCTAATCACCCTCTGCGATGCAGATTCCCTCTGTTGAATGCTCCTACCCCGTGGCAGCTGAGGCTACAGAGAAAGGGACTGGGGGAACTCTGCCCTCTGTTATTTCACCAAAGCCCCTCAATGGGGCTCATAACAAAAAATAAAAAAAATAATAAAATTGTAAAAAAATAACAAAATAAAATAATAAAAACAAAAAACTACTGACATCAATCTCATCCCTACTGATGCCATCCATTGCCATCCATTGCTCTATTGACACTGTCCACTGTTCTACTGCGCACGTATGTTTGAGCTTTGGGGTGCACACCCTAATGCAATAGGCTGCGCGAAACTATGTGTGCAGGCCAGTCAAGTTTCTCCACCCCAAACTCATTCATCCATGTCTTTATGGACCTTGCTTTGTGCAGTGGTCCAAATCATTTGGTGGAGGGGGGGATTATGGCGTGAGATTGTTTTTCCGGGGTTGGGCTTGGCCCTTTAGTTCCAGTGAAGGTAATTCTTAAGGTGTCAGCATACCAAGACATTTTGGACAATTTCATGTTCCCAACTTTGTGGGAACAGTTTGGGGATGGCCCCTTCCTGTTCCAACATGACTCCGCACCACTACACAAAGCAAGGTCCATAAAGGTCCATAAAGGTGAGTCAATGTTGAAGGTACCTTTGTGAGCAGTAGCTTTTTCAGCCTGGATTCTGTGGTTTTTGGGACATGAGACCATCAGCTTGCTTCATCAGATAATTGAAGATACTTTGTATATAACTACCTACAGTGTATATTGGTATTATAACCTATATACAGTATATACCTTGGAAAAAGCCTGAAACGCCAGTTTCTATGTTATAGACCGGGTTGTGGCCCTCGGCTGGGGCTTCCCTGGCTTGTGCATCCACCTGTTTCGCACTGCTGTGTGCCTATTTTGTGTTTGACTGCTCTGGGAGAAACGTGAAATGCCTTTCTTTAGCCCCTCCTAAAGATCATTTATGCACTCATTGAACTTTATTCTGCCACCCCCCCCCCCTTCCCGAGCCCCTGAAGAAGCCGACAAGACGAAACGTGTCGGGTTATGCTGTTCCTCCCTTATGTGATATCAATGTGTCTTGTATATATAATGCGGATGTAATATGTAAAATAGATCCCATTATACACTCACTGGGGAGGAATTACTATCTTCAGGGGAGTACCTGGGATAATAATGAGTTGTAATAATCTATTGTGTTTTTAAGAGGTGTCTATCAACAACATTAGACACATTTTTAATGAATTTTGTAATATATAAAAATGATTCCTTTTAATTAATGAGTGCGTATGGCTAGTTATTCTGAGACGAGGTTTCAGCACCTATAAAGTCCCAATTTCTTTTTTCACTGCTCACTAAAGAGCATGCGTCGACGTGGAAGATTGGGAGAAGAAGTGGACTTACAGACTGGCCAGACAGTATTAGAAAAAGGTAAGTATATTAAATCCAAGCATAACATCCTCACTAGGCACCCCAGACTCTCAGGCTGGAAAGTCAGAAATATCTAAAGAAAGAGATATGTAAAGGTGCTAATATAGCAATCAGCCGCCAGTCCTCCATTAGCATGCAGGATGTACTTCCAGGGCTGTTGTGCGTTTACCGTGGAATAAATCAAAAATGTTATGCCTATTCACAACTCATAAAATAAATGATCGCTCTCCGTTTGTTTTACAATCGCTCATAATCTGATGCCCGTCATTTCCATAGTCTTCTGGGAAATGAGGCAAACAGCCAGCTAGCGCTAATCACCGCCAACTCGTAGGAGGGAGAAAGGCTCAACCCCAAACCTGCAATGAAATGAGCAAAAGGGAGCTGTAAAATGTTACATATAAAACACAAACCAATAAAGATAAGCTGCATCTAGTCATAGTGTGAGAGTCCTTTCCCAACTAAAAGTCGGCAACTTCTCTGCTGGAGAAAACGGGGCCCAGGTCAGCAACCCCCCCTCTACACCCTGCCCCCTATGGACCAGAGCAATTATTACATTTCAGCTATGGATCTATTGATCCATCAATAATTGTGTCATCTCTTAAGATAAAGTGTTACAGATATTGTAAAAATTGAATGTTACTTTAGATTAGACATGTGCAGAATGAAAACATTTGTTTTGTTTCATTTCATTTTATTTATCTTTTTAAAAGAGATTTTATTAGATATAAGGGCACATGAACATAGCAACTTGACAGGATGCAATACCATCCTGTCTGAAAAGTGCATTTTGTTATATATATTGATACAAAGGTACAACAATAACAGAGAGATAATGCAAGCTTTCCTAACTGCCTAAGGATGTGATGCTGGATGGATCTCTTATAATATAAACTCTGGTATTGTAGAGGGAGGGAGGGGGAGGGGGGGGGGTCAATGTCCAGCAGAGGTTTCACCATTGTGAGATAAGTTGGAAAGGTTGTCAATATCATACAGCACAGGCTATAAATATAATGCCAGAGGGGAGAGGTGCTGGGGTCTGTAGAAGGCCTTTGGTTCTTGTCATTGCCCCTTGGGGGGAAGTACTCATTCCGGATCATCTTGGGTGGATTGGGAGGGTTAGCCCATGAAGTAGGTATGAGGGTATCTGAGGCTGTCAATCTCCTCTTGCCCGAAGGGTGGCTGTAATAAATGCATGCCATCTCCGGTGAAAGAGGTTAGTGGTTGCTGAAAATCTGTGTTGAGTTTGTCTTTGTGCAGGAGTGATATGAGTTCCCTCTTAACTTGAGGAATTGTAGGGCACGAAGAGGAGGTCCAGTTTTTGAGAATGACTGTGCGGGCCACTAAAAGACAAATAAGAGACCAGTCCTTGAGTTGGGGAATGGGTGGGGGGGACCATAGTATGAGTTGCTTGTCCCAGTGTGGATCTTTTGGGAACGTTAGGAAGATTAGGCTGTTGATGTAAGTAATGGTTTGATCCCACAAAGCAGCTATATATGTGCAGGACCAGAAGCGGGGAGTCAAGGAAGGTTTGCATTTTTAACAAAGTGGGCAGTTTGAGGATTGCCGATTTGTTTTGTCTGAAAGGAATGGAATGAAGGCCCGATGTATCAGTCTGAGTTGTGTTTCCCTCCAAATTTCATTGGGGGTCAGTTGGAGCGTTTTGTTGTAGCCACTCATAATCTTGGCCACTAGCTCCGGATCAGGGAAATCATTAGTCCAATTTGCCATCGAGGAGGTAGCAGTGTGGAGGGCGGTCAGTAGTAGGAGTGGTCTGTAAATGTCCGATATTGTGTAGGTGCCCTCTTGAATTAGGTGGTCCAGTTTATTTTTCCTGAATCTTTTGATACTCTTGGGTCATGATGCACGGAAAAAACTGATGCATTGCCAGAAGTAGAAGATGTGAGTTTTGGGGATAGAGTATTTGTTAACTATAGAAGAGAAATCTCGGGGACATCCTGTGCACTCATCACATAGAGAGGAGAACTTGGTTAGACCTTGGCGCTCCCATACTTGGAAGATCTTATGTTCCATCCCAGCTGGGAAGTTGATGTTTCCTTGAATCGGAAGGTATATCGATAAGAACGGGGAAATTTTGGTCAATTTTCTGTATTCTCTCCAAGCAATTGCAGTGTCTCTTAGGAAGAGGTTATGCTGTAGATCACGGGGTAGAGCTTTCCATTTTGCGTGGAGGATAGCCACCAAGGAATATGGGATTGTCATTGAAGACTCTAGATTATAGTTTGAGTAGTGTGAAGTTTGCAAGATCCAGGTCATGCAGTATCTGAGGAGGCAAGCCAAGTTATATAGTCTAAGGTTGGGGAGACCAGCACCCCCTCGCTCCTGGGGAGGTTCAGTTTGGTCAAGGTTATACGCGGTCACCTCTTTTGCCAGATGAAACACAAAATGGCTTTGTTAAGGGTTTGGATATGTTTGTGCTTTAGCAGTAATGGTATTGTTTGTAGAGGGTATAGTAGGCAAGCACAGCTGACCATTTTAACTAGATGGCACCTACCTATGAGCGAGAGTGAGAGATTTTATTTCATTTTGATTTGTTAATTAACCACTTGCCTACTGGGCACTTTCACTCTCTTCCTGCCCAGGCAGACAGATAGAGCTTTCTTTTGGTGGTATTTCATCACCACTGGGTTTTTATTTTTTGCTAAATAAACAAAAAAGGCTGATAATTTTGAAAAAAAGTTTTTGATCGTTTGTTATAAAATTTTGCAAACAGGTAATTTTTCTCCTTCGCTGATGTGCACTGATGAGGCTGCACTGATGGACACTGATGAGGCGGCACTGGTGAGCACTCATGAGGAGGCACTGATAGGCGGCACTGATGGGCTGTGATAGGTGGTACTGATGGGCACTGAAGGGCACTGATAGGTGGCACTGATGGGCACTGATAGGCAGCACTGTTTGGCACTGAAGGGCACTGGTGGTAGGCAGCACTGATGGGCACTGATAGGCAGCACTGATAGGTGATACTGATAAGGAGGCACTGATGGGCACTGATTGGCAGCACTGGAAGGCACTGATGGACACTGGCAGCGCTGATGAGCACTAATTGGTAGCACTGGTGGACACTGATTGGCTTCACTGGTTGCCACTGATTGGCAGCATTGATGAGCACTAATTGGCAGCCCTGGTGGCCACTGATTGGCAGCACTGGTGGCCACTGATAGGCAGTACTGGTGGTCACTTATAGGCAGCAGTGATAATCAGGACACTGATAATCAATGCCGTGCCCTGATTATCAGTGTAGATGTCCTTTTCACACCAGCCAGTTACCAGCTCTCCTCTCCTTATGCTGTCAGCGTGAGGAAAGGAGTGCCGATAACTGGCTTGTGTTTACATCATGATCAGCTGTGATTGGCCTTGCACCCCGATCTGTGAGTAGCTGTGTCCTATGTCTTATGACACCTTTCCAGAACTGGCCGACCACACTGTAACCATCATTCGGCTATAGCACGGTTGGGAAGTTGTTAAATATTTAAGCTTATGTAAATTCATTAAATTTGTTTATGGAATTCATTTCATTTTGTTTTGTTTATTTGTTTCTGAATTCGATTGAATTGCATTCAATTCAACCAAATTCGGAAAATTCGAGTCAACATTTAAATTCAAATTGAATGCGGCTACCAAATTTTTCACATCTAGCAAATGCAATGTGTTTACATTTCATATTAGTTTCCAAATTTGAATCAAATTTGAATTTCATTATTTCGGAATAATTTTGTTTCGTTATTTCGGAGGATTTGATTACATTTGTTACTATTGTGATATGGAATTTGGATACATCCAAATTTCCGAATAACAAAAAATGTGCATGAATTTATATTCAGAATGAAATGAATCACACATTTCTACTTTAGATAGAAAGTCTCATTCTATCATTTGACACTAAAATTGTGATTTCAATACATAGTTACATAGATAGGTTGGAAAAAGACACAAGTCCATCTAGTTCAACCATAAAAAAAAAAAATATATATCCTACAATCCCATATACACAATCCTACACCCACAGTTGATCCAGAGGAAGGCAAAAAACCCCAGCAAAGCGTGATCCAATTTGCTATAAGGAGGGAAAAAATACCTTCCTGATCCCCGAGAAATGATCGTATTTCCCTGGATCAATTTTACCTATACAAATTAGTACATTTCGGAAATAATCCAGGCCTTTAACCACTTCCCGCCCGGCGCATTGACAAATGATGTCCGGGCGGGTGGCTCATTATCCTGACTGGACGTCTATTGACGTCCTCAGGATAATTTGCGATCGCGCGCCCCTGGGAGCGCGCATCGCGGCGATCGGTGGTGCCGTGGGTCAATCTGACCCACCGCATTACCGACCAAGGTAAAAGGCTTCAATCTGAAGCCTTTTACCATGTGATCAGCCGTGACCAATCACGGCTGATCACAGTGTAAATAGGAAGAGCCATTTATCGGCTTTTCCTCTGCTCAGGTCTGCAGACCTGAGCAGCGGAGAGCCGATCGGCTGCTCTCCTGACAGGGGGGGGGGGGGGGCTGCGCTGAACGTTTATCAGCGCAGCCAACCTCAGGATCACCCCCACTGGACCCCCAGGGAGCCGGATCAGGGCCACCAGGGAGCCCCCCTCCCAGGCATCACAATGAGGCCACCCAGGACCACCAGGGAAGGCGCACAGAGGCCGCCCAGGACCACCAGGGAGCCCCCACTAGACCACCAGGTAAGGGCAATATTATGCACTGTAGAGATGGCACTGTGCCCATGTATGATGCCTGCCAGTGCCATCCCTAACAGTGCTTGTTGCACCAGTGCCCACCACTGCCACCTATAAATACCCACCTGTGCCACCTATCAGTGCCCACCTGTGCCACCTAAAAGTGCCCACCTGTGCCACCTAAAAGTGCACCCTATCAGTGCCCATCAGTGCTCAGTGCCACTTATCAGTGCCGCCTAGGAGTGTCCATCAGTGCCCCATATCAGTGCCACGTATCAGTGCCCGTCAGTGTTGCTTGTCAGTGCCGCCCATCAGTGCTGCATATTCGCCCCATCATCAGTGCAACCTTATCAGTGCCACCTCATCAGTGCCAACCTGTACTGCCTCATCAGTGCCCATCAGCGTAGCCTCATCAGTGTAGCCTCATCAGTGCCCATCAGTGTAGCCACATCAGTGCCCGTCTGTGAAGGAGAAAATGTACTTTATACAAATTTTTGTGACAGAAACAAAGAAAAATGTTTTTTTTTTTCAAAATTTTCGGTCTTTTTTTTGTTATAGCGCAAAAAATAAAAACCGCAGGGGTGATCAAATACCACCAAAAGAAAGCTCTATTTGTGGGAACAAAATGATTAAAATTCTGTTTGGGTACCACGTCGCACGACCGCGCAATTCTCATTCGAATCGCAACAGCACTGAAAACTGAAAATTGGTCTGGGCAGGAAGTGTTCTAAGTGCATGGTATTGAAGTGGTTAAAGAAATCTACTGAGCTGGCCAAAACCACCTCTGGTAGGGAGTCTATTTCACATTTTCACAGCTGTAAAGAAGAAGAAACCTTTCCGTATTTGGAGATGAAATCTTTTTTCCTCCAGATGTAAAGAGTGCCCCCTTGTCCTTTGTGATGACCTTAACCACTTCAGATCCGCGCTATAGCCAAAGTACGGCTCCAGCGCGGATCTGAAATGCCCGGAGGACGTCCATGGACGTCCTCCACTGCGCATGCTCCCGCGCGCCCCCTGGTGGCAGCGGCGGCGCGCGCACGTGCGCGCCGCACGCTGCGCGAGCGTGCCCGCGGGTCGGGCGGACTCGATGTCGGCCCGCACCCGCCGATCACCTTTAGGAGCCTCAGAACGGGGAACCGCCGTTGTAAACACGGCGGTTCCCCGTTCTGTGACAGGGGACATGCCAGATCTACTGATCCCTGTCACTGGGATCAGTGAGATCTGTCATGTCCCGGCCAGCCCTGCCCCCCCACAGTTAGAACACACCCAGGGAACATTTATTAACCCCTTCACTGCCCCCTGCTGGTTAACCCCTTCACTGCCAATGACATTTATACAGTAATCAGTGGACATTTAAATTTCTGATCGCTGTATAAATGTCATTGGTCCCAAAAATGTGTAAAAAATGTCCGACATTTCCGCCCCGATATCGCAGTACCAATAAAAATCGCAGATCGCCGCCATTACTAGTAAAAAAAAAAATAATAATAAAAACGCCATAAATCAATTCCCAGTTTGTAGACGCGATAACTTTTGCGCAAACCAATCAATATACGGCGATTGCAATTTTTTTTTTTACCAAAAATATGTAGAAGAATTTATATCGGCCAAAACTGATGAATAATTTTTTTAATGGATTTGTACTTTAGCAAAAAGTAAAAAATATTGTTCTTTTTTGCAAAATTGTCGCTCATTTTTTGTTTATAGCGGCGATCAGAAATGGCGCAGAGGGGATCAAATACCACCAAAAGAAAGCTCTATTTGTGGGAAAAAAAGGACGCAAATTTTATTTGGGTACAACGTCGCACGACCGTGCAATTGTCATTCAAAATGCGACAGTGCTGAAAGCCAAAAATTGGTCTGGGCAGGAGGGGGGTTTAAGTGCCGGGTAAGGAAGGGGTTAAAGGGAATAACTCAACACCAAGTTCACTATATGGAACACTTATGTATTTATACATGGTGATCATATCCCCCCTTAATCTCCTCTTCTCAAGAAAGAATAAATTCAGATCCTCTAATCTTTCCTCATAGCTGAGCTCCTCCATGCCTTTTATTAGTTTGGTTGCCCTTCTCTGCACTTTCTCCTGTACCCCGGTATCCTTTTTGAGAACTGGTGCCCAAAACTGAACTGCATATTCCAGATGAGGTCTTACTAATGATTTGTACAGGGGCAAAATTATATCTCTATCTCTGGAGTCCATATCTCTCTTAATACAAGAAAGGATTTTGCTTGCTTTGGAAACCGCAGCTTGGCATTGCATGCCATTATTAAGCTTATGATCTACCAAATCCCCCAGATCCTTCTCCACTATGGACTCCCCCAGTTGTACTCCCCCTAGTATGTACGATGCATGCATATTCTTAGCCCCCAAGTGCATAACTTTACATTTATCAACATTAAACCTCATTTATCACAGTTGCACAATTAGATCTTCTTGAGGTCTTGCATTGAGGTCTGCTTGTAATTTTGAGATGTTATTCCACTGCATAGCTTGGTGTCATCTGCAAAGACTGAAATCGTACATTTAATCCCTGACCCCATATCATTTATAAATAGAAAGCATTGCAAAGTTTGTAAAGTGATGCGCAAAGTTGTTGGTGCTATATAATTCCTGTATAGTTTTTTTGTGTGCTTTTTTAATGCAACAGTAAAAAAAAAAAAAAATAATAAATAAAATTCATTTTAAAAAGTATTATTAGTAGAAAAAAAATAAAAAAAATATTGCAAAAGTGGTAAAGTAAAGCACAGTAAGGGGTTAAATAGGAACAAATCTTATTTAAAATCTTTTTTTTAATCTGTCAGGTTGCTTAAAGTGGAGTTCCACCCAAAAGTGAAAGGTGAACCCCCGACATGCCACAATTGGCATGTCTTTGTTTTGGGGGGTGACCAGGGACCCTGTTTTCACAGGTTCCCAGGTCCACTTCCTCCTCTGGTGCCGCAGCTCCGGAAAGGAAGTCCACCTTCCCCCCTCCCTCTCGGCGATCTTCTGGGACACGTCACAGGTCCCAGAAGATATACCGAGCCATTCACAAGCCGCAGCGCGACTCGCGCATGCGCAGTGAGCGCCCGGCTTTGAAGCCAAAGCCGGGTGCCCACACTTGCGATACCCGTGCCGCCGAGGGGAGGTGGAGACTAGCGAGTCCTCAGGCGGCCGCATCGCTGGAACGAGGGACAGGTGAGTGGCTGATTGTTAAAAGTCAGCAGCTACCCTTTTGGTAGCAGCTGACTTTTAACAGGGTGGAACTTCGCTTTAAAGTGGAACTTCACCCTAAAGGGTATCTCTCTATCTCCTGTCTGATCAATGTTTATAAACAATGGTACATTGTATCTCTCTACCTCCCGTCTGATCAATGTTTATAAACAAGGTTACTTTGTATCTCTCTATCTCCTGTCTGATCAATGTTTATAAACAATGGTACTTTGTATCTCTCTATCTCCTGTCTGATCAATGTTTATAAACAATGTTACTTTGTATCTCTCTATCTCCCATCTGATCAAGGTTTATAAACAATGTTACTTTGTATCTCTCTATCTCCCATCTGATCAATGTTTATAAACAATGTTACTTTGCATCTCTCTATCTCCTGTCTGATCAATGTTTATAAACAATGTTACTTTGTATCTCTCTATCTCCTGTCTGATCAATGTTTATAAACAATGTTACTTTGTATCTCTCTATCTCCCGTCTGATCAATGTATATAAACAAGGTTAATTTGGTCTGTTAAACATAGCATTTTGTTATGTCAAATCTTTACTAAATGCAAAATAAAATCCTATTTTATCCTGCTGAAAATCACATGGGTGGAAAACTACATTTGCTTATGCTGCACTGTTACCAGTTAGCATTGTTCCCAGTTCTCTCTCTATGGCTCTACGTTATAGAGATGGGGGAGGGGTGATCTTCTGTTTCTTAATAAAGTAACCAGAGATTCTATTCATCTATACCAGACCCTTATCCTAGGTGAGGATGTGGTCTAGTTAGTAATAGGGGACCCCATACAAAAAAAAGGTATGGAATTCCCCCTAAAATTACATACCAAACATTTAGCCCTGAAAGGGGTCTGGAATGGATATGAAAAGGGACCCCATGCAAAAAAAACGGTGTGATGTACTCCCCAAATGTTATCCCAGACCCTTTACATGCCCTAAACATGTGAACATGTAGTTTCCTCAAAATGCGGTTCATCACCTCCAACAAATGCAATCTGTTTTTCCCCAAATAATGCAAACACCCAAATCACTGCTACCAATATGCACATTGGGGAAGGGATCCTTTGGTTCTCAGCATGGGGATGGTGGGAGCCCCTTTTACTGGGCACAGCAGGTGTACAGACCTAGGAACTCAGAGGGAGGGGGGTGGGACCCTTTCTTGCTGTTTTTTTCTTTTTTTGTGTGTGATTTGATTGGTGGTTGATATGTATATAATCTGCTTTTCACTCTTGCACTGTATCACATGCCTGATGAAGGGGTCCTGCGTGGCTCCGAAACGTTGCACTTCCTGTGATGTGATCTTTCTTTGAATAAAGAACTTTTGGACGGTGATCCTTGGTGTGCTGGCGAATACTTACACTTGATTGACGCTTCCAGTATCCAGCTGGAAATCGCTGCAGCACCCACCCCGACATATCGCTTACTTTTCCAGAAAGGTGTGCGTTGGAAAACTGACAAGATTGTATCTACTGGTTTCCATACTTCGCACCCCTGGCGGCCGCCCAGACGCAGGGTTATTATTATTATTTATTCGTGCCCATAACTCATGGGACACGGTTACCATCGATCAGCCCGATCGAGTGATCCACCCAAGCACTGATGGAGTCGGATGAAGTGGGTTCCTCTCAGTTTAACAGAGCACCAGGCTGCATTTACAGCCAGGAGGAGATTGACGTCATTCTTTTTCCCCCGGACGAGGATAAAGCCTTTGGAACCACCTCAGATGTTCATTGTGAAATTAAGAGACTGAAGAAAAGGCGCATTGACTTGAACTGCACGGGCAGACCCTCTAAATACTACAGGGCAAAGAAGGTTCCCAGGGGTCCTGCGTGGCTCCGAAATGTTGCACTTCCTGTGATGTGATCTTACTTTGAATAAAGAACTTTTGGACGGTGATCCTTGGTGTGCTGGTGAATACTTACACATGCTACCAAGGAAATCAGCACAAGGACGGTGGGAACTCCTCATAATGGAAACAGCAGGTGTACAGACCCAGGGACTCAGCACAAGGATGGTGGCAACTTCTCATAATGGGCACAGCAGGTATGCTATCAAGGAAGTCAGCACAGGGATGGTGGGAACCCCTCATAATGGGAACAGCAGCTGTACAGACCTGGGAACTCAGCACAGGGATGGTGGGAACTCCTCATAATGGGCACAGCATTTGTACAGACCCAGGAACTCAGCACAGGGATGGTGGGAACCCCTCATAATGGGCACAACAGGTGTACAGACCTGGGAACTCAGCACAGGGATATTGGGAGCTTCTCATAAAAGGCACAGCAGATATGCTACCAAGGAAGTCAGCACAGGGATGGTAGGAACCCCTCATAATGGGCACAGCAGGTGTGCTACCAAGGAAATCAGCACAGGGAGGGTGGAAACCCCTCACAATTGGCATAGCAGGTGTACCGACCCAGGAACTCAGCACAGGGATGGTAAAAACCCCTCATAATGGGCATAGCAGGTGTACAGACCCAGGAACTCAGCACAGGGATGGTAAAAAACCCTCATAATGGGCACAGCAGGTGTACAGACCCAGGAACTCAGCACAGGGATGGTGGGAAGTCCTCATTATGGGCATAGCAGGTGTGCTACCATGGAAGTCAGCACAGGGATGATGGGAACCCCTCACAATTGGAACAGCTGGTGTGCAACCTGGATACTCAGTGCAGGGATGGTGATGACCTCTCATATTTACATGGCAGGTGTGCAGACCCAGGAATGCAGCGTAGAGATCTCATCAAAAGTCCTTGGGAAACAGAAGAGACTGTGACTTTTATTGCCTAGAGTATATGTATTATATTTCCAGCACTCACGATGTCCTGTGTCATCTCGATCCTCAAAGCCAGCGAGATGCCGGAAATGAATTCATAGAATAAAAACACTTTACAATACGCCCTGATCTGGAACAAGAGGATCATTTAACACTGGGCTGTGATTACACCAGGGACCCACCTTTAGCGGTGAAGGAAAATCTAACTGATCTTCCGCAGTACGTAAGACGCACGACGTGTAAAGCGTAAGGTTTAATACCTCTGTCAAGATACTTTTCGCTGAGAAGCAAGCCAGGCAAAGTTTACTCCACGCGACGCACAATCCGTGTCCTACACATTACTCTGCGATGCCTTGGTTCCTCTAGAAGAGGTAGCAAAAGGAGATTTCCAATTAATTCCAGAAACTTTCCTTCTAGTCAATCTAAAAGGAAGTGGCGATTTCCACCCAGGGACCACATTAGTGTCGGGTCACAATTTACTAGGAGAACAAGGTCTAGTCCCGCATAACATTTCACAAA
>BLSH010554815.1:194308-206407 GCA_018402905.1 Glandirana rugosa | reverse complement strand
CTCTCTCTCTCCCTCTCACCCTCCCTCCCTATCTCCCTTCCTCCCTCCCTCTCTCTCAAATTCAAATCAAATCAAATAAGCTTTATTGGCAGGACCAAATACAATTTAGCATTGCCAAAGCAGTTGAGTTTTTATGGGGAGGGGGTGGGGTAAAGGGTAATATAAAGGTGAATGGGGGGGGTAAGTCCTTGTAAAGGATTTTTAAGTCCACAGTGTTTCATGTCCCTCTCAGTCTGTGACACACTGTCACATATTGTGCAGCTATTCTCACCATTGGCTCCTCTTCTCCCAGTAGGATTTGGAGCTTCCTCTTCTCTTCCATAGAATTGAAGTCTGGGATGAGAGCGGAGAGTCTCTGCAAGTGATTGTCCCTCAATGATGAGTACTTGGGACACTGTAGCAGGAAGTGGTCCTCATCCTCCAGGACCCCCTGGTCACATTGCTGGCACAGTCTACCCTCCCTGGGCTTGTAGGTCTGTCTGTGCCGTCCTGATTGGATTTCCAGGCTGTGGGTGCTCAGTCTGTACCGCCTCAGGGTCTGTCTGTCTTTGGGGTCTTGTAGCCCCTCCAGGTACGGGGCCAGTTTGTAGTCTCTCTGTAGTAACTGGTAAACAGTTGATTTCTTGGAGTTTGTTATTTCGTTCTCCATTCGCCAACATATTTTTCTGTGGAGTCATTCATTATGTTTTTATTTGAGATTTTGTCAGGCCGGATTGTTGGGAGTTTGGGATAGACAAGGCGCTGATGAGTTTTTGCAAGCCACATGGCTTTAACTGGTCCTTATTGGTCAGTAAGGCTTTATGGTGGTATGAGTTGGAAAGGGCTCTTGGGAGATATTGTTCTGGGGAAGTGCCTTTGTCAATAGAAACGAACCTCCCAGTGGCTGCCCCTGAAAGAACTGTTCAAGCATGCTGATCATGTCACCTGAAAATAATACAATACAGGAAAGGAAAGGGCTTTTGGGAGATGTAGTTCTGGGGGTGTGCCTACATCAGTAGGATGTGATTTTCCAATAACAGCCCCAGCACAAATTTTACAAGCCTGGTGATGATGTCACAGGGAGTTATAGAAGCTGTTTCTCCTTACAGGTACAAGGATAAAAAGTAAAATTTTGCTGAAACATCACTATACTCAATCTGTGCCTCTCATCACCAGCAAGCAGTTATTCACGTTCAGCCCTGTGTAATGCATTTTCTTTCTAAAGCAGCCATGGCCCGAGTAGAAAAGCCTATCCCCTGCCAACATGCTACTGAAACAGAATCTTGTTTTCTGTGTGGATGCAGAGGTGCCTCTGCTGAGGTCTTAAAAAGTCCTAAACAACCCCTTGATGAGTCAGAGCTATAGCTCTACAGTCACAGAGTGCCTGAGCTTTTCTGATTGGAGAGCTCTAGCTGTGACTCAGCAGGGGGAGGTCATACCTTTGCGGAGAGACCACTACTTCCATAGAGAGAGAAGCGTTTTTTCAGTCTGTGACTGTTTACTAAAGAAAATGAACTGCAACATTTTGCACACCTTTTGTTTTGATGCAAAAAAAGTTCAATTATAAAGAAAAAATAGAGATGAGTGAATAGTGGAAGCAATTTGCCTGGCTGGAGGGCTGCCAGTATGCTGGCCCCCCAAAGTTTTAACAGCCCATATGTTCACAGCACATTAACATAATCAGTACTTGTAGATATAATTATAAAAAATAAAGGCTGTGGCATACATCCAGAGGAGATAACACCCCCGCCCCCTCAACCCCTCCTACCCCCCTCTTTACATGTCACACATATTCTCAGTATAAAATTATTTTATTAAAAAATAATAACAGGCAGAAAGGAAAAGTGAGAGAGGGGTCCCTATACATCGGTTAGTGGAGAAATGCACCCTAGATTAGTGAGTCACCACCTTACATTGGTGCTCGGACAAAGGAGAAGGCGCCTCTGGGTGTAGACGTTTTAAAAATGTAATTAAAAAACACATACAGTAGGCAACTCACATTTGATAAGAGAAATCAAGCACGTCTGTGGGGGAACGATGCCCCTGATAGGTGGAGGATGGGTGGCTGTAGGATCAGACGCCGCTGGATCTGCAGGATGAAGAACCATCCGGAGGAAAGCCGGGATCCTGAACGGCTGTATCAGCGCCAGCAGTCCCTAGAAAGTCCGGGACGCAGGTCACAGCGTCATGAGGTACCTAGGTCACTCTTGTGCGACGCGTTTCTGAGCGTGCAGCCTGTGATGGGAGGGACAGGCGCGTCTGATCCTACAGCCACCGTCCTCCACCTGTCAAGGGCATCGTTCCCCCACAGACGTGCTTGATTTCTCTTATCAAATGTAAGTTGCCTACTGTATGTGTTTTTTAAATAAAATTTTAAAACGTCTGCACCAAGAGGTGCCTTCTCCTTTGTCCTTCTGCAGTTACTTGGAATCAGCTTCTCTCCCAGGAGTGCTGCCCGGAGTGTAGATATTGGACCTACCACCGTACATAGGACTACATGGATGCTACAGGACACAGAGCTCGGTCCTGCGCCTAACACTTGTTTATTTACATTGGTGGTCAGTGGGAAGAATGCTCCTTACATTGCTGATCAGTGGGAAGAATGTCCCTTACATTGGTGGTCAGTGGGAAGAATGTCCCTTTCATTGGTGGACAATGGGAAGAATGCTCCTTACATTGGTGGTCAGTGGGAAGAATGTCCCTTACATTGGTGATCAGTGGGAAGAATGTCCCTTACATTGGTGGTCAGTGGGAAGAATGTTCCTTACATTGGTGATCAGTGGGAAGAATGTTCCTTACATTGGTGATCAGTGGGAAGAATTTTCCTTACATTGATGATCAATGTGAAGAATGCTCCTTACATTGGTGATCAGTGGGAAGAATGTCCCTTACATTGGTGATCAGTGGGAAGAATGTTCCTTACATTGGTGATCAGTGGGAAGAATGTTCCTTACATTGGTGATCAGTGGGAAGAATGTTCCTTACATTGGTGGTCAGTGGGAAGAATGCTCCTTACATTGGTGATCAGTGGGAATAATGTCCTTTACATTGGTGATCAGTGGGAAGAATGTTCCTTACATTGGTGATCAGTGGGAAGAATGCTCCTTACATTGATGATCAATGTGAAGAATGCTCCTTACATTGGTGATCAGTGGGAAGAATGTCCCTTACATTGGTGATCAGTGGGAAGAATGCTCCTTACATTGGTGCTCAGTGGGAAGAATGTTCCTTACATTGGTGATCAGTGGGAAGAATGTTCCTTACATTGATGATCAATGTGAAGAATGCTCCTTACATTGGTGATCAGTGGGAAGAATGTCCCTTACATTGGTGATCAGTGGGAAGAATGTTCCTTACATTGGTGATCAGTGGGAAGAATGCTCCTTACATTGGTGATCAGTGGGAAGAATTTTCCTTACATTGATGATCAATGTGAAGAATGCTCCTTACATTGGTGATCAGTGGGAAGAATGCTCCTTCCATTGGTGGTCAGTGGGAAGAATGTCCCGTACATTGGTGGTCAGTGGGAGAATGCTCCTTACATTAGTCCTCAGTTGGGGAATGCTCCTTAAATGGGTGGTCAATGGATAGAATTTTACCTTAAGTTTGTGAGCAATGGGAAAAATGTCCTCTTTTGGTGGTCACTAAGAAGACTGCCCTACATTAGTGGTCAATGGAAAGAATGACCCTTACATTCATGGGCAGATGTGTAAAGTACTATAGCTTGTTTTCTGTAGAAAGCAGCTACAACCTAAATAGAAAAGCCAGTCCCCTGCCAGCATGCTGTAGAGAAGAACCCTTGATCTCTGTGTGCATAGCTGCCAACATTCATAAAAAATTAATAGGGACCCTTGTTTTGTATGTAGGCGGGGTCTTATTTTAATTAAGGGGGCATTCATTTGTAGGTGTGGCTTATCAGTGAGAAAATGCAGCACGTGTAGTGCATTCGCACTGTGAAAATAGGTGTGGCTTAAACTAAATATTGGGCGTGGCTTAATGTGGGTGTGGTTAGAGTCTAAGATGAAGGAGGAATGGGGGAGAAGTGAGAGAGAAAAAGAAAGAGGGAAAGGAAGAGAGGGAGAGAGAAAAAGGGAGAAAGAGGGAGAGAGAGAGAGAAAGGTAGAGGGTCAAAGAGTGTGCGGAGAAGATACAAGAGATGGTCAGAGAGTGCGGAGATGATAAAGGAGATGGTCAGAGAGTGTGCGGAGGTCATACAAGAGACAGTCAGAGAGTGTGCGGACATGGTACAGGAGACAGTCAGAGTGTGCGAACATGGTACAGAAGACAGTCAGAGAGAGTGTAGACATGGTACATGAGATAGAGAGGGTGCGGACATGGTACAGGAAACAGTCAGAGAGGGTGCAAACATGTTACAGGAAACAGTCAGACAGGGTGCGTACATGGTAGAGGAGACAATCAGAGAGGGTGCGGACATGGTACAGGAGACAGTCAAAGAGGGTGCAGACATGGTACAGGAGACAGTCAAAGAGGGTGCAGACATCGTACAGGTAACAGTCAGAGAGGGTGGGAATATGCTACATCAGAGAGGGTGCGGACCTGGTACAGGAGACTGTCAGGGAGGGTGCGGACATGGTACAGGAGACAGTCAAAGAGGGTGTGGACATGGTACAGGAGACAGTCAGAGTGGGTGCAGACATGGTACAGGACTTGATGTGCACCTCCAATTCAGCTCTGTACCCCCCAACAAACAGAATGTCCAGCAGATTATCCCATGCCCACTCACCTGCAACATCCTGGTGCCTGCAGAATCTCCCCCTGCACCTCCGGCTGTCATCTTACTAAGAATTCAGGGGGGCAGACGGCAGCTCTGTGGTGCCCCCGGGATCTCCCTCTGGCTAGCAGGTCTCTTCCGTGTGTACAGTGGTGAGGGGGGCCCCCGACCCTGGCAGCTAATTGGCTTCAGTGTACAAGCGAATTGCCCTGCTCAGTGTACAAGCCAATTAGCTGGTCAGAGGCCCCTCTCCACTGTACACAGAAGAGACCTGCTAGCCGGAGGGAGATCCCGCGGCCATGTTTTCACAGCCAGGAGCTGAGGCCAGTGGTCAGTTGGAGACGGGTTGCCGGGACAAAGCCAATTTCCTTGGCAGACAGACTGGGGCAAGGGTCTGAAAATCAGGGCTGTTGGCAGCTATGTGTGGGAAAGCAGTGGTCTCTATGCAGAGGTCTGATAAACCCCCTGATGAGATAGAATTCTCCAGCCAGCAGGGAATGTGAGCTTTGCTGCTTGCCAAGGGGGCATGCCATACCTATTTAGTTGGTATTTAGTCTGTTAGCAGGGGCAGTTTGTGCTTTGCGTTTACTGAATGAGTGCAAAACATTTTATGATTGAGCAAGGTGGAGAGCATGACGTCAAAGCCCAACTATGTATAAAATATCTATATCTATTATTTGGAGATTTTTTTATTCCTATGCCATCAACAGAGCATTGAGACTGAGCAATAAACAATATTATCATTATATTGAGTCCCACCTATACACCTAAGTAAAACAATAAAAAAAACCTTTAAAGAGGCGATGCATCCGTAAAACTGCATTTCTTTCCTGAAACTTCCAGCAAATGTCACAGAAATGGAGAGCCTGGTTATGAGCCGCATGCGGCAATGTAATAATCCCGCATTGATTTGCATTTAATTGAAATAACTTGCTCTTTGAACATGCAATCGTCTGAAACGCGCTTTGTATTAACTAATTAGCTTTGATGCCTCACATTATCCTTCCTCGTCTTCCTCTGTGCTCAATGGTTGCTCTTTCTTTACAAATGCGGCATTTTTATTCAAACAGGAACAATTGTGTTGTAAGCTTTTAGCAGACATCCAGTGAAACTATTTTGATGTTCGTTTCACTTGACATTTATTGTTTTAATAAACATCCATTAAAGAGGACCGTTGAGAGGCTGGAGTTGAGGAATGAGAAATGCAATCTTAAATACATGCCGTAATAGATGTTGAAGGAACACTTAACGGATAAAAGTCTGCAAATCTGACCATTATACCTAGTATATGACCCAAAGTATGAGGAGCACCCTCCAAATGATTTAGTTCAGATGTTTCTAGAGAAGAGTACTGGTAATGCCACACCATGGTGGTCTTCCAACCTTGTGGTAACAATTTGGTGAAGATCCTTTTCAGGCATGACTGTTCGCCCATGTACAAAGCCATAAAGCATGGTTTGATGAGTTTGGTGTGGAAGAACTCAAGTATCCTGCACGGACCCTTGACTTTAACACTACTGAATACATTTGGAATAAACTGGAATGCCAATTGGGAGCCAGGTTTTCTCATCCAACATCACTACCTGACCTCAACCCTACAGAACAACTTTGGGATAAACTGGAACGCCATTTGGGAGCAAGTTCTTCTCAACCAACATCACTACCTGACCTCAACCCTACAGAACACCTTTGGGATAAATTGAAATGCCAATTGGGAGTCAGATTTTCATATTCAACATCACTACCTGACCTCAACCCTACAGAACACCTTTGGGATAAACTGGAATGCCATTTGGGAGCAAGTTCTTCTCAACCAATATCACTACCTGACCTCAACCCTGCAGAACACCTTTGGGATAAATTGAAATGCCAATTGGGAGCCAGATTTTCACATTCAACATCACTACCTGACCTCAACCCTACAGAACACCTTTGGGATAAACTGGAATGCCATTTGGGAGCAAGTTCTTCTCAACCAATATCACTACCTGACCTCAACCCTACAGAACACCTTTGGGATAAATTTAAATGCCAATTGGGAGCCAGATTTTCACATTCAACATCACTACCTGACCTCAACCCTACAGAACAACTTTGGGATAAACTGGAATGCCATTTGGGAGCAAGTTCTTCTCAACCAACATCACTACCTGATCTCAACCCTACAGAACACCTTTGGGATAAATTGAAATGCCAATTGGGAGCCAGATTTTCACATTCAACATCACTACCTGACCTCAACCCTACAGAAAACCTTTGGGATAAACTGGAATGCCATTTGGGAGCAAGTTCTTCTCAACCAACATCACTACCTGACCTCAACCCTACAGAACACCTTTGGGATAAATTGAAATGCCAATTGGGAGCCAGATTTTCACATTCAACATCACAACCTGACCTCAAGCCTACAGAACACCTTTGGGATAAACTGGAACGCCATTTGGGAGCAAGTTCTTCTCAACCAACATCACTACCTGACCTCAACCCTACAGAACACCTTTGGGATAAATTGAAATGCCAATTGGGAGCCAGATTTTCACATTCAACATCATTACCTGACCTCAACCCTACAGAACATCTTTGGGATAAACTGGTGTAGCCATTGCCCCCTTGGGGGTGGCTGAATGTAGTGGCTCACCTTTCACTCTGCCCTGAATCACACTTTTCCTTCCATCCGGAGTCACAGAACAGGCCGGTACTTTGTTTTTTTGTTGTTGTTGTTACTTCCTCCAGCACGTCTATAGCTTCTCAGTTAACTCCTCCTGTTCCGCTGTCCTGCAAAAAACTTGCTTTGGGCCTAGCTAGCACATGATGAGGCTTGCTATTTCTTTAGCATAGCCTCCGAGCCGCCCATTACAGGCAGGGACCACAGGCCCCCAAATTGTAACAAAGTACATAGTGTGATAGGCAGCCTTGATGGACTACTGCTCCCAGCCCATCCTCTTCTGCAACGGCCTTCTCCCCTGCTACAGTGATACCACAGTCCCAACAGGCTCTTGCACCTTTCTCAGACTGTCTCTCACCCCAATCTGCTCCGGTGTGCCTCTTCCTGGAGATCTCTCCGGTAGTACTCTCTCCTGCTGTCCTTTCCCACTCTTTCTCTTGTGTCCCTCCTCCAGGATCTCACTCTCCTCCTGGATGCACCCGAACTCTCCCAGGCTGAGGTCACCCCCCCCCCCCCTAGACTAAGGGCTCTCTCAAGGCCCCGACAGCCTCCGTACTACACTATCTTCACCTCTTCCACCTGAACTCTCCTCCCAGACTGGGTTGACCCTAGGTACTTAAGAAGGCCTGCCCCTTGCCAATCCAAGTTGGGGGGTTGATCAGAGCTTCTAAAGATACCTCAGGAAACCTCACCTCCTTTTCCCCACCCTTTCTTCCAAAACTCTCTCAAGCAGGAAGGATGGGTAACCAAGGGTGTTACTTCCTGCAGTCACCAGTCACTCCCTTGGCCACTCCCAGCCCAGAATTAAAACAATCAGTACTGACTTCCAGTCAGGCCTGACCAAATTTACCTTGCCTAGACCAAAAAAAAAATCCTGTCAAAGCACCTACCTAAAGGTAGAGGGTGCTACACTGGAATGCCAAGTGGGAGCCAGGTCTTCTCATTCAACATCAGTACCTGACCTCAACCCTACAGAACACCTTTGGGATAAATCGGATTGCCAGTTGGGAGCCAGGTCTTCTCATCCAACATCACTACCTGGCCTCAACCCTACAAAACACCTTTGGGATAAATTGGAATGCAAAATGGGAGCCAGGTTTTCTCATCCAACATCACTACCTGGCCTCAACCCTACAAAACAACTTTGGGATAAATTGGAATGCAAAATGGGAGCCAGGTTTTCTCATCCAACATCACTAGCTGACCACAACCCTACAGAACACCTTTGGGATAGATTGGAATGTCAGTTGGGAGCCAGATCTTCTCGTTCAACATCAGTACCTGACCTCTTTTGGCTGAATGGGCACAAATTCCTACAGACACACTCTGATGTATGGAAACTAGGGTTGCGATCTTTTCTTCAAGCCAAACCCGAACACCTTAGCAGCAGACAGCATTTTATTATTTTTAAGGGGGAACGCTGTGGTTTAAGGGGGGTTTCTGCTCACCAAAGCCCCCACTTACATCAGAGTTTTCAGTATCCCCCCTATAAATCTGGGTTTCCAGTGTCCCCTTACATCAGAGTCTGCAGAGCACCCCTTATCTTAGTGTACTCACTCACTTGGAGGCAGGAGAGAGTGGAGGGAGGAGGGAGACTTCAGTCACAGACAGTGGATGGTGAGCTGATTCACCGGAGGCACCTCTCATCCATGATGTATTATGGGGGGAGGGGCCTGAGCAGCAGGGGTAATCTGCACTGCAGGAGGTAATTAGGGAATCCGGATCACTCTGTACGCACGCCCATGGGTACTCGGTTACTTGGGGAGCCACAGTCCAGTCTGAATAATGTGTCTGGGTTTCAGGCAGTCTGAAACCCAGCACATGGTTCAAAACCCAGACTGTCCAGGTGAATCCTGGATGGGTGGCAACCCTAGTGAAAAGCCTTCCCAAAATAAAGGCGGTTCTAGCCACACAGGAAGACCAACTCCATATTAACCAGTTCAGCTCTCACACCTGTTCATCCCCTATGAACTAGAGCAATTTTAATACTTCTGCTACAGGCCTTTTGTTTATTTGACAATAACTTTATTTTAAGTGGCAGTTAACCACATTAAAAAAAAAAAAAAAAAAAAGGCACCAGGCAGTTTAAGCCATAATTTGTTAAAATGAAAACATTGAGTATGGTTAAAAGTAATATTCTTCTCTGGATAGGAACGTTATGCTCCAATAGCCAATGAATCAGAAACAGAAATAAAAAACTCCACCCCAATATCCTGGGGGGAGTGATTTCAGTATCACCGCCGGGTGGACAACTCAAAGAAGGATGGCGTATAGCAACCAGAATTCCTTTAAGGGTCATCAACCATTTCCCTGTAGAGTTTGTGTTAAGAGAATTTGCGTATAGGGGGATGGATCAGGATGAGAAGCGGAGGAATGACAGCGTTTGTCCCTCAGGGACTGATTTTCCCAAAAGACCGGTGGGATCTGCCAACGGTCCTGAATATGTCAGCCCCCTCAAATCTTTTTCTGGCGCCAACCGCGTCAAGTTAGAGACACAACCTGGGCGATGGACTAACTTGACGCTATTACTGATTCATTGGCTATTGGAGCATAACGTTCCTATCCAGAGAAGAATATTACTTTTAACTATACACCAATATGCCACAGTCCGTTGTGAAGCTACCCCTGATGAAGGGCATGTTGTTTTCCGAAACATATGTGTAGGGTAACCGAATTCCATCTTCATACAACGGATACAACAGCATTGCATTTTAACAGTACCATCTATCTATGGCATTACCGGTGAAATGTATCTGTGATACTTTTTTATGTCATATGTGATTTGACCTGTTCTTGGACGATTTGATAACTTGTTGATCTTTTTATACATGAATTAATAAAGTACTATATTTTTTATGTATGTGGTTGGTGTACCTATTTAACCACTTGCCGGCGACAGACTGGCTCGTTATCACAAACCGCCGTCATATGATGGCGGCTGCGATAACTAGTGCTGTGTACACACGCGTGTCCGTGGGGGGCCAGGGAGCGGGTACGGCGGACTCGATCGCCGCCGGCTACCCGCGATGGCCCCCCTCAGTGAGAGAATGGAGGTCCGTGTAAGTAAACACGGATCTCCGTTCTCATAGAGGGGGAAGGGCGGCGATCACAAGCTTCCTCTATATGGAAGCCGTGATCATCCCCTTTCCCCAACCAGGGCAGCCCACACACAGTTAGAACACGCCCAGGGAACACAGTTAACCCTTAGAGCGCCCCTGCCGGTTACCCCTTCACTGCCAATGGCATTTACACAGTAATCAGTGCATTTTTATAGCACTGATCGCTGTATAAATGCCAATGGTCCCAAAAAAGTGTCAAAATGGTCCGACATGTCCGCTGCAATATCGCAGTACCGCTAAAAATCTCAGATCGCCGCCATTACTAGTAAAAAATAAAAAATAAATAAAAACCCCAGAAATGAATTCTCATCGTCCACAAACGCGGCAACTTTTGCGCAAACCAATCAATAAACGCCGATTGCGATTTTTTTTTACCAAAAATATGAGGAAGAATCTGAATCAGCCAAAACTGATGGAAAAAATGTTTTTTTTATATTTTTTTTTTGGATTTGTATTTTAGCAAAAAGTAAGAAATTTGGGGTTTTTTTGCAAAATTGTCGCTCTTCTTTTGTTTATAGTGGCGATCAGAAGTGACGCAGAGGTGATCAAATACCACCAAAAGAAAGCTCTATTTGTGGGGAAAAAAGGATGCAAATTTTGTTTGGGTACAATGTCGCATGACTGCGCAATTGTCATTTAAAGCGACGCAGTGCCGAATCGCAAAAAGTGCTCTGGTCCTAAAGTGGGAAATCCTTCCGGGGCTGAAGTGGTTAAAGTCCCACTCGGGGGGAATTCTGCCTTTTCTTACTAGTACAAATTTGGGATGAGGTAACCACCACTATTCCTACAGACTGTATGGTTCATTTATACAAAAAACGAGATAGGCCGTCAGTACATCAGGATTGATCAATTTTAAAATTTATACCATATTTTGTTCACACACACTAAATAATAAACACTGATCTGGGTTATTTTTACTAAAGAAATGTAGAATACATTTTGGCCTAAATCCATGAAGAAAGATTTGCAACATTTTATAACAGAAACGAAAAGTAATATGTTTTTTTTTTTCAAATTTTACGGTATTTTTTTCATTTATATAGCAATCAATAAAAAAACTGAGAGGCAATCCTAGGAGGACGTCATATGATATCCACCCAGAACGGTAAAGCTCCCGCCCGGCCGTCTTTTTACTTGCAGTTAAATGCAACCAAAAGAAAGCTCTATCTGTCTCAATTGGGCGGGGCCATGATCGTTCCACATGGATTATTTCACCGACTGAGTACGGTGATACACTACTTCTTTTTTGTACTGCTTGCCGTCTCTTTGGATTATCTCCTGGTACTGCCATGTCTAGTCTTCCTCTCGCGTAACTATTACTTACTTCAGTTTCTGACTGTTATCCGATTCTAAAAAGTAAAAAGTAAACAGTGTGAAACTTACTGTTAATGAGTCAGTACGTTGTGACATGGCTTTACTTTACAAATATATAAAAAACTCTGTCTATCTCGAAAGAAAACCAACGTAAATTGACGTTCATTTTTCTGCCGGCCCGCCCTCGAAATGGCAAGACCCACCTATAGTATACTGCAGGAGGATCCTAACGGAGAGTCAAAAAAATAACTAACGATATATTTACTTTTTTTATGGCATTTTAAACTTTT
>BLSH010554815.1:167650-179367 GCA_018402905.1 Glandirana rugosa | reverse complement strand
TTTTCAATAAGCACTGATAATTGCTACTTTGCAGTACATGGAAGAAGGATAATTGACAAGTGAAAGGTGTTGTTACTGTATGAATACTTGTTATCTTTAATCAGTCTACATAATTGATCCTTTCTTACTGTCTGACAAACACAGAGAGGAATATCGCAACAGCCGCCCTGGCAGATTGTCTGTCTAAATAACAGAGCGCGGAGATTGCTCCACAATGTGCTTTTTGACATTAAACTGATTAATTTCTTCCTCTTACTTTTACAGTATAATGACATTGATTGCAACGTTGCTCTTTTTTACATCTTCATGACAGTTAAACAGCTCAAGCAAGAGGTGCTGACCGTCGCACAAGTTAATACCGTACTGACCCTGTTAACGTCCAAACTTTATGACAAATACCTTTTCCCTGGCAAGGTCCGCGCAATACATGGATTAATGGTCCATTGTTATCCCAGAATTTCAGCGAGTAAGCCCGCTTCTAGTATAAAGTATAGACAAAGCAATTGTCAGCACGTAGAGGTTACCATTTTCCAAAAGTACGCTCTGTGTACCCTAGGGGGCAATCATCCTCAATATGGGGGACATGCAAGAAACTTGGCTTCTAAAATGATGATGGGATTAGGTCCAAAAATGAGTAGAGTTTTGTTCCGTGATCTAAATCACTTCTCTGCTTCCTCTAGCCATCTTCTGCTTTCATTAGAATACCTTATGTATATCAATTGTTTACATGGCATCAATTCTCTTTAACCTGAGGGGGGTGTCCATTCCCTCCACTCAGATCTCAAATTACATTCAGCTCTCTGCTATAAGCTGTGTAGTGTGTGACATCGGATCCCTGCCCCTTCCTTCTGGAGCTAAGAAATGTAATGTCAATTCTATACTTTGAATGGCTGTAGAGGAGGGGGGCACAGATAAACAGGTACAACCTATGTAGGAGGATTTGTTTCAAGTGAGGCCACTCACTTCACTACGTACATGTACTTACAACTACTTTAACTAAAGCATCCTAAATACATCCCCCCAGAAGAAATCTATCCTCTAAGCCAGGGGTCTCCACAATTTTCAAAAGGCCAGTTTATCATTCCTTTGGACTTTAGGGGGCGGATTATGGCCAGTGGGGGTAGAAAATGTCCTGGGCCCAGCATTAGTGAGAATAAATATTGCCTCAGGGTTGGTAGTAAGTTACATAATGCCTGCGGTCAGTAGGAGGAGGAATAGTGGTCCATCATTGGTATCAGTGGGAGGAATAGTGGTCCATCATTGGTATCAGTGGGAGGAATAGTGCCCCATCATTGATATTAGTGGGAGGAATAGTGCCCTATCATTGATATCAGTGGAAGGAATAGTGCCCCATCAATGATATTAGGGGGAAGAATCATGCCCCATCATTGGTATCAGTGGGAGGAATAGTGCCCCGTCATTGATATTAGTGGGAGGAATAGTGCCCCATCATTAAA
Organism: Glandirana rugosa; assembly: GCA_018402905.1. NCBI lineage: Eukaryota > Metazoa > Chordata > Amphibia > Anura > Ranidae > Glandirana > Glandirana rugosa. The sequence continues at coordinate 177,910 of BLSH010554815.1, read as the reverse complement.
ATTAGTGGGAGGAATAGTGTCCCCATCATTGGTATCAGTTGGAAGAATTGTGCCCCATCATTGGAATCAGTGGGAGGATTAGTGCCCCATCATTGGTACCATTGGAGGGATTAGTGCCCCATCATTGATATTAGTGGGAGGAATAGTGCCCCATCATTTAAATTAGTGGGAGGAATAGTGCCCTGTCATTAGTATCAGTGGGAGAAATAATGCTCCTTCATTGGTATCAGTGGGAGCAATAGTGCCCCATCATTGGTATCAATGGGAGGAATAGTGACCCATCATTGATATTTGTGGGAGGAATAGTGCCCTTTCATTATTGTCAGTGGCAGCAATGATGCCCCATTGTTGGTGTCAATGGGAGGAATACTGCCCAAGAGCCAGAAGTAGGCTAGCAAAGGGCCACATCTGGAACTCAGGCCACAGTTCTAAGCAAAAGAAAAAAAAAAGTTGTGATTGTGTTTTTGTTAAATTGAGGGTTTTTGGTTTGGTGAAATTTCACCAGCTGAAGCTTGATTAACATCTTTTCCAAGATGGGTAATTCAAATTGAACTCTAGGCATTTTGACCCTTGTTTCCACCTCCCCGCCTCCCGAGAAAAAAAGACCCACAATGGATTTTTATTTAAGAACTCTTTTTCCTACAGTCTTCTACTTGTTCTGGTGACATCACAAAAGGCTTTTTGTTTTGGTTCTTAACCTCTAGACATTATTATCCCCCACTGACTTACTGTTTGGTGGTCCAGAATGACACTGTGAGCTCAGGGCATCATGGCTGTTTAAACTCAAAGTACAATGCTACAGAGACATCATTATTTTAGCATGGTTGTCTGCTTCATTGAATAGAGAGGACCCTGGAGCTATTTTGACTGATCAGAAGACCCATGGAAAGAGATGTGTATACAAAAGGAAAATAAATGCAAAGGGTGCACTGCCCACCTAACATGGAATTGGGTTTTAACCAAAAGTCTAGGCTTTTGGTTACATGGTCTCAACTAAAGTCATGCAACCAAGTTTCTAAAGCAGCCTTTCTCAACCTTTTCAATGCTGAAGAACTCTTGAAATCACTTTCTGATGTCCTGGAACCTTTGCTAAAAATTACTATACCTACAACTTATGATTAGTGTTGAGCGAACCTGGACTGTAACGTTCGGGTCTGTACCGAACTTTGGGGTGTCCGGGACCCGGACCCGAACACGGACGTTTCAAAAAACGTTCGGGTTCGGGTTCTGGTAGTTGATCACGCATGTTGAATAGCTGCAGGGCAGCCAATCAACAAGCGTTTGACTGGTTTGCCCTTAGAAGCCATCACAGCCATGCCTACTAATGGCATAGCTGTGATTGGCCAATGCATCATGTGACCCAGCCTCTATATGAGGCTGGAGTCACAGTGCTGCATGTCACATGCTCTTGGGTTAGTGTAGGGAGAGGATGCTGCCGGCGTTTTTGTGAGGGACAGATTGCAGACATTTTAACATCTGATCCTGCATCCTGAGATAACTACTACTGTTGCTCTGAGGGACAGATTGCAGAAATTTGAGATTTCACATACTGCTGGTTTGAGTGACAGATTGCAGATCAAACTCTGCATAACACAACGATCGCTCGATCGTACACAACAATCAGATTGTGGGAGTAATTTGAGATTTCACATACCCCTGCTTTGAGTGACAGATTGCAGATCAAACCCTTCATAACACAACGATTGTTACGATCGTACACAACGATCAGATTGTGGGATCGTACACAACTATCAGATTGTGGGATCGTACACAACGATCAGATTGTGGGAGTAATTTGAGATTTCACATACTGCTGCTTTGAGCAATCTGACTGCACTAGGTAGAGGCTTCTGCTTAGAGGGACAGATTATTGTTCAAAAATCATCTCCTAGTTGTAAAGGGAGAGGTTCTAGCTGCAGCTGTAAGTGACACATTATTGTTCAAAATCATCTCCTAGTTCATTTGATTTTAATTTATTTTCCCTATCCCCATTTTTTTGTAGGGCCCTACTTGCCCTACTCTTACCTCCATTTTACTTCCTTTTGCAGCCCTCTAGCACTTGCCAGGACTTTGTTACAGCCGTTTTTGTGCCTAAAAGTTTGGGTCCCCATTGACTTCAATGGGGTTTGGGGTCCGGGATAATGTTCGGGCAGCGTTCGGTGCCGAACCCAGACTTTTTCCCAAAGTTTGTTCGGACCCGCAGAACCCGAACGTCCAGGTGTTCGCTCAACTCTACTTGTGATACATTATTGTGATGGTCAGTAGGAAGAATGCTCCTTACACTTGTTGTCATTGGGAAGAATTCATGAAACCAAGCCTGTAAAGTAGTCTTTCTCAACCTTTTCCATGCCAAGGAACCCTTGAAATAACTTTCTGTTCTCAGAAAATATCTGCTAAAAATGACTATATCTACAACTCATGATACATTAGTGTGATGATGGTCTGTACTAAGAATGATCCTTACACTTGTGGTCATTGGGAAGAATTACGCCCTTACAGATAGCTAAGAAGATCAATGGTGTCAGTGGGAACTTATCTGAGAGGCAGAAATTGCTCATTGCTCAAGAAACCCCTAGCAACCTCAGGAGGAACCATAGTTGAGAAACCCTGCTCTAAAGTCTAACCCTAAAGCTTTCTTTTCAATAAAGACCACATGATCAGAACCTGGACCACAGGAAACCAAAGCCACATTTCAACAGGATACTGTAGGTAATTGTTTTAGCACTTTTGTTACTGTTTATTAATCCATCTCCTCAAAAATGGATAGCATTGAGCTACGTGTGTTAAAATTTGAGTATAGGCCTTCCAAAAAAATAAGCTCTGTTGTTTCTGTGCTTGGCTTTGGTCAAGGACAGAGCTGTATCTCACTAAAACAAGCGAAGAGGCTTAAAGTGCTTTTCCGAGAGAAGGTATATGTTTGGGGATTTAGACTTTCTCGTGAAGCCCCCTTTTTTAATGTATATTAAAAAAAAATGCAAAACCAACAATCAATGTCCTATCCACATCTTTATAACTCTTTTGTTTTTTTCATCAACAGCTCTGTATCGTGGAGTGTGAAGGAAAAATCTACTCCACTTCCATGTGGGGCGTATGCAAAACAGTCCTCATAAAGTCCTCAATACAACTCAGCATGGACAGTTTTGAGGAAGACTTCAAACCTTTCGATGACAGCCGGTTCCCCACCAATTTCAAGCGTCTGAATGACCTCACCAAAGTGGTCGACTTGAGTAAGATCAAAGATGAAAAGAGATTGTCCAAAATTAGCAATTTGATTCGTGAACAGGAAGAAGACACTAGCATCGACGGTGGAGAAACTGCACTCGGGATGACCACCGGACCCGACGAATTTGGAGACTTGCAAAATCCATCAAATGCTATGTCAAAACGCTTTGGGGGGTTCGTCAAGGGAAAATACAGCTATAGGAAATTCATGGGCCCATCGAAAGACCTTCAGAAGCGCTATGGTGGCTTCATAGGTGTTCGAAAATCAGCCAGGAAATGGAACAACCAGAAAAGGTTTAGTGAGTTTCTGCGGCAGTACTTGGGGATGACCACACGTTCGGCTGAATATGACAGTTTTACTAATGATATGAACGAACTGGATGAGCAAAATGAGATCTGAGACTTGTTGTCCGTTGATGCACATAGTTGATTTAGAACTACGAAGGCACAAAGTCAATCACCACCTTAGAGTATAATTTAAGAAGCCCTCACCAGTGTCATTGGTATTTTGGAACCATGCCTAGTGGATGTACGCAGTACAGCTCAAATCATTATCTTAAAATAGATGATATCTTGGTGAATATTTGGCAAATCTGGGAAGTAAAGATGGGTGGTATTAAGAAGTAAAGAAAAAAAAAAATTTAATCTGCTGTTTTAATGTATGATCCAATACCCTTTTCCTTATATTTTGTAAATATATGACACGTATGCTACATGCAATAGGGTTTGACATTGTCATTTGAAACCTGAGTTGCGATTTCAACTGGCCTATAGTAATTAAACATTTCCTTAATATTTATATTGGTTTTATCAGGGGAGCAGGTATCCAACATCTTTACCTGAGGCATACCTAAACCAAATTGTTTTAGAATTGAGTGGAAATCTCCAATGGGGACACAGACAGCAATAAATCACCAACAGGGGTTCTAAACCTCCCCACTGTACTAAATAGAAGTGTTTATTATTGATGTTTATGGTCCTTCTAGGAGATGACCTTTCATTGGTACAGGAATCTCCCCATGGGAACCACAGAAGCCAGTAAAACTTGACAGAGCTTCAATGCTTTCCTTAATCTATCCAAAATTAAACAATTGTTTGGCTCGAGATACACTTAAAGAAGACTAATCATATTAAAATATTCATCAGTCAATTTGATGCACCTTATATAATATTCTGTTTGCAAACATGTTTTTTTTTATAGCTACCTGGATCTATTGGCCTGGTTAGGCCTATGGTGTCCATTTTAGGACAGTCTTTCTTCTAAAATTCACCAACTATTCTAGTAGATGCACTTCCTGCATATAATGTTGTATTACGAGCCACTTCTCCAGTCCTCCCCTGAGTGACATTTGTATATTCACAGCAGTGGCCAATAGATGGGCAAATGCCTTAGGCCAGTGCTAGACTAAAAAAAGTAGTGAAACCAGCAGCCGTGGCCAGCAGCGTAGCGTGGGTTGTCAGCAAGGAAAATAATTTGCGCCCCCTAACCCATGGACTTTTAGGCTCCATGCACACTAGCAGCTCCAAAACTGGTAGAAAAAATACTGGATAAAAAATGCTAATATTGCCATTTTTGCAGTGTGTAGGAGTATTCTCAAAAAAGTTTTTTTAGGAGCGCCAGCATTTATAAGGAGCGGCGGTTGCCGGCTTCCTTAATAACCGACTGGTTGCCAAGGAGCGGGCAGCAAGCAAGCTGTTGCATCCTTAACAATGGATGAGTCATCAGCTTCCTTGCTGGCAGAAGATTGTAAACAAAAAAATTTCCAGTAATGAAAATTTCAGAAAAAAACAGAGTGGAGGTCCTAGGCATGTGGCCTGGTGTGGTTCAGGGGGGGGGGGGGGTGCTCGCTCGTCTTCCCTCTTTTCTGGCCTGCCAGGCTGCATACTCAGATAAGGGTCTGGTATGGATTTGGGAGGCGACCCCCAACGCTATTTTTTCTTTTTAATTTTGGCGTGGAGTTGCCGTCAAAATCCATACTTAAAGGGCCTTGTATGGAGTGGGAGGGGGACCCCCACGTGTCTTTTTTTTTCTTAAGTTTTCATTGCCAGCAATTGTTTTGTTTACATTCAGCTGTCAGCGGGGCTGGCAGCGGTCAGGTGGGGCATTGGACCCAGCACACTCGGGACGGCACACCCGGGGTGACCACCCCGGCTGGCCGCTCCCCCCAGTCTACACCACTGGCCCATAGCTGCGCCCTGACTGGTAGTATTATATTAGCAGTCTTCCCAAGCCACTTCTTCAGCTCTATGGAATGTCAGGAAAATATCCCTCTTGGCACTCATTAGTACTAAAGAAGTGTCTTGGAAATGCTACAAAATGTCTTCAACATTACAGAACAAGTCCAGCTGAATGTGACTAATAACTACCAACTATACCATGACCCGGATAAATGAGAACCTTCTTAGATACAAGAGGTAGGAATGATATTTCAAAACGGAGATAACAGACCTAACACAACACCATGTCTCAGGCCAATGGAAAGAGCTGTGAAGTAGACAATTATTGACCAATAAACTATATCATGACTTCATAGCTTACATCAATGGATTTGTTATCTACAAAGTGACAGGTCCTCTTTGCAGTCTGGTAAAAACTGTGGTTTTTTTCTGTACTGGGTGGATATAGTGTGGTTAAAAGTCTTACTGGCTTCTGTACATCTAGCGCTCCATCCAAACTGGAGTTCCAAGCTTTATTTATCCACCCAAACTGGAGTTCCAAGTTTTATTTATCCACCCAAGCTGGAGATCCAAGCTTCATTTATCCATCTTCAGCCTTGTACATACTATTAGAAAATCAAACGAAAGTATCCATATTCAGAATGATTGTTCAATTTTCTGTTAGTTAGTGCACTGCTTTCGAGAGCCAATATGGACTGTTTCTGAGGGGACATGTTGGAAACATTTTCTCATTAGTTAACATCCATAGCTACGTACATGAGAAGTTGTCCTCTGTCATTCAAGAATTTTCGTACCATTTTATTCATTCTCTTTTTCAACAGGGGACGAGGACACAGAAAAATGTGATCGATCATTTGTCGGATTTTTTAATAGTGTGTACTAGCCATACTCTGGAGTTCCAAGCTTCATTCAGTCAACTATGTTGTTTTATACAGCCACAGTTCCCGAGTTTTAGTCCAGACATGTATTTGTTTACAAAAAATATGGTTAGCACCATCTGAAATCTGTCTTTAAATTATTATAATTGCACAGCAGATTTATCAATATGATACCGTGAGTATCAGCATTGTAAGCCAGTCACACTGTATTGCAATGCACCATGCTTTAGATCTGACATGTTTTCAGGCACTGGGTAGGTGTTTCAGCAGCTCACTGGAAGGGATGATATCAGAGGTTTTTGATGCCCTTTTACTGTCCAATGAGAAGACCTTTTCAGTCAAGGGACCTGCATGAAGCGGGGAGTGTTGAGCCCCCAAAACGCATTGGTTGTTGAAAAATAAAATCTTTCAAAGGATTGCACAAGCTTATGTGGTGCTCCCATCCTTTCAAAACTTTAATAAATCCACTGAGGATCCAGCGGGACACCACAGGTGCTGGTGAGCAGCCTCTAGGACCACAAACCACCTATTGCATTATAACGTATCTCCATAAGGTTCTCTATAGGGTTCACCAAAAGGTTCTCCATAGGGTTCTCCATAGGGTTCAGCTCTCCTACATGAAAAGCAATGAGATGGCTAGTGACACAGGAAGCAGCAAAGCATAGCGTAGATATAAAAACAGCTAGGAAGTACTGGGGCCTGCTAATTGCATACAAATTGAATGTATTGTTTAAAGAATTTCATGAATGGAAAGTTAGATAGAGAAAGAAGCAGAGTCATTCACCAGTGCAAAGTATTTCAGGAGAGGAGAGTTAGATAGGGAAAGGAGCAGAGTCCACTCAGCAGTGCAGAGTATTCCAGGAGAGGAGAGTCAGATAGAAGAAGGAGCAGAGTCCTCCAGCAGTGCAGAGTATTTCAGGAGAGGACCATTAGATAGAGGAAGGAGTAGAGTCCTCCAGCAGAGCAGAGTATTTTAGGAGAGAAGAGTTAGCTAGAAGAAGGAGCAGAGTCCTCCAGCAGAGCAGAGTATTTCAAGAGAGGAAAGCTAGATTGAGGAAGGAGTAGAGTCCTCCAGCAGAGCAGAGTATTTCAAGAGAGGAAAGTTATATAGAGGAAGGAGTAGAGTTCTCCAGCAGAACAGAGTATTTCAAGAGAGGAAAGTTAGATAGAGGAAGGAGTAGAGTCCTCCAGCAGAGCAGAGTATTTCAAGAGAGGAAAGTTAGATAGAGGAAGGAGTAGAGTCCTCCAGCAGAGCAGAGTATTTCAGGAGAGGAGAATTAGAGGAAGGAGCAGAGTCCAGAAGACCAGAGTATTTCAGGAGAGAATTAGACAGAGAAAGGAGCAGATGCAAAAGTCTAAAGGGAAGAAAATCCTGAATGAGTGTGAGGTTGTCACTGAGGTATACACTTATAGACTCTTCATGAAATGAAACATCTTTATTACAAATAGATTAAAAACAATTCTTGGGTCATACAGATCATACAAATCATTAAAAAAACATTCCAATTATAAAAAGACTTAAAGCTTCATCAGCGGCTTAACATAAATTCATGTTCATAGTTTCAAAAAGTATTTCAACACATTGGGTTCCAATGCGTTTCGCAGAGCACTTCTGCTGTTTCAGGGAACTTCTGTATGTGTCTAAAAAGACATCAATTCGATAGGGTATTCATTTACAAATCTTTGTTTTGCCATATATTAGTGATATTAGCATTGGACAAGACGGTGAAATCATGCTCACCAACTCCATCGATAGAACAGATAACCAATCATAATGATTCAGAGGAACAGAGGTCTTGAGTAAAAAGTCACCTAACCCCCGGCAAAATGCCAAGAGGCAGTTAAATGAGCACTGGACCACCCAAAGGGAACGGACGTGAATGTGACTAATTGTCTCTAGAACTGGTACTATTGAATTTAGAAAAAGGATCAGGGTTTTCCAGATATTCAGAGCATTTCAAGAGAGGACAGTTAGAGGAAGGAGCAGAGTACAGTAGAGCAGAGTATTTCAGGAGAGTAGAAATCATTTGAGGAAGGACTAGAGTCCAGCAGAGCTTTTATCGTGCCTCGGTGGCCTGTCTGAACCAGCCCTAAGGGAAAATCTGGGATCTCCAGGCGAAATATGGAAAGTTCTCAGGTATGCAAATTACACTTTTCGAAAAAATATAAGCACTATTGTACTTAGATTGTTCAATGAGGTTCTAATGTGTAAGGGATGAGTGTATGTTTGACAATCAAATGCAGTTCAAATGCTAACAAACCACTGAGGCCGGTACTCTTGTGGATAAAACAATTTATCTTTTCTACAATTTTCTGACTTGAAGGCCATTAACATTGTGTGATATTACCTCCAACATCTCAGAGTTATTTTTCTTTCTTCTTTCCAATTCTTCTCGCTATATAAAAAAAGCAGTCTGACACCAATGCTTCAGATGAAATTCTAAAAAAAAGAAATTCACATTTATTGTGCCCCCTGTTCATCAATTTGGAGGGAGAAATCCTCATTCCGTCTGGAAAATGAAAACAAATGAATTGCGGCTTTCCTCTAACCTAGCTGGAGGCCAACACTACGCCTCAGGACCTAATAGAAAATTCTTCCTTCCCAGAAAATTGCTTTGCAATGTACGGCAGTCTGCGGAGGCTCGGCGGGAGATGGCAAGCACCACAGGAAGGCAGATGACACAAGGAAAACAAAGTCATTCGGCAGTTATGTCCCGTGCGCCTCTTTGAATCAGAGGCCTTCATCCAAGTTAGTCATTACTAAGGAGCCTGTAAATATTCGGCACAAAAAAGCAGACACCTTTCCTCCAGTCCATATGAAGGACAAAAGCTAAGAGTTGGTGGACATGCACATGATTTGCCTTTCTGTGCCATTAACAGTATTACAAGAAACCACATCCCAGAGTCAGTCCACAGCAAACCTATACAGACATTCTACAGACAATCCTCAGGAGTCTTATACACTTAGTACTACGGTCCACAGCAGTCTTAAACAGTATACTCAGTACCACAGTCCACTAGTCCTATGCATTCCTCACCACTGTCCGTAGCAGTCTTATACACCAATACGACAGCCCGCTAGTCTTATACACCAAGTACCGCAGTCCACTAGTCTTATACAACAAGTAAGCAGTCCACTAGCCTTATACACTCAGTACCACAGTCCACTAATCTTGTACACTAAGTACCACAGTCCACTAGTCTTGTACACTAAGTACCACAGTCCACTAGTCTTATACACCAAGTAATGCAGTCCATTAGTCTTATACACCAAGTAACGCAGTCCACTAGTCTTATACACCAAGTAACACAGTCCACTAGTCTTATACACCAAGTAACACAGTCCACTAGTCTTATACACCAAGTAACGCAGTCCACTAGGCTTATACACCAAGTAACACAGTCCACTAGTCTTATACACCAAGTAACACAGTCCACTAGTTTTATACACCAAGTAACGCAGTCCACTAGTCTTATACACCAAGTAACGCAGTCCACTAGTCTTATACACTCAGTATCACAGTCCACTAGTCTTAAACACCAAGCACCACAGTCCACTAGTCTTATACACTCAGTACCACAGTCCACTAGTCTTGCATACCAAGTACCACAGTCCACTAGTCTTGTACACCAAGCACCACAGTCCACTAGTCTTATACACCCAGTACCACAGTCCAATAGTCTTATACACCACGTACCACTGTCCACTGGTCTTATACACAAAGTACTATAGTCCACTAGTCGAATGCATCAAGTACCACAGTCCACTTGTCTTATACACCAAGTACCACATTCCAATAGTCTTATACACTCCATACCACAGTCCACAGCAGCCTTATACAGTCAGTACTACAGTCCACAGTAGTCTTAAATACTCAGTACCACGATCCACAGCAGTCCTATACTTAGTACTATAGTTCACAGTATGCACCCTGTAACAAAGTCCACAGCAGCATGACCCACATATTCTGATCACCTGACA
>BLSH010554815.1:138342-149451 GCA_018402905.1 Glandirana rugosa | reverse complement strand
TACTTGGTGGAGAAACCCTTGTTGGCAAGCACAGGGGTAAGACGTTTCTTGTGGTTGGTTACCAGGTTTGCACACATCTCAGGAGGGATTTTGGTCCACTCTTCTTTACAGATCTTCTCTAAATCCTTAAGGTTTCTTGGCTGTCGCTTGGCAACTCAAAGTTTCAGCTCCGTCCATAAATTTTCTATATGGAGACTCCGTGGCCTTAATGTGTTTCTTCTTCAGACACTCCTTTGTTGCCTTGGCGCTATGTTTTGGGTCATTGTCATGCTGGAAGACACACCCACGACCCACCTTCAGTGTTCTGGCTGAGAGATGAAGGTTCTCATCCGAGATTGTATAATACATTGCCTCGTCCATTGGCCCCTCAATGTGGCAAAGTTGGCCTGTACCTTTAGCAGAGAAACAGCCCCAAAGCATAATGTTTTCTCCTCCGTGCTTGACTGTAGGGTCGGTGTTCTTAGGGTCATAGTCAGCATTTTTCTTCCTCCAAACACGGTGAATTGAGTTAATGCCAAAGAGCTCAAGTTTGGTCTCATCTGACCACAGCACTTTCTCCTAATCCTTCTGTGAATCATTTAGATGTTCATTGGCAGACTTCAGACAGGCAGGTACATGTGCCTTCTTGAGGTGGGGGACCTTGCGGGCACTGCAGCATTTCAATCCATGGCGGCGTATTGTGTTACCAATGGTTTGTTTGGTAACTTTGGTCCCAACTGCTTTGAGATCATTCACAAGCTCTTCCTGTGTAGTTCTGGGCTGATCCCTCACTTTTCTCATGATCATCCTTACTAGACATGTACAATTGGTTTTGTTACAAATTCATTTTTTAACGAATTTAAAAAGAGTGGTTTATTTGCAAATGTCCGAATTAACGAAAACCCATTTAACAATTCCAAATTCAAAATATTTGTAAATTTGAATATTCGTAAATTCCTAAATTAGAAAATCCAAAAACCCGAAAATTTTAAAATATGAAATAATAACTAACTAATAATAACTTAACTATTACTAACTATTAAATTATAGGTATTGGAATTTCCTTTCAAATTTTGCTGTTAATGAACGTAACAGATATGAATTTATCCGAAGTTACGAATTATCCGAAATAACGAATGCCGTATCTAAACGAATGGAACATAACAAATTAATAATAATAGATAACAATAATAATAATAAAAACATTGTATTATTATTATTTGTTATTAATTTGTTCCTTTCCATTTGTTTAGATGCGGCATTCGTTATTTTCGGATAATTTGTAACTTCGGATAAATTTGTATTTGTTACGTTCACTAACAGCCAAATTTGAAAGGAAATTCTAATACCTATAATTGAATAGTTAGTTATTATTAGTTAGTTACTCTTTAGAATTTTCGGATTTTCTTTCTTATTTTCGGATTTTCGAATTTTCCAATTTACGAGTTTTTGAATTTACAAATTTTCGAATTTACGAGTTTTCGAACTTACACATTTACGAATTGCGCTTATAACGAATGTCCCGAGAAACTAAAAAAAAAAAAAACGAATGAAATAAAAACGAACACATTTTTCAGCAGTGCACATGTCTAATCTTTACCTCATGAGGTGAAATTTTGCATGGCACTCCAGACCGGGCACGATTGATGGTTAATTTGTATTTCTTCCATTTGCGAATAATCACACAGTTTTCTTCTTACCAAGATTCTTGCTGATGGTCCTGTAGCCCATTCCAGCCTTGTGCAGGTCTACAATCTTGTCCCTGACTTCCTCTGACGGCTCTTTGGTCTTGTCCATGATGGTGAGGTTTGAATGGAAGAATGAGATTCTGTGGACAGGTGACATTTCTACACATAATGAGTTGTCGTTAGGAGCAACTTCTTGAATCAACAGGACTAATCTGTGTACCACATGAGAACATACTGTAGCCAGTGTGTTGGAGCCAAAATTTTTGTTGGTTGGCAGGGGATCAAATACTTATTTTACTCACTCAACTGCAACTCCATTTATAACATTTGTATCATGTGTTTTTACTGGATTTTTGGGTGATATTCTGTCTCTATCATTTAAAATACACATAGGATGAATATTATAGACCCTTCATTTCTTTGAAAGTGGACAAACTTACAACATCTGCAGGGGATCAAATCATTATTTTCCCCACTGTATAGCACTATGGACACTATGAGCATATAACACTATGGACACCATGGACATATAGCACTATGGACACATAACACTATGGACACTATGGGCATATAACACTATGGACACCATGGACATATAGCACTATGGACACTATGAGCATATAACACAATGGACACCATGGACATATAGCACTATGGACACTATGAGCATATAACACTATGGACACCATGGACACATAACACTATGGACACTATGGGCATATAACACTATGGACACCATGGACATATAGCACTATGGACACATAACACTATGGACACTATGGGCATATAACACTATGGACACCATGGACATATAGCACTATGGACAAATAACACTATGGACACTATGAGCATATAACATTATGGACACCATGGGCATATAGCACTATGGACACATAACAGTATGGACACTATGGGCATATAACACTATGGACACTATGGGCATATAGCACTATGGACACCATGGACATATAGCACTATGGACACATAACACTATGGACACTATGGGCATATAACACTATGGACACCATGGACATATAGCACTATGGACACATACCACTATGGACACTATGAGCATATAACATTATGGACACCATGGGCATATAGCACTATGGACACATAACACTATGGACATTATGGGCATATAACACTATGGACACTATGGGCATATAGCACTATGGACACCATGGACATATAGCACTATGGATACATAACACTATGGACACTATGGGCATATAACACTATGGACACCATGGACATATAGCACTATGGACACATAACATAACACTATGGGCATATAACACTATGGACACCATGGACATATAGCACTATGGATACATAACACTATGGACACTATGGGCATATAACACTATGGACACCATGGACATATAGCACTATGGACACATAACATAACACTATGGGCATATAACACTATGGACACCATGGGCATATAGCGCTATGGACACATAACACTATGGGCATATAACACTATGGACACCATGGACATATAGCACTATGGACACATAACACTATGGACATTATGGGCATATAACACTATGGATACCATGGGCATATAGAACAACGGACACTTTGGGCATATAACTATGGACACAATGGACATATAGGACTATGGACACTAGACCTCTATAGGTATGCTGTGGTATTTGACACCAAGCACCCAGTAGCAGATCCTTTAGGTTCTGTAAATTGCGAGGCGGGGCCTCCGTGGATCAAACTTGTTTTTCCAACATATCCTACGTGTGCTCGAATGGACTGAGATCTGGAGAATATGAAGGCCAAGTCGACACCTCAAACTCAATGTTGTGCTCCTCAAACCATTCTTGAATTTATCAGTGCAGGCCACCTCCTTACATTGCTCACTCCATGGTCCAATTTGAATTACCCCTTTCAGCAATTTCAGCTACAGTAACTCTTCTATTGGATCAGACTACGTGGGCCTTCTCTCTCGGCAAGCATCAATGAGCCTTGGTCACCCATCACCTTGTCACTGGTTTTTCTTCTTTGGGGCACATTTGGTTGGTCCTGGCTACTGCAGACCAGGAACATCCCATAAGAGCAGTTTTGGAGTTGCCCTGACCTAGTTGTCCAGCCATTGCAATTTAGCCCTTGTCAAAGTCACTCAAATCCTTTGGCTTGCCCAGTTTTTTCTGCTTTCAACATATCGACTTCAGGGACAACATGTTCACTGGCTAACTAATATATCCCACCAATTTTCAAATACCATTGTAACAAGATAATTAATGTTATTCACGTTATCTGTCAGTGGACATAATGTCATGGCTGATCAATGAGCCTTGGCCACCCATCACCCTGTCACTGGTTTTCCTTCTTTGGGACACATTTGGTTGGTCCTGGCTACTGCAGACCAGGGACATCCCATAAGAGCTGCAGTTTTGGAGTTTCCCTGACCTAGTTATCCAGCCATTGCAATTTAGCCCTTGTCAAAGTCACTCAAATCCTTAGGCTTGCCCAGTTTTTCTGCTTTCAACATATCGACTTCATGGACAACATGTTCACTTGCTGCCTAATATATCCCACCGATTTTCAAATACCATTGTAACAAGATAATTAATGTTATTCACTTTACCTGTCAGTGGACATAATGTTATGGCTGATCGGTACAGTTACTGTTTTTATTACAGCGACACAGTTACTATAGAAAATGATACACAAAATTTGGAAACTATCTCCCTCACTGTTCCAAATTCATTTTAAATCTCTGATCTTCTGACAATTTCTCTCCTATTTTCTCTCCTTCTATAACATATCCATGAATTTTACTAAAACTTTTTCAGTTGATTGGAGTTATAGGAGAAGTATGGTTCTGGAATGCAGGCATTCAATAGTTGACAGCAAAATGCCGGCGAGTTCAGATCCATAGTGACAGCTGTCAGATAAAGAGAGTGCAGTCACTGTTTCAGGTTCTCTCCGCTGCTATTCTCTTCTGCTTCTCCACAATGTAACATCCTGTAATGGCAAAATCCAGCAGACAACACGAAATTCATATTTATTGCAGCAGATGGGCCGAGCTGGAAATATGAATGCACAAATCATAGGATGGCAATACAGCCTGCTCCAGCATTCTACCAAAAATACTCCTGTCTGTGCACTGACACTTGTAAAGTAGAACTGGAACCAGCAAA
This sequence comes from Glandirana rugosa, assembly GCA_018402905.1. Classification (NCBI taxonomy): domain Eukaryota; kingdom Metazoa; phylum Chordata; class Amphibia; order Anura; family Ranidae; genus Glandirana; species Glandirana rugosa. The sequence goes on along the minus strand of BLSH010554815.1, from coordinate 144,623 downwards.
GGAGCTTTAAAATCAGGCTCTCACTGACTTCTGTAACCATGGGCATTGTTGAGCAATCCACTCTTAAAACTGAACTCTAGCCTTCAGTTCTCTTCTGTGCTGAAATTAAAAATTCTGATTTAACTAAAAAAACGAAACTTCCTATTGCAGGTGATACCTAAAATCTGACTTGTATCTTAGTGCAGACTTTTGGGTAAAATCATTCTCATACGTCTAAATATTACAGCTAAACTCCAGGCAGATATAAAAGATACAAATTACTGTGACTGATATTCACCAATATACCATTAAATGCATGTGTTAAAGGCCCTAACTGACCTCTGTAGTGGTGGGCATTGTACAGAAATTCATTCTTAAAACTGACCTACAGCCTTGCCTTCAGTCCTCTCCTGTATTGACGTGATATATTCTGATTTCACTGCAAAACTGAAATTCCTATTGCAGGGATGCCTAAAACCTCATTTGTATCTTAGTACAGACTTTTAGGAAAAATCACTCTCATATGTCTAAATATTAGAGCTGAACTCCAGACAGATATAAAAGATACAAATTAATGTGACTCATATTCCTCAATACACCATTAAATGCATGTTGCAAAGTCCCTCACTGACATCTGTAGTGGTGGGCATTGAAGAGCAATCAATTCTCAAAACTGAACTCCAAATTTGTCCAACAATCCTCCCCTGTACTGAAATTATATTCTCTAATTCAGTGGCACTCCTGTCCATATGGGGTGCCACCCCCCTAATCCATGCGCCCAGCCCCTAATCTACATGCAGGGCACCGGACGCGTGGATTTCAGTGGGTTTTTTTTTTTAAGCACATGATAAGAGCCCGAGGCTCAAATTGGCTTAAAAAAAGGGTGGGCGGGAGGATCCCTCCATCTCCCATGTGGGGGGTGCCTTTGGTTTGCCCCCCCAAATATTGAGCACCAGCCGCCACTGCTCTGATTTCACTGCAAAACTGGAATACCTATTGCAGGGGATGCCTAGCACTGTGACCAGGCTATATTATTCATACATTCTTAGTAATCAGTAAAGGAGCAATAAAAGCAAGTCCTCACTGACCTCTGTAGAGGTGGGCATTGTGGAGCAATCCATCCTTAAATCTGAGGCCGAGCCTTGCCTTCAGTCCTCCCCTGTACTGAAATTGTATATTCCACTGAAAAACTGAGATTCCAATTGCAGCATTATCATAGTGAAGACATTTGGGAAAATCATTCTCATGCATCCTAATACTAGAGCTGAGCTTCAAACATATATAAAAGATACAAATGAATGCAACTTATAATTATTAATACACTATTAAATGCATGTTTTAGGCCTCATACACACGGGCGTATCTTTAAAAATAAACAAAACGTCGGGCCCGACGTCAAGGAAGAAAAATCGTCGTTATGCATCGGCGTTAGTGAGCGTTAGTGAGTGTCGGCGTCAATAGGCGTTTTTTAAAAAAAATCATCCCTCTGCTATTTTTCAACCTGAAAACATTGGCGTCAAAAAACGCCGGAAAACGCGGTACAATATTAGTTGGCGTTTGTTGGCGTTTTGCAGCGTCGGCGTCAAAAAATGTCAAAACGTTACAGCCTCAGAACGCGATGGCCGTGGGTTCTACTTTCAGCTCACTAACGCCGATGCCATCTACAGCTCAAAAACGCCGACGTTTTTATGGCCATTGACTAACATGGAGAGCTGCAAAAAACGCCAGAAAACGCTGGCGTCAAAAAACGTCCGTGTGTATGAGGCCTTAGAGTTTAACTAAAGGCAAAACTTTTTTTTTCGTTTTGGATAGAGTGGAGATGGATTAGAACCCCTGTTGGTTTTTATTGCTGTCTGTGCCCCTGTTAGGGAGATTCACCCTCTCATTTTGTCCTGGTGACCGTTATTATCTCTGAGAGTAAAAGGAAAACCCACATTTTGAGTTGCCACCAAAACAGGAATGGGGGGAATCTTTTAATGTACAGATCTGGAAGAAATACACAAAGCTCACCAAGATTCAAGAAGAACACACGCGACAAATGGATTTAGTTGATAACCCCAGGGTCACTGTTCAACCACTCATCCTTAATGCTCAGGTATATATTGGTTGTGAGGTTCCACAATGCCAACACGCACAACCACCATCAATCTTTAGTTTGTTCAGGTTGGCAGAGAAAGCAAGCACATCTAAAGTGAAGACCTTCTCATGCTGTGGCTGAAACTACTAATTACAGACTGTAACACTCACTTCTCCTGGGACCCAGTGCTGGGTCAACCTCTCTGAAGCTGTGACCATTCAGGGGGCAGCTCCCTGATAGGCACCTTGGCTAATCAGCAAACAAATGCCCTTTAATTTAGATGCAGTGCATGGCTTGGCATTCAAGTTTTGAATCGCTCTGCTTTAGCTAAGCCCCATTGCATGCTTGTGCCTCCTATGATCCCTGTACTTGCCTCCAGCATGGGAGTACTCTGGGACACCAAGTGCACTCCCACTCCATGTATCATCGAATAACTCTGGAGCACCCACGGATAGAGTTGAGCGGACACCTGGATGTTCGGGTTCGGCAGGTTCAGCTGAACTTCACGAAAAAGTTCGAGTTTGGCGCCGAACTTGACCCGAACCTGACCCCGAACCCCATTGAAGTCAATGGTGACCCAAACTTTTGGGCACAAAAATGGCTCTAAAAAAGTCCTGGAAAGAGCTAGAGGGCTGAAAAAGGAAGCAAATGGGGGTAAGAGTAGGACAAGTGCCCTGCAAACAAATGTGGATAGGGAAATTACTTAAAATCACATTAAAAAAAATAAAAAATGGAGGAGGAGGTGGATGTGGAATAGGAGGTTGAGGAGGCGGTGACCGTGGCGGTGTAGGTGGTGGAAGTGGCGGTGGAGGAGGAGGTAGCCAACACTGTTTTTTGTTTGTTTTTTTTTTCTAATTGGGGTAGCCCCCAAAATATTGAGACATTAAAAAAAAAAAGTATACCAATGGCTGTGTGAGGCCGGTATAAATGTCTATTCTGCACAAGGTACAGACAAGTCTTGTGGGATCCATGCCTTGTTCCTTTTAATAAACGTTAACTTGTCCACGTTGGCTGTGGACAGGCGGCTGCGCTTGTCTGTGATAACACCCCCTGCCATGCTAAACACACGTTCAGACAATACACTGGCTGCAGAGCAGTCCAGCACCTCCAAGGCATAAAGGGCAAGCTCAGGCCATGTGCCCAATTCGGAGACCCAGAAGTTGAATGGGGCAGACCCATCAGTCAGTACCTGTAGGTGTGTGCACACATATTGTTCCACCATGTTGCTGAAATGCTGCCTCCTACTAAGACGTTGCCTATCAGCTGGTGGCGGGCTGCTGACAAAGCTTTTCCACATTTCGGCCATGCTAACCCTGCCTTCTGAGGTGCTGGCGGTGTCACAGCTGCGTTGGCAACCTCTTCCTCCTCCTCTGCCTTCGCCTTGTGCTTCAACTGAGCCCTCTCTGTCATTTGGGAATGCCCTCAGCAGCACCTCTACCAGTGTGCGCTTGTAGTCGCGCATCTTCCGATCACGCTCCAGTGAGGGAATTAAGGACGGCACGTTGTCCTTGTAACGGGGATCCAGCAGGGTGGCCACCCAGTAATCAGCAGAAGTTACAATGTGGGCAACTCGGCTGTCATTGCGCAGACACTGCAGCATGTAGTCGCTCATGAGTGCCAGGCTGCCCAGAGGCAAAGACAAGCTGTCATCTGTGGGAGGTGTATCACCTGTGTCCTCCGTATCCCCCCAGCCACGCTCCAGTGATGCCCACGAGCTGCGTTGGGTGCCACCCTGCTGTGAACACGGTTCCTCCTCCTCATCATCATCATCCTCATCCTCCTCATCCTCCAGAACTGTGCCCTGGCTTGAAAATGTTTTACCTGGCCTATGCTGGTGCAGGAACGAGCCACTTGTGAATGATTGGCCTGATAACCGTGGAAATGACCCCTCTTCCTCCTCCTCATCCTCCTGTGTCACATCCTCTTCCATCATCGCCCGAAGTGTTTTTTCAAGTAGACATAGAAGTGGTATAGTAACGCTGAGAACAGCATCATCGGCACTGGCCATGTTGGTGGAGTACTCAAAACACCGCAATACGCTACACAGGTCTCTCATGGAGGCCCACTCGTTGGTGGTGAAGTGGTGCTGCTCCGCAGAGCGACTGACCCATGAGTGCTGCAGCTGAAACTCCGCTATTGCCTGCTGCTGCTCGCACAGTCTCTCCAGCATGTGCAAGGTGGAGTTCCACCTTGTGGGCACGTCGCATAGGAGGCGGTGAGCGGGAAGGCCGAAGTTCCGCTGTAGCGCAGACAGGTGAGCAGCAGCAGGGTGAGAACGCTGAAAGTGCGCACAGACGGCCCATACTTTATGCAGCAGCTCTGACATATCCGGGTAGTTTTTTAGAAATTTCTGCACCACCAAATTCAGCGTATGCCCCAGGCAAGGGATGTGCGTCAAACCGGCTAGCTCCAGAGCTGCTACGAGATTTCGCCCATTATCGCATACCACCAGGCCGGGCTTGAGGCTCAGTGGCAACAAACACTCATCGGTCTGTTGTTCAATGCCCGTGCACAGCTCCTGCGCATTGTGGGGTTTATCCCCCAAACATATCAGTTTTAAAACAGCCTGCTGTCGTTTCCCCCTGGATGTGCTGAAGTTGGTGGTGAAGGTGTTACACTGAGCGGATGAGTAGGTGGTAGAGGAGGAGGAAGAGGAGTAGGAGGAGGAGGCAACAGGAGGCAAAGAGAAATGCCCTGCAATCCTCGGTGGCGGAAGGACATGCACCAAACTGCTATCCGCCTCAGGCCCACCCGCCACTACATTTGCAAATCACCCGTGTCTTGTCGTCAGCACATTGTCTGAAGAACTGCCACGCTGGGGAACTCCTTTGAGCTGCCTTTGGTGTGCTAGGTCCCTGGGTGCGGTGGGTAGTAGCAGGCCTACTGTCTAGGGGACACTCGCTCCGCTTTTGCAACCTGCTTCCTCTTTTGCTGTGCTGGTGCCTCTGTGCGACCACCACCTCTTCCTCCAAACTGCACACATCACTCGCATGACCTGCATTCCATGTGGGGTCTAGGACCTCATCATCCTCCACATCATCTCCCACCCACTCTTCACCGCTGCCCTCCTTGTCAGTCTGCACACTGTGGAAAGCCGCAGCAGTTGGCACCTGTGTTTCGTCATCATCAGAGACGTGCTGTGGTGGTGTTTCCATGTCCTCATCCTGAAACAGAAGTAGTTGGGCATTGGTGCACTCAATGTCCTCCACTTCTGGGGCAGGGCTATGTGGATGGCCCACGGAAAGCACATCAGCAGAGTCATAAAAAGCATAATAGACTGCTGCATGACTTGGGGCTCAGACTGCTTGACTGATTTACAAGGGGCTGAGGTGAAAGACAGATGGCCATGGGGTTCAGGTGCCAACTCTGAGCTTTCAGCAAGGGACCGGGTGGGATACAATGTGAAGGAAATGGAGGTATTGTCTGCCACCCAATCTACTATCGCCTGTACTTGTTCTGGCCTCTCCATTCGTTGAGCAGCATTTAGGCCTACCATATAAAGTTGAAGGATCTGTCGGCTACTCGTACCCGAGGAAGGTATTTCACTTGTGCGTGTAGCTGGCACAGATCGACCACGTCCTCTCCTTGCAACAGGAGCTTTACCAACACCAGCAGCACCATGACCACGTCCTTTATTTGACGCTCTCCTCATTCTGGATGCAAATGTACTATTTAGCACAAATTTATATTATTTTTTATAACGCTAATCTGTCCCTCACACCAGCAGCAGGAACCTCTCCCTACACCAGTATGAGATGATTTTATAACGCCAATCTGTCCCTCACACCAGCAGCAGGAACCTCTCCCTACACCAGAATGAGATGATTTTATAACACTAATCTGTCCCTCACACCAGCAGCAGGAACCTCTCCGTACACCGGTATGAGATGATTTTATAATTCTTATCTGTCCCTCATACCAGCAGCAGGAACCTCTCCCTACACCAGTATCAGATGATTTTATAACCCTAATCTGTCCCTCACACCAGCAGCAGGAACCTCTCCCTACACTAGTATGGGATGATTTTATAACGCTAATCTGTCCCTCACACCAGCAACAGGAACCTCTCCCTACACCAGTATGAGATGATTTTATAACGCTAATCTGTCCCTCACACCAGCAGCAGGAACCACACTCCCTGTCTAATCGCAATATTTTAGTAGAGTATGACCACATCCCTCTCCAAGGACGACGACCACACTCCCTGTCTAATCGCAATATTTTA
>BLSH010554815.1:71645-89956 GCA_018402905.1 Glandirana rugosa | reverse complement strand
GAGAAAAGCCCCTTGGTCAGACTGCGTGGCAGCTGAAGCCACCTCAGTAGGTTCAGCAGGGAGATCAGCCATTACTTTAGGGATGGATGGATGGATGGATGGATGGATGGAATGAGGGAAGGGACGCCCCACACACAGCCACACACCCACAGGACCCAGAGGACAGCACCCCACCGCCACCAGTACCCAGAGGGAGCCCAGCTATACTTGCTGTTTTGCTGTCAAAATCGCTCAGAAGAACTGCCTCTGTCAGCCGCCGTTTTCAGGGAGAAGATGAAGCTGCAGCCACGTGTAGATGCAGAGCATGCAGTGAAGATGGCCGCCAGGAAGCACTAGAGGATGTGCACACCTCTCAGGCAACATGCAGTACCGATTTTGGCCGCTCCGAGCGCTAGAGGGAAAGCCCCATAGACTGAAAATGTCCGCGGCTACGGCAAAATGGCGGCGGTCCGCCGCAAAATGGCGGCCGAAGACCGCATGGCGATGCTGGACGAGAAGGCTGAACGGAGGTACAGCGCTGAGCTGGGGGGTGGAGGTAGGGGCTGGCAGGGGGCAAGATGAGAGGCTGATTCCCACCCGGTGGCTACCCTGTGCAGCTACAAGAGCAGAGAAAAAATTGCATTTGCGGACGTCGGGCCCTCTCGCTCCCCATGTGGGGAGGGAGGCAGGGCGCTCACTTACCAGTCCGACGCCATGGTAGCCACCCGGATGCAGACTTTCCACCCTTGGCGGGGGATCGCTGCAGGCCCAGGGTCACCCTGCCGAACGAATCGGGAAGGGGACCAATATGGGGGATTTCGCCCCGGGCCACCCGCACGGAACGGGTAAGATGCGGCGGGTCCCTGTGTTGGGGCCGGCTTCGCATCATGTTGGCCAGGTCGGGGAAAGTACAGAGCACCAGGACTCTCGATGCCCCGACCGGCTTCTTGATAGCAGATCATCTTGATTGCAGAAAAAGAAAAAGGAAAAGAAAAAAGAAAAAATGGTCACAATAGGACCGCAGTTCCCATAGGGAAGCCAGGTCAACTCCTTGCAAACTAGGCATTGAAACTGGAGAGCTCCTCTGTGAGGGGGGGTTTTAATGTAGGAAAGGAGGACGGCCCCCAGGGGAGGGGCCAGCTGAATTCTTTCCCTGCCTAGTTAACTCCTGGTAAGACGAACATAAAACCCCACAAAGTCATGAAGAGCTGCGTCTGTCAGTGAACGTAGGAGAAAACAAATGTATTCATGGGTTTTGCCCGATTTATATTCTTCCTCATATTTTTGGTAAAAAAAAAGTTGCAATCAGCGTTTAATGATTGGTTTGCGCAAAAGTTGCCGCGTTTACAAACCATGAGAATTCATTTCTGGCGTTTTTACATTTTTATTTTACTAATAATGGCGGCGATCTACAATTTTTATCGGGACTGTGATATTGCAGCGGACATGTCGGACATTTTTGACACTTTTTTGGGACCAATGACATTTATACAGCGATCAGAAATTTAAATATCCACTGATTACTGTATAAATGTCATTGGCAGGGAAGGGGTTAACCTGTAGGGGGAGATCTAGGGGATAACTGTGTTCCCTAGGCGTGTTCTAACTGTGAGGGGGCTGGGCTGGTAGGGGCATAAGAGATCTAACTGATCCCAGTGACAGGGATCAGTAGATCTCTTACATGCCCACTGACAGAGCAGGGAACCGCCGTTTACTTCGGTGGTTCCCCGTTCTTTCCCTCTGGCAGAGTGCGGCAGGCATGAGAGCATTCTCGCCCCCTAGCTGAGCGCGCACAAATTGCGAGACAGCGCCACATTGCCGCAGTAAATATGGGGTAGCTGGTCAGGAACCAGATAAAGAATGCAACTATCAAGTGCACGGTAAGCTGGATACTGTACTCCTGCAGATTAATTAACCACTTCAGCCCCGGAAGGATTTACCCCCTTCCTGACCAGCGCACTTTTTGCGATTCGGCACTGCGTCACTTTAACTGACAATTGCGTGGACGTTGTACCCAAACATAATTGACATCCTTTTTTTTTCCACAAATAGAGCTTTCTTTTGGTGGTATTTGATCACCTCTGCGTTTTTTATTTTTTGCGCTATAAACAAAAAAGAGCGACAATTTTGAAAAATAAAAATATATATTTTTTACTTTTTGCTATAATAAATATCCAAAAAAAAATATGTACAAAAACAAAATTCTTCCTCAGTTTAGACCGATACATATTCTTCTACAAACTTATGGTAAAAAAAAAAAACGCAATAGGCATATATTGATTAGGTTGCACAAAAGTTATCGCGTCTACAAACTATGGGATAGATTTATGTCATTTTTATTTATGTATTTATTTTTTATTACTATTGGCGGCGATGTGATCCGACAGATCGGACACTTTTTTGAGGCCAATGACAGTTATACAGCGACCAGAGGTAAAAATAGCCACTGATTACTGTATAAATGTCACTGGCAGGGAAGGGGTTAAACTGTAGGGGGCGATCAAGGGTTTAACTGTTTTCCCTGAGGGTCAGTTCACACCACATGCAGTCCAGTGCATTTCTTTTATGCATCAAAATCGCATGGAAAGTAGGTTATATGGTTTCAATTGCATATTTCATACCAGTGCAATCAGTTTCAGTGCGTTCCAGAAAAAAAAGTAGAACATGCTGCACGCGTTAAAACGAATCAAAAACAGAATGCACCTAAACACACCAAAAATGCACTGGAACACACATGTCCTTATTTAAGGTGAATAGAAAAAGAGGGGTAAAAATGCACCGGAACGCATCAAAAACTCACTGGAAATCCTCAAAAACGCGCACGCAAAAAAGCATCCGGGAATGCATTTTGGACTGCGTTTCTATGGTGTAAACTGGCTCTTACTGTGTTCTAACTGTGTGGGGGCTGGGCTGGCCGGGGCATGACAGATCTAACTGATCCCGATCACTGGGAACATTAGATCTGTCATCTGTCCCCTCACAGAATGGAGATCCGCCGTGTTTACACTGGCAGATCCCTGTTCTGCCTCTGTAACAGGCGATGGCATAGAGTCTGCCCGACCCGTGGGAACGCTCACCCAGCATGCAGCAGGCACGAGAGTATGCCACCGGTGGGGCGCTCCCGCCTGCAACTGCGCGAGCTGCCGTACAGCTACGGTGATTCACCCAGCAGTACCAACCTGCCGCCGTATTATGTCAGTGGTCGGTCAGCAAGCGGTTAAATAGAAGTGTGCTGTTATTACTTGTCTTGTCTTCTATACATTTGGAGGTACAGTGCATCTGGAAAATATTCACGGCGCTTCACATTTTCTACATTTTGTTATGTTATTCCAAAATGGATTAAATTCATTATTTTCTTCAAAATTCTACTAAACAATAACCCATAATGACAATGTGGAAGAAGTTTGTTTGAAATCTTTGCAAATTTATTAAAAATAAAAGTACAGAAGTATTCACAGCCTTTGCCATGACACACAAAATACCTGTGGTAAATTCAGTTGATTGGACATGATTTGGAAAGGCACACACCTGTCTATATAAGGTCCCACAGTTAACAGTGCATGTCAGAGCACAAGCCATGAAGTCCAAGGAATTGTCTGTAGACCTCCGAGACAGGATTGTATCGAAGAACAGATCTGGGGCAGGGTACAGAAAAATTTCTGCAGCATTGAAGGTCCCAATGGGCATAGTGCCCTCCATCATCTGCAAATGGAAGAAGTTTGGAACCACCAGGACTCTTCCTAGAGCGGGCCGCCCGGCCAAGCTGAGCGATCGAGGGAGAAGGGCCTTAGTGAGGAAGGTGACCAAGAACCCAATGGTCAGCCTGACAGAGCTCCAGCATTCCTCTGTGGAAAGAGGAGACCCTTCCAGAAGAACAACCATCTCTGCAGCACTCAATCAGGCCTGTAGGGTAGAGTGGCCAGATGGAAACCACTCCTCAGTAAAAGGCACATGACAACCTGCCTGGAGTTTGCCAAAAGGCACCTAAAGGACTCTCAGACCATGAGAAACAGAATTCAACAAAGATTGAACTTTTTGGCCTGAACAGCAAGCGGTGTTGGTTGCAGCATCATGCTGTGGGGATGTTTTTCAGGGTCAGGAACTGGGAGGCTAGTCAGGATCGAGGAAAAGATGAATGCAGCAATATACAGAGACATCCTTGGTGAAAACCTGCTCCAGAGCGCTCTGGACCTCAGACTGGGGCGAAGGTGCATCTTCCAACAGGACAACAACCCTAAGCACACAGCCAAGATAACAAAGGAGTGGCTACGGGACAACTCTGTGAATGTCCTTGAGTGGCCCAGCCAGAGCCCAGGCTTGAACCTGATTGAGTATCCCTGGAGAGATCTGACAATGGCTGTGCACCGACGCTCCCCATCCAACCTGATGGAGCTTGAGAAGTCCTGAAAAGCGGAAAATTTTATATTTATCCAATGGTAATTTTCCTTTCCAATGGTAATCTTCCTTTCCTGATGCAAAAGCATGACAAAATATATGCATGGGTAGGCCCCACCCCTGCCCAATTCCAGGACCGATTATACTATATAGGTAAGTCTCCTCCCCTAGGCAGTATTTTTGTAGCCTATCATCACTGTGAAGCCTTTCCTGACACAAGCATGACAGCATATATGTATGGGATGTAACAATCACTAGACGACAAGGGTGGGTAATGCTGAAGTGATTAGATCCATTTCACACTAACAACTGAAATATACTGTAGCTAAGGCTGCTGGGTCCACTTTAAAAATGGGCCTCAAGTGTAGACCAGGTTGCGGTTTACATATTAGTTCTGGAGGTACTCCCTTGAGTTCTGCCCATGGATGCACAATCCGCCTGGTTAAGCAGTCTCTGCACTCAATTGATGGATTTGTCCTAGCCCTCTAAGCCCCTTGACTAACTTGATCCGCACCACTGCAGTTGTCTTTAATGGACAGTGACTGTCCTTTTCTGATGCTGCTAGGCCTGAAGAATCCATTGTTTGCTCTTTGAAGAAGGGCCACTTCCATGTCTCTCTTTAACCTCAAATCTATTTCCAATGCTTGTGGTACTTCAGACACTTTAGTTTGAATACGCCAGAAGGATGATGTCCTAACCTGGATGCAAAGATGCAGACCTCTGTATAGTGCTGAGGAAGAGACTAGAGACATTCTGCCTGATAATGGCAGCAACAAGGTAGTTCACTACTTGACGCTTGGCCATCTGATATCCTTCTTCTAAACATGTTAGCCATACTAAATACTGCTTCAGTGTTACTGGCCATATTGAGGACGTCTTATCCAGCTGAATGGAGAGTGAGCCAACTTGTCCCTCTCTATTTGGAGGATCCACGGGGAAAGAACAATCTGCACAGGTCTTTTGGAATTGTTTACCAAGATATGCAACAGTTGCTGGATCCTGGAGAGTGAGGACACGACCGAGCCTCATCTACCCTTTCATCCCCTATCTAGGCTTACTTGTATACATTACAATACTTACAGAAGGGAACAGAGGATTCCATCCTTTAAATTCTGCAAGGTTTCCTATGATCTAATATACCTGAGGTTTGAAGAAGGTGCCCTGGCTTCAATAGTGTTTCAAACACTAAAGGTGAGACCTCCAGGTGAGCCTTCACTTCTTGGGTCTCCAGCATCCAGATATAACTTGTCTTAATTTGGATGATACAGTTGGCCACTCTGTATGAGGTATTGGATCTCAGGAAGGAGAATAGGAGGTTCCCTGATCAGAAACTGTACCCGAGGATATCATGGCCTGCAGGCCACCGGGTAATTATTGTCCTTATCACCACTGAGCGACTGCAGATCCTGATAAGGAGCCTGAAGTCCACTAGTTTTGCTGGATATACATCTTGGCTAATCTACAAACCCAGCTGGATGTCAGTAGTTCCACTGCTTCTACCTCTGGGAAGCAATCCAGGTTACTGTCAGGTCAATATCCCAATAGTTTTATTTGTTGTAGATCCCTTGAAAGGCTTGTTAGTTTGGAGATCATCCCTTGACATCCAACGATTTTGTACCTTATAACGTCTGACAGGAAGTTCTAGGAAACCTGAACCCAAAAGGGCTGGCAAACCTAACTGGGAGATACCTCTAACAGAAGTTGACTAATCTTGCATTCCTTCTTCAAGAAAGGAAGGGTGACCCCTAGAAATCGCACATCCATGGCACCCTACTGCAATGAATAGAGTTGCAACCTCAGCCTGGACTCCGACCAGGCCATGTCCCCAAAGCTTTTCACTCCGCCCCCGGAGCTTAGTCATGGGCATTCCTTCTTAACAGTGAAGGTAGGACCTTCCGATTCTGTTGAATCTTTGGAGCATGAGTGAGGCTCTCTTGTGCATTTTCAGAAGGACTTCAGCCTGAGACCATTACAACTCTAACCTTGAACACTTTATCCTCCACTGGCATGAATACCCCACAAAGTAATAAATTGTGATGATTGGTATGCCCGGTAGCTGATAAAATCTGAAAAGATTAGCTAGCTTAGCTACCCCCTAAAGGGATTTGTCTCCTCTGTGGAGTCACTGTCCCTGGTGCAGGAAGCAAGTCTTTCATAACTGCATCGACCAGTTAATAAAGTTCTCAACCTTCCAGTGAGCTCCTCAGACCACATGGATTACTATAGACTACTTCTCTCCCTTTTGCGACCATGGGATGCAACCAATAGGAAAGAGCTATAACTTGTTCAAGTGACATACCAATACTATCACTCTTTCTGAGGGTAACTCTACTGTATTCTTTGGAGTTTCAAAACTGCTTCCAGGCAGGTTATTGCTGTAATGAGACTAGTTGGTCTTCTCTCGATGATGACTGAACTAGAACTTTTTTCCAGGACCTGGAAGACGTTGCGTCAGCAGGCTGTTGCTCGACGAGGATCACCTGTAGTCCTTGCTCATGCAAGACGGCCACTACTGGACCTATTGTCCTGGGAAATGCCCTGAGTTTGTGGAAAGGCCAAAGTCTGCCAGATGAACTCATAGCAAACTCTTGAATGGCCAAGCGTAGATACTCGCAGAAGCATGATTGTATCAAAGTGTGCATACAGTATACAGTATACACTCACCTGCTAGGTCTAGAGACAACCTACCATCTTACCCGATGGTTTGAGTGATTGATTGCATCCAGGGCCATCTTTAAGGTGGGGCAAAAGGGGCAGCTGCCCTGTGCCCAATCATTGCTGTGGGGCCCAAAGCAGCTGCCCCTTGACCTTGAGCCCACACTGCCCATGATTGCCATTTCCCACAGTATATTTAGCAATGGCAGGCACTTCCTCCAAATGACTCTGACAGCAATGGGCAGCAGCCGTGGAAGGAGAGCAGTCCGTTGCATTTGCCAATACTGCTCATCTAGTCCCAGCTGCCGCCCTGTCAGTCTCTTCAACTAAGGGCACTGCCGCTGATGTCCTGAAGCGTTCTTCTAACCCCCACCCCACTGTGACAGTTCCATTGCCTTCATCTTACAGAAAGCGACAATGCAGCTTCGCACCTGCCTTCTATGGAGGAGGAGGGGAGAGACGCATGGGAGCCCAGCTTAGCTCAGGTGAGTCCCACATAAAGGGCACATACGGAGGGGGGAGCTGCTGGGAGGGGAGCACTACTGTCACTGGGGCTCATTCTAATGTCTTTCTACAATAGGAAAGGGCCCCTGTACTGGAGATAGTAGTCGCTTTATAGAGGGGCCCCTGGACTAGAGGTTGCAATCTCTCTATGGAGGGGCTCCAGGACTGAAGGTTGCAATCTCCCTATGGAGGGGCCCCTGGACTGGAGGTAGTAGTCCCTCTATAGAGGGGCCCCTGGACTGTAGGTAGCAGTCTCTTTTTGGAGGGCCTCCATAGAGAAACTGCTACCTCAATTCCAGGGGCCCCTCCATAAGGAGACTGCTACCTCCATTCCAGGGGCCCCTTCATAGAGAGATTGCCACCTCCAGTCCAGTGCCCCCCCCCCATAGGGAGACTGCCAGGTTTAGTCCAGGAGCCCCTCCATAGAGAGACTGCCATGTTTAGTCCAGGGGCCCTCCATAGAGAGACTGCCATGTTTAGTCCAGGGGCCCTCCATAGAGAAATTGCCACGTTTACTCCTAGCAATCAGTAAGTAAAATGGTAATGATGAATAGTAACCAATAGCAACCAATCAGTGAGCAGTAATGATGTGCTGTAACCTCTAGCAACCAGTCAGGGAGTGTTAATGATATGCAATAGGCTCTAGCAACCAATCAGTGAGCAGTAATGATGTGCTGTAACCTCTAGCAACCAGCCAATGAGCAGTAATGATGTGTTATAACCTCTAGCAATTAATCATTGAGCAGTGATGTGGTGTAATCTCTAGCAACCAATAAGTGATTGTTAATGATATGCTGTAACCTCTGGCAACCAATCGCAATCATTGCCTGATCTGCTGTAATAAACTGATTTTGAGTCAAGCTACTATTTATTGTATGTCTCAGAGGCAGGTGGAGAGAAAAATTGGGAGGGCCCAAGAAAATGTTTGCCCAGGATCCAATCTATGTTAAAGATGGCCCTGATTGCAACGATGCCCTATGAAGTTCTAGATCCTAATCCTTCTGCTTCATACCCAAGTCTGCTTTTTGACTAAGGACAATGTAGACATAATCCTTGACATCTTTTGGCTGGATGGCTCACCGTTCAACAAGATGTGGTAATACTTGTTTTTCAGCGTTAATTGCTCTAAGGAGTCATGGAGGGAATGACATAAGTTGGAGGAGAGGAACGAAACGTTCTAATGACTTCCTTCAGGCACAGGGCCCACGGATCCTGAACCTAATGCCCAGA
Source organism: Glandirana rugosa (assembly GCA_018402905.1). Classification (NCBI taxonomy): domain Eukaryota; kingdom Metazoa; phylum Chordata; class Amphibia; order Anura; family Ranidae; genus Glandirana; species Glandirana rugosa. Next base: position 81,193 of record BLSH010554815.1, on the reverse strand, counting down.
CTTACATATAATTCTGCCAGCCAACACCTACTGGGCGACTTGGTTGAAGAAACTCTGTTGCTCCCAGAAAGGAGTAGACTCGGCTTTTAGGTAAGCAAATAAAGATGATTATGGATTCTTTCATTATTCTTCTATAGTTTTTCCTAGGTTTAAACCGTCACTCAATCTTCGTTACTTTGCCTTTTGGCTATCCTCTAGCCATTGGCGATTAACATAAGGGATTAATCTCCCTTCTAATTGTAATAAAGTGCACACACACACAATCACAAATTGCTGATGAACTGCTGATATGAAAACGTCCTGTAAAACTGCAGAGAAAATTAAGCCACACATTAGTGAGCATGCTCAAATAAATAATTAATCAGTGTGCTTAATTAACATAGCTCCATTTTGGAAAAAATGGTACAGTCCCAGCATGAACAAAACAGGTGATAGAAAAAAAAAAAAATATATATATATATATATATATATATATATATATATCTTATGCTACTCAGTGTAAATAAAAATAGCAGAGGTGTCACTTCTTCCACAGTGCAAACACCTATGTGCAGGGTGGCCTCTCACCTTAGTGCTGTGGGGTAACAGCATGTGTGGGTACACAGACCCGCTAGCAACTTCTCCTGGTCACTCCTAGATGCTACTCCCAATCTCCAATCCTGTTATGTGGTGAATGGTGGTCATCTGGATATCAGTCTCTGATGGAAAGTGGCTGTATCCTACATAATCCTCATATAGTGCTCCTATGCAGGATAAGAGGGGAAGGAAAGGAATGCCCAAAATAGTGTGATATTGTTTATAATAAAAACGCTATTTATTATGATCTCAATAATAAACACTCACATTAAAAATTTTAAAACAGTGCAAAAATCCACGAGCTGCGTGCTCGTCCCGCCGTATCACTTCCTGTCTGCTAGTGGACCAATCTGGACCTGTGCTCTTCCTCCCATGTTGACACAACGCGATCTCCCGGACTAATAGACTATCCACGCTCTGCATTGACTTATATTGGCATGGGGCGGGGCCACCCGCTGACGTCACCCGGAGGCCCCGCTCCTCATGGCGTCATAAGACATGGGAGGAAGAGCAGAACGAGAAGACAGCGGAAAAGACAGCGGCAAAAGAGCAGAGGATAGAAGACCCCCATCAGAGCATAAGAAAGAAGACGCCGGAGAGAGAGAAGAGCCGGAGAGGGAGAAGACGCCAGAGCTGATTTAATAAAATATTTTAAAAACCTGTGTAGTGGGGGGTTTTTTTACACTTTATTTTTCAGATGAATGGGTAGGGGTACAATGTACCCCCATACTCATTCACATAGGGTGGGGGGCTGGGATCTGGGGGCCCCCTTGTTAAAGGGGGCTTCCAGATTACGACAAGCCCCCACCCGCAGACCCCGACAACCACCGGCAAGGGTTGTCGGGAAGAGGCCCTTGTCCTCATCAATGTGGGGACAAGGTACTTTGGGGTGGGGGAGCGCAGGGCCCCCCTGCCCCAAAGCACCCATACTCCCCATGTTGAAGGCATGCGGCCTGGTATGGTCGGGGGGGGGGCACTTGCTCGTCCCCACCCCCCTTCCTTGTCTGCCAGGCTGCATGCTCAGATAAGGGTGTGGTATGGATTTTGGGGGGCCCTACGCTGTTTCTTCGGCTTGGGGTTCCCCTTAAAACCCACACCAGACCGAAGGGTCTGGTACCTCTTGGGGGAGAACCCTACGCAAATTATTTTTTACATTTTTGCAGGGGTTCCCCTTCAAGATTCTCAGCACACAAGTCGCACCGCAAGAGAAACGCTTGATGAGGCTTAACGCTATGTATACAACGTTAAGCCGTGTTTTTGGGCGTTTTTCAGCTTTAGATCATTTTTACAGCTGAAAAACGTCTCTCAGAACCCACTAGTCTATTTTACAACTCAAAAACGCCACAGCCAAAAACAGCTGATAACAGCCTATGTGTGCATGAACACATAGGATAATATGATGGGGGGTTTTTTGACTGTAGAAAAAAACATCTGCAGCTAAAAACAGCAGCTGTAAAAACATCCAAAAACATCCTGTGTGTATGAGGCCTAAGGTTTAACTGACCCCCACGGACTACTAGCGAAAACCAGTCTTGTATCCACAGCGGCTGAACTGCATCAATGGCCACTTCATTTTCACTCTAGGAGCAGACATCATAGAGAGTTTATCACTGGCCAGAGCTTTGCCTTCCTCTTAACTGAGATCCAGACAGTCTGGCTACCGAAGTGAGCTCATCCGCAGGCCACAAAACACTACTTAAAGCGGAGTTCCACCCAAAAGTGGATCTTCCGCTGATTGGATTCCTCCCCCCCTCAGGTGTCACATTTGGCACCTTTCGGGGGGGAGGGGGAAGAGGACACTGTCTTTAGACAGGTGCCCTTTTCCACACATCCCGGAGCTCTGGCCGGCCGCCGCGGCCGCTGACGTCAGCAGCCCGACTCCCTCCTCCCCGCTCGCTCTGCTACTGGCCGCCTGGCCAATAGCAGAGCACAGCGGAGCCTCGTGCATGCGCAGTAAGGTGCCCAGTGTGAAGCTGTAATGCTACACATCCGGGTTCCCTTACCCGCAATGGACGCGGCTGCACCCGAACCCCGATCCAAAGATCGACGGTGGGTGCCGACATCACTGGACTCCAGGACAGGTAAGTGTCCTATTATAAAAGTCAGCAGCTACTGTATGTGTAGCTGCTGACTTTTAATTTTTTTTTTCCCTGGCGGACCTCCGCTTTAATAGCATTTTAAACCTTCTTCCTTTTCCAGGCCATTCAATGTTCCAGGACCTCTGCAAAGGATAGTGCTTCTTCTGCTGGCAGAATGGCACTCCTGGTTAATCTGATGAAGACTGTTTGGCCGGCTGCTTTTGAGGCAGAGTTACTCTTTAAACAAGCTTAGTTGTTTGATTAGCTTAGTACCTGAGCATTATTGAATAAAGATCCACACAGTCACTTGGGACAAACATCAGCTTTTTGCTTCTGATATGCCAACTTGCCATAGCAATTTCCCAGAAGCAAGCTACTAGGGTTGACACATCTGGGCAGTCTGATAAAGACTCCCTGGCCAACTGCTACAGAGGTAGAGGTTGTCTTTAAATAAACACAGCTGTTTGATTAGGCTTGGTATGGAACCATTAGAGACTTTAGGCCTTCTCAGTCTCTGCCCATTTTTCACTGCCTCTGGCCTGCAATTTGGCATCGTATTTTGGCCGACATGCCAGCTACCACCAGCCCACTCTCGCCCAAGACGATTATCGTAGTGATATTTCCTTAGTCTGCCTCTCCTGCAATTGAATACATAGTGTTTCCTTCTGGGATAAAGAGGACCTGTCTCAGGTGTCTCTAGGGCTGCCACCTTTTTACTGGGGGGAACTAACTGGGGGGGAAGTTCAAAACTAATCTTAGAAAGTATTATTTTACTGAAAGGGTGGTTGATGATTGGAATAAACTACCAACAGAGGTTGTGAGACAGTCAACAGTAAATGGCTTCAAACATGCTTGGGATAAACATAAATCCATAGTCAGACAACAAGGTTAATGTAAAAAAAAAAAAAAATAAATAAAAAAATAAAAAAATAAAAGTAAAAATAAAAAGGGGCAGACTTGATGGACTACTCAGTCTTTTTCTGCCGTCACTTTTCTATGTTTCTATGTTTTCTATGTTTTTTTCAAGTCGAACCTGAACACTTTAGTGGTGCACAGCAATTTTATTTATAGTATGAACTATACATATATTTTGCAATTAAATAACATTTCTAATCATGTGAAGTTAATCACAAGTTCCCCTTTTACATCTGAACTTGCAGCGTTCCCTTACGCTGTAAAGGGGGACTCGGCAGACTCTGATGTAAGGGTGAACTCTGGGAACTCTAACATAAGGGATGCTCTGGGAGGACACAGAGAACTCTGATGTATGGAGAGGACTCTCATGTAAGGGGGACCCTGATTTACCTTAGTGTACTCACTCAGAGGCAGGAGAGAGAAGAGGGCAGACTTCAGTCACAGACAGGGATGGATGGTGAGCTCCCTCGCCCCTTGGCAGTCAGCACCTCTCATCCAGATGTATCTGAGCACTTCATATTTCCAGCCCCCCATTTTCTGAGGCCCAGCACTGTTGATTGGAGTGTGGGCTAACACAGAGGGGTAGGAGCGGGAGGAAGAGGGGTAGATCGAGCCCTCTCTCCTCTCCCATCTGTGTGTGTGTGTGGGGGGGGAGGGGGGAATATTAGTGCTGGCTTTGGGCAATGTGTAACAGACACTTTTGGCTTACACAACTGCAGCCAGCAACCCTGCTGGGAAGCCATATTATGGTCTGAAACCCGGACACATGATTCCAAACCCGAACTGTCCGGGTGAATCCCGGACAGGTGGCAACCCTAGGTGTCTCTCCTCCTGAGAAGTGGTGCTGGTGTTGAGGGCTGGAGAGATTTACAATCCATTATGACCACAATGTAGAATATACTTACCTGCCCTCACCTTAGTGAACATGGCTGGTCTCTAGGAAAACTGATTGCTACTGGTTCATAGATGAACTGAAAGACCGAAGACATACCTGGGAGTATTTGTTACAAAACATCAGTAGTACACCACATCCCCAACCACAAGTAGAAGAACACCCATTCATCAGTAGTCTACCACAGGTAGCAAACCACAAATCCACCTGTAGTCTCCCCCAAGTAGCACACCACACATGCATCCGACCTATTGCAGAATCAGATCGCCATTCGCACTGTGACAGGCGTTGTCCGCCGCCTGTGCCCGAGTCCCAAGGGCCTGCCCCCAGCTCTCCGCAGCCGGTCGCAGCGCCAAAGGAATCCCAGAAGACCAGCAGCGTGTGTGAGTGAAGTCTGGGGCACTTCAGGCAAATACCGATTGATACCTAACAGGTAAAGACTAAGGAAATGTAACTAAGCAGATTCGGAATTTCACTTTAGCATCAGAAGCAACCTGTAAATGCATAGTAATAAACGCATAGCAGTCATTAGTACTGTAGAGTCAATGTAATCATAGGCAAGCAGCAAGGGTTAATAGACACAAGACAATTCGCAATAGCAGGTTAAACCTACCTTAGACAAAATGTGCTGCAAATGTCAATACCACAACCGAGCATTAAAACATTAGCACACAGTGGGGTTGATTTACTAAAGCTGGAGAGTGCAAAAACTGGTGCAGCTGTGCATGGTAGCCAATCAGCTTCTAACCTCAGCTTGCTCAATCAAGCTTTGACAATAAAACCTTGAATCTGATTGGTTTCTGTGTGGAGCTGCACCAAATTTTGCACTTTCAAGCTTTAGTAAATCAACCCCAGTAAGTCAAGCAAGTTAATAGGAAAGGCTTCAGCTCAGCACAGCACAGAACATCTGTTTTCAGCGTAAGCATTAGCAGTACTGCAGACACAAACCACAACCTGTGAGGCCTTAGCAAACAGACTGAAACTATGGACAAGCCAGCCAGATTCACATGTGTGATATCTGCTTTCAGTGGTGGAAGTTAACATCATACCTGCAGACAACATCTAACCACATAACAGTGACTGACTGCTAAGGATGGGCTCAGGCATGTTCGCAAGTGCACATGCCCGAGCCCGCCGGGAAGTGAACCCTGCACTGCGCCAATCACAGGTACTGAGACATTCCCCGATGCAGGGTTCACTACCCGGCGGGCTCGGACATGTGCACTTGCAAACACGCCGAGCCCATCCTTACAGACTACTATAGACTTGTGCACCATGTGGTGCCTTACCACCTGCATGCCTCCTGGCCAACAGGAAGGCCAATGAATGTCCATCCATGGAGTCATGATGAAGGAGCCGTTCCTAGTAACCAGCCGCCTGCACCACCAAGATCTGGAATATGGGGGTGCCTCCCCATATAAGAGATTGACAGCCTGTACAGCAGGGAGCATCGACACAGGAGAGGCTTGAACCTGTGCGGCTTGGCCAGATTAATCCGGCAAGGTGAGGGAAAAGAAACATTTTCTGGTCTTAGCAGCAACATAACCGGCTGAGCAGTGAGGAAAACAAGGAGAATACTGCCTAGGGGAGGAGACTTACTTATATAGTATAACCGGTCCTGGAATTGGGCAGGGGGTGGAGCCTACCCATACGTAAATGCTGCAAGGCCATCTTAATAGCATCATAGGCCCCTGGGCAAAGTAATGCAGTGGGGCCCCCTACCAGCTTGTCCCAATTTATGCACTTACTCTCTAGAATTAAAGTATAAATAGTTAATAGAATTAAACATATATTAGTACTTTCAATAAAAATTGATTTTAAACAATAAAACATGCCATAAATCAAAGACTAATCAACACAAAGAACACAGTTTGAGTGGAGGTAGAAGGTAACAGTACAATGGGAGTCAGGAGGGCACAGTTCAGGTTCTGGGATGCTGCCCGGGACACAGCCATATCGGGACAGCTTAGTAAAAAGCGTGACTGTCCCAGCAAATCCGGGACAGTTGGCAAGTATGAAGTAATGCAAGTTTATCATGGGGCCCTTATGCACCTGGGGCACCTGGGCACTGCCCAGGGGTGCCCATGCATTAAGACAGCCCTGAAATGCTGTCATGCTTGTGTCAGGATAGAAAAATGGGTGATAATGCCCAAAAATAGGTGTGCCAAGCTTGTAGCATCATACTCACAAAGACTTGAGGCTGTAATTGGTGCCAAAGGTGCTTCAACAAAGCATTGAGCAAAGGCTGTGAATACTTATGTACATGGGATTTTTTTTTGTTTTATATTCTTAATAAAGTTGCAAAAATTTCAAACAAACTTTTTTCAGATTGTCATTATGGGGGATTGTTGGTAGATTTTTGAGGAAAAAGACTGACTCTATTTCTGGGGAAAAAAGGACGCCAATTTTGTTCGGGTGCCGAATCGCAAAAAGTGCTCTGGTCCTTAAGGGGGCAAATCCTCCAGGGCTGAAGTGGTTAATGACATGTTTTGCATGGAGTTACTCTTGTTGGAAGTACAGTGGAGACTTGGATTACGAGCTTAATCCATTCCAGGAGAATACTTGTAATCCAAATCACTTGTATATCAAAGCATGTTTCCCCATAGGAAACAATGAAAACTCAGATAATTTGTTCCACAGTGACTGCTTGTCAATGCAGTACTGTACGTGGCCAGAGGTCCGGGGAGCTGGTGTATGCAATACCGTATGTGGCCAGAGGTGTGTTGGCGCTGGTAAGGCTCGGAGGCGTTTGGAAACATTCAGAAACTGTTTACACTTTCGGTATTTCCGAATGCTTTCGAACGTCTCCGAGCCTCACCAGCACCCCCGCACCTCTGGCCGCATGCAGAGGCTTAATCCTGCTCGTTTTGCGAGACAGTGCTCGCAAACCAAGTCGGGATTTAAAAAAAATAAACTGATCGTATTGCGAAACGCTCGTTAATCAAGTTACTCACAATCCAAGGTACCACTGGTACAGTTGATTTAAACAGAAAATATAGTAATGTGTTAGCTCCCTCATGTGGTCAATCGAAAGAACGCAACTATCTCAATTAAAGCGGTTGTATACTCAGTGTAAAAAAAAAAAAAACTGTAAGGCAAAGGCATAATGAGCTAGTATGCAGCTCATTATGAAATACTTACCTCAGAACGAAGCTCCGACCAGGCGGCTCGATCCCCGCAGAGGGAGCTGACATTTTCCCTGCGGGGATCCTTCTGTGTTCGCAGCTCCGGCGCTGTCACTCCCACACATGCGTGCGGGAGCTCTTTTTTCCAGCGGTCCTTCCGGCGCTGGGCCTTCAGCGGGACATTGCGGCGCAATGCTCTGGTACATCACGGCGCATGCGCCATGACCTCAGCGCCTCCTTGCATGGTGATTATCTCCTAAACCGAACAGGTTTAGGAGATATTCATTTTACCTACAGGTAAGCCTTATTATAGGCCTTATTATAGGCTTACCTGTAGGTAAAAATGATAAAAAGGGGTATACAACCGCTTTCAATTGAAAATATAGTAATGTGCTAGCTCCCTCATGTGGTCAAGCTAAAGAATGCAGCTATCCCAATTTCGATGGACTATATAGTAATGTATTAGCGCTCTCTTGTAAAAAATGCAGCTATGGCAATGGAACTTAAATTTTTGATTCCATGTAATCTGTCTTTTGGACTTTCTCCACCCCCCTGGAATTTCTCTATTTTATTTTACATAATCAATACAGACATATTACATATAACAGTTGTCTGAAGCCAAAAAGGTAGTTAGTGGCCTATGCACTGCATGAAGATGTCTGAAACAGAGATTGAAAGCCATAAAAAAAATAAAAAAAATCACTAAAAATTACTATCAGGTGAGATAGAATGTCACAATCAGGGAGATTTTTCTGATCAGATCAACAAAGGATTCTGCAGCTGCAATTAAGGGACTTGCCAGGAAGATGTAAATTTACAGGGTGGGGGTGGTAAAGGTTTATGGCTGCATAAGACAGATTTTTCATATGAAAGAATTAAGAAAGAATTATCGTTCTTAAGCCAACCACGATACAATCTGATTGTACAATTGCTGTTGAGGCACCACATCCCCATCAGACCAGAGTATAGCAGAGAAAATCCTTATTGTAAAGAGGACTTTTCAGGCGCCAACAAAACAAACCAAAAAAAAAAAAATATATAAAAAATAATTCCCAATAAATCTTAAAATCACATAACAAGAAAAGGTATTTACAATTCTATAGGTCACGTGAACAATATATCATTGTTATACCCCGTCAACTGCCCTGGGTTCAGTGCAGGCAGAGTTTGATGAACAAAGAAGTTTGGATACTGAATACCAACCCCACTGAAACCAATGGGAGCCAAATTTGTCAAATAAAAAAAAAAAAAAAGCCAATTTTCTAATAGACAGGAAGGTGTGGAAAAATAGCAAAGGGGATAGGCACTGCCCTGGGGAAAATAACAGTGCACTTTTTTTAAAATTATATTCAAACAGGAACAATTTTTTTTTTTTTTAAGTGAAACATTAAAAATGCCCAATTCCTTTAAATACCATGCCTGGGGGGTGTCCTAATCCTGCTTGTGAGGGGGGCGCATCTCGGTGTTGCAGCAGCACTGACATTTACAAGGGAAAAAAGTATTTAAAATTGATGGCAAATGACATTTCATGGACAGCTTCTTTTTTTTAGAAAAAAAAAAGAATGAAAGAAAACAGCACCCAAAACCGTCCAAAGGGTCTGCTATGTATTTTGGGGGACCTTTGGAGGGGTCTGTGTGCTGTTTTTCTTTTTTTTTTTAATGTAAGAATCCGGCAATGAAATGTCATTTGTTGCTTATTTAAACTGTATCATTTTTATTTCTTTGTAATGTTACTTTTGCTGTAGCATACCCTGCAGCAGGGATAAGCAATTAGCGGACCTCCAGATGTTGCAAAACTACAAGTCCCATCATGCCTCTGGGTGTCATGCTTGTGGCTGTCAGAGTCTAGCTATGCCTCATGGGACTTGTAGTTCTGCAACAGCTGGAGGTCCGCTAATTGCATATCCCTGTCCTACAGCAAGGAAAAACATAAAAACAGGTTTCCAGGGGGTTTTATGTATC
>BLSH010554815.1:13894-26331 GCA_018402905.1 Glandirana rugosa | reverse complement strand
TTATATTCACCAAAGACACGGCACGAGCACTTTACCGAAGATGTCACATTTAAATGGACTGCACTAATTTTAGAAAATTCAATCTAATGTCATTTTGCACTGTCACTTCTGTTGAAACAATTTGCACTTTGTTGAAAGCACCTTAGCACTGGTAACACAGTTCAATTATTTTGAAAGTTTTAAAAAAGTCATTGTGTAATTAAATATTATACCTGAGTAAGACATATGGGCTACAGCAGCAACTAGAAAATAGAGTGCGGACAAAGTTTACCATTCACAATCTCACTGGATAACACTTTAGCACATCAAATCTACTTCATCATTAGCACTTTATTAAATGGTTTTAACATATGATTTTATAGAAAGTTGACACATGGGCTACAGCAGCAATCACTACCAAAGTTTAAACACGGATTCTTATTAGCAAAGCGCTGTTCAAATATAAACTACACGACAATTCTGGATTGACCTGGTTAACAGAGCACTTCCAATGTTTAAAGTTAACGTACATGTCCAGGGGCTGCCCCAAGAAATTTGGAAAAATATGGTCAGGGTGGATTGACTCAGTTTCAGGAGATATTGAAGTTTAAGACCTACTATTGTCCCCTGCTAATTTTAGGGTTGGAGGTAGATGCAGAACTTACATAAGAACCCAGTTTTTGAGAAAACTGTATTCAAGGCCATGTATAAATCATACGGTCATTAATGTGTTGGTCGATGAGCACTGATGAGGATGCACTGATGATCAATGCCCCGATTATCAGTGTTAACAATGCACTGTCAGACTTGCCGGTTAACAGCACTCCTTTCCTCACACAGAGGCAGCGTGTGAAGAAAAAGGGATTGCAAATAACCTGCAAGTCTGTTTACATGTAACCAGCTGTGATTGGACACAGCTGATCACATGGTAAAGGGCCACTATAATTGGTCCTTTACCATTATCAGCTGTGTCAAAAGGACAGAGTGGTCACAGAGCGTGCCCAATGCATGCCCCAGGAGGAGCGGGAGGACGTCTATGGGCACCTTCCTTGAATTGGAGAACCGCAATGTAGCCATATTTCAGCTATAGCATGGTCAAGTGGTTAAACATGGTTCCTGAATGGCCTGGCCTAGTAGGATCCACAAAGAACAGGAGTACAAGACCCCACAGAACCAGCATATAGATTCCAGTCATCTCCATGGGTACTTACTTGGAATGAGGTCACTGCAGGGGGGACTCTGGACGATTGGGCTGCAGGACAAGCTGGTAAGGACCATGGCTGCCATCATTTCATCCATCTCTACGGCATCCGATCTCCTATTGGAATGAAAACAAAAAAACTTCACATATCTGGTTGAAGAAACATTTACCATATCTGTTCTCAAAATTGCCAATTGCAAACAAATGTGGTCAGGAAATAGGAACAATGCAGGCAACATCAAATGAAAGGTCAATCAGACACCGTTCAAGGTACCCCAAAACAACCTCTAGGTAGAACCCTGGCTGAGCTACAGCATGGATATTAGGCTTCCCAAAAGTATGGAACTTTTATTGTAGATCTGCTTAATGCAGAGTATCTCAACGGGGGTTCTGCGTAATTCTAGGATTCCACAAGAGGTTCCAAGGGGTACAACTGCAGGGCTATGTTGTAATGGATTTGTCTCTTCTCAACTTTAGCTTCAGTGTTCCCCCAGCAGCTACAGCTGATTGGTCAAGAAACACCAGGTGGATATAGTATATAGTATATAATAGTATGCTTAAAGCTCCGGCTGCTGTTATCTGCACACTGAGCTGGCAACATGGGACAAGAAGAATGACTTCTCTGTCCTGGAGCAGAGGCTTTCAGAGCATGGGGCTTCACTTAGAGCTTCAAGGAATATTGCAGAATTATCTTTAGCAGAGTGAGTAAACCGTACAATTTTCTTCTGAAATGTTATGAGGTCCATGGGCTAGTTACAGGAACAACAATGCACACTTGGACACATGATAAATGGGTGTTGCCAGCTTTTACTAATAATCTCTTTATAAGGGAACAGGTCAGGCCAGCCTGTAAACTTTGCAGAAGTAGAAATACTCATGTTTAAAGCAGCCGTTGACAGTCCTAAAAACGAAAGAAGAGCTAGTGGGGCCACCAAGCAGTGAGGCAAAGCTAGTGGGGCCACCAAGCAGTGAGGCAAAGCTAGTGGGGCCACCAAGCAGTGAGGCAAAGCTAGTGGGGCCAACCAAGCAGTGAGGCAAAGCTAGTGGGGCCAACCAAGCAGTGAGGCAAAGCTAGTGGGGCCACCAAGCAGTGAGGCAAACTAGTGGGGCCACCAAGCAGTGAGGCAAAGCTAGTGAGACAACTGAGCACCAATGCAGTTGGTGAGACCACTGAACAGCGAGCACCAACTTTGCATCAGTGCTTAGTGGTCCTACTAACTTTGGATTGGTGTTCAAAGTTGGCGTGACCACTAAGCACCAAATGCAAAGTTGATGGTACCACCAAAGTTTCTGTTTCTTGTTATTCAGATATTAAAGCAGTTGTATACACACAAAAATATAATTTTTACCACCAGGTAAGCCTATAATAAGGCTTACCTGTAGGTAAAATGAATATCTCCTCAACCTATACGGTTGAGGAGATATTCACCTTACATACAGCCGCTGACGTCAGGGCACATGCGCAGTGATGTCCTTGCGAAGGCCCAGCGCATATCGCCAGACCTTGCCGGAAAGACGGGCTACCCACGCGAGTGACGTCTCACCGCTCCGGCCACCCAAAGCACCGGAGCCGCGAACCCAGAAGGATCCCTCGAGGGAACATGTCAGCTCCCTCTGCGGGGACTGTGTAGCCCTGACGGAGCTTCGTTCTGAGGTAAGTATTTCATAATGAGCTAGTATGGCTCATTATGCCTTGGCCTTACAGGTTGTTTTTTGTTTTTTTAACGAGTATACAACCGCTTTAACCGTACTGTGAACTTTAGATCAGAAAATTTTCTCAAGATTTCCCTGATATCAAAAAAATTTCAAGGGTAAAAAAAATATTTCAAAATGAGTGTCAAGTGGGATGTTATGGACAAGTACATACAAAATCCTGCAGCTTTATAAAAACGTTTCAGCAGTGACCTCACTCTAAGGCCCCTTTCACACATACTGTCCAAACAGGTCCGCCTGTCTGTTTTTTCAGGCGGACCTGATCGGACACTCCATTCACCTCTATGGAGCGTCGAATGTCAGCGGTGACATGTCCGCCGACATCCACTGCTATCCGATCCGCTAAATCCAGATGGGTGGAAACCCGATTTTCCATCTGTCTAGCAGATCGGATGGAATCGGAGGAAAATGGACAGGCGGATACGCTTTCATCCGATCTCCCATAGAGGACAGGGGGCTCTGACAGGTCCCTCACTGTGCAGAGACGGCGTTGTCATCCGCCGGGTCAGCGGGGATCAACGGATCGATCCCTGCTGAGCTAGCGGAGTCCATCAAAACGGATATGCCATGTGTGAAAGGACTCTTAAAAGGTAATTATAAAAATGCTAACATGTAGCTTGTTAAAGTGTATCCAAGCCCAAAAGCAAAAATGTAAATAACCAAGCCTTAAAGCAGGAGTAAAGCCCCAAATACTCACCTTTGCTCCAACCATCTGACCTCAGTGAGGTCTCTTGCCAGCATCTTCTCCTCAGCTTCCACTAGGTTTTGGGCCATCTTGATTAGCTGGCATGGCATGAGACAATTCCTGCGCATGTTCAGGAGTTCATTCATTCTGGCACACATATACTGTGATGAGAATGTACTCCCCATGTTGACAAGGATGCTCTCCAAGGGTGGCTCCATTGCTCCTCCATAGAGGGGAGCAGCCGCCCTAAGACAGAAAGTGTGTTACTGGCAGGACCACCATGTGAAAATAAAAGAAAAAAAATAAGTCTAAAACCAATGCAGGAACCATATCCAAGGATTGGTTGGCTGCAATATATAACATTTTTGTTTTTGGGTTTAGATACGCTTTAAAAAACAAAACAATTTTATTTTAGAATTTTGATGAAGTGGGAAAATCCTTCCCTACTTGGTACAACACAAAAAACTTTTGGCTTTATTGGCCCCAACTCTTTGGCCAGGGAAGGGGGCAGTAAAATGGGCTCACCTCTTGGGGACATCAATGTTGCGGGACACTGATCTCTGAGCCACGCTGGCAGGCCCCGCAGGGTTGCTGGACAGAGTCTGCTCCATCAACATGCTCATGGCTTTGGGGGTCTCTGCGAGACGGACGTCCTCCGTCTTCCTACACAGGTGGAGCCCCAGTTCCAGAACGAAAATCTTCACTTCATCATCGACATGATTGTGCTGCTCCACCAAACCGACCCATTCCCTGCCATTTTGGGTGATGTACACCTATCAGAAGGAAAGAGACCTTACAATGTAATGTGTTCATACACCCTTCATAGATAAAAAAAAAACCTGCACATACACTCATTCTTTTTTTATACGAGTATCCAAAAAGTTTATTGTAACTCAAAACTATTCACAAGGCCTGACCAAAGCTCACTGTTCTCCATCTTCTGGTCCTCCATTGTGTTTTAGTCCAAAGGGGGCTAAACCATGAATGTGGGGGAGGTCAAGGAGGATCAGACCCAATAGAGTCTGCTCTTGTGGCTGATCACCAAGCTACCAGATCATCCGATGTGGCCTTTGTGCACTCTTCTAAAGAAATGAAATATAACCAATGGCACATGAACTGGTTCTTATGCTTTCCCAAAAGCGGAAGCAGAGATCAAAAGTGAAACTCATGTCATTCAGATGACCAGAGGGTAAACAACACACAACAGCAAAATGTTTTTAACGTTAACAAAGACAATGGTTAATAAAACTTAAACTCCATTAGTCACTGAAGAGTATGCTATTCTGGACAAAATGATAAAAGGGCAAGGGACCTTATACCAAACTGGGAAGGCACATAATGGGAGGGACCATTAAAAAAAATTGTTATGTGCTCAGCAACAAGGAAGGTGCACAATAGGCAAATAGAAAAATAAGTAGAACCTGGGAAAAACACAATGGAGGTAGCATGTTTGCCAACGAGCACTGGTTTATGTGCTTTTGCAACATTTGATCATAACACAGATACATAGACATCATCTTTGTCATGGTAAGTGCTCGTAATCACACACTATTGGAACACAATGGAGAGGAATGGAGCATGTTTGCTGACTAGTACTGGTTTGTGTGTCTGTATCACATTTGATCATGGCAGAGATACATAGATGACGTCTTCGTCATCTGGACAAGTATCCTTGTGGAATAGGATGAATTTATGGAAAAATGGAGATTCTCAATCTAAAAATTCACAATGACTTATAATACAGAAAGGATTTAATTCTTGGATGTAGAAATCTTCAACAAAGATGACGGTGTAGTGGTTACTATGCTATATAGGAAGCCCACTTCGGGCAATATGATTCTACAGCCTAGCGCCTTTGTGCATAGCATACCCTACAGCGGGTACTTGAAGGTACGACCTAACTACTCTAGAGATAAGGGACCATGAACAAGACTTACCATCACCAGCTCTCTGCTCACAGAGCTCTGAGAACTTGAGAATTGAGCGATCAGCGGTGTTTGATCGCTTGGTTCTCAGTCTCGAGCCGGCATGGGCATCGATCCGATGCTGCACCCACCTAAGTATGATTCTTAAAAAAAATAACAAAAAAAAAAAAAAAACTATACTTTAATTCCTACAGCTCTACTGTAAAAAAAGAATAGCAGCCATAGAAGAAAAGACAGCTCCAAAGATGGGATAGATGGGGTCTATGAATGGACAACAGGAATTGGTGCACACTTGAGTAAGCAGCAGAAGTCCTACCTTTTGTCCTGGGTACAGCTTGAAGCGATTGGTGGACAAGTTGGTGGGACACATGGCCTCCTCCAAGCACTCTTTGTAGCATCCACCCTCATAAGCTCCTAGTTGAGCTGAAACGGCAAGGTCTCCCGCCGACTCAACTGTCATGCAGTCTGCGGATAACATTGGGGTAGTACACACCCGGGCTCCAAGCAGAGACCTCTTCCCAAGGCGCTTAGATAGTATGCTCGCCATGTTAGCTAAAAAAAGAAAAGGTGGGAAAAAAAAAATAATTGAAGACTCAACATCAACCATGAACACAGCACGTGTCCTCCAGACACATACTAACCTCTAGTCTATCTGAAACTCAGCCTCCTTCCTATCCACCCTCAAACCCCTTTTCCTCTCTAACAGGCTTCAGGCCATGGTTGCGGGTTACCTCCTCCACAAACAATACAAGCCCATGTCCTGCATTGTATGAGAGAGAAAAGGCATACCTGTGCTCAGATCCCAATAGCTTGTACATGTAATTGAACTACCAGGTGCTAAAGGGGTGTGACCACATGTTAACACTTGGTATTTGCATTGTATGAGAGGACACAGCGAAAGTCAAAACTTTTTGGAAGGGTAAGAAACCATCAGTTTATTTTTCTTTGTGATCTGGTTATTGATGGGGAGATCGCTTGTCACTTCTTGTCCTCGAAACAGGAAGTGAGAGGAAATATCGCCAGCGTGAGAGGGCATTTCCATCTTAGTTGTCCTTCAAACAGGTGTCCCAATTGGAAGACAAAATATTTGCACACCACAATGAAAAACCCCACCATATTTTGTCTAATATGCTTATTTCCTATGATCGTAAGCGCTATCTAGTGGCCATAATGCAGTATTTTTTCCTGAAATACCTCAATCAGGAAAATACCACATTTTGGCCACTAGCTGGTGCCAACAATCATTAAAAAGGATCCATATTAGAAAAAAAAAAAACATAGTACCAAAAGGTATCCCTCTGAACATAAAAAGCATCCAATGCTATAAATACATATATGTATTACTATAATTAAATACAAATACAATATAAAAAAGAAACCCAATTTATTTTTATTTTTAAGACAATGCCAACATGCATTCTCAAGGAGCACATGATCTAAACCAACATATACACATGACAAAAAAAAAACACCTAAAATGATGCCAAACTTCCCCATTCATCAGTCAGATGAGATGAATGGACCATCAAATGGGGAACTCAACGTGAGCCCTATGCTTGGATGACCTGGGTCATTATTGCTCACAATACATCCAAACCACATCACATACAGTACATGCCTATAGGAAGTGCTGAGGATATTGCAAAAAAATTAAAAAACACGACACGATAGTTAAAACGCCCTTGGACTGCAGGTACGTGCAATACGTTTAAATCACATCATACGCAAGAGGAGCAAAATGCATGACAAATATAAAAAGTAGACGGAGGAAGGCATCAAATCTATCTTATGGAATGTGGAAGGTTAGGAATCTCAGCCAGGGTTCTGCAGCGGTCTGTGTCCACTGGGGAGAATTTCACTCCCTTCCTGCCTTGTGTCAGAGACCGGAAATGAGGCAAAGCCTCTCCAATGAGGACATAGATAACAGTGTTATGGAACCCTTCTATCGACTACTGGTTGTAATGGAACCCTTCTTCCACTCACCACCAGCATAATTGAATCCTTCTCCTGACCACCAGCATAATAGAACCCTTCTCCAATTGACTACCGGTGCAATGGAACCTTTCTCTCACTGACCACCCACATAATGGAACCCTCCTCCCATTGACCACCAGCAGAATAGAACCCTTCTCTCCCTGACCACCAGCAGAATAGAACCCTTCTCCAATTGACTACCGGTGTAATGGACCCTTTCTCTCACTGACCACCCACATAATGGAACCCTCCTCCCATTGACCATCAGCAGAATAGAACCCTTCTCTCCCTGATCAGCAGCATAATGGAACCCTTCTCCAATTGACTACCGGTGTAATGGAACCCATCTCTCACTGACCACCCCCATAATGGAACCCTCATCCCATTGACCACCAGCATAATATAACCCTTCTCTCCCTGACCACCAGCATAACAGAACCCTTTCCTCCCTGACCACCAGCATAATGGAACCCTTCTCCTATTGACTACCAGTGTAATTGAACTACTCTTCTATTGACTTCCAGTATAAGTGGAACCCTTCTCCCACTGACCACCAGTGTAATTGAAACCTTGTCCCATTGACCACCAACATAATGGGACCCTTCTACTCACCACCAACATAAATGGAACCCTTCTCCCACTGACCACCAACATAAAGGAACCCTTCTCCCACTGACCACCAACATAAAGGAACCCTTCTCCCACTGACCACCAACATAAATGGAACCCTTCTCCCACTGACCACCAACATAAATGGAACCCTTCTCCCACTGACCACCAACATAATGGAACCCTTCTCCCACTGACCACCAACATAATGGAACCCTTCTCCCACTGACCACCATTATAAGTCAGACATTTCCCCACTGAGCATCCATATGAAAAACCACTGCAATCTGTACGGTCTGTATCTTTTCTAACCATTAATAATTTACGTCATTTAATGGTATTGACCAGCCCTGTACATATTGAGCATGTGCAGTACTCCACATTACTCAGTCTTACATTCGTCGCACCAACGTACTGAGACCTGTAGATTTGGCAACCATTAGCAGGGGTTCCCCAATACCAGAAAGATATTTTTATGGGTTCCTCAGTGTTAAAAAGAGAAAACCTGCTCCAGACACAAGGGTCCATGAAGCAGACTTTTGTGCTGCACCATCTCATAGAAATTTCCAGTCCCTTCTCACATCTTGTGTCCATATGGAATATTCCTAGATTTATTTATATGAGGAAAAAAAATATCATGTCTAGTTACACTGGGCACCCACAGCTGTGAACCCCTGGAAGAGGATCTGTAGACATTTTGGAAGTACAGTACATTAGTTGCACATGCTTTCTCTGGCCTAATATAAAGTGGACCTGTCATTAAAATTCACACTTTACACACTGACAACTTACTAGCCATAGATTGCCTCAAATGGGGCCCCGGAAATAATCAGAGAGCCACATGCAGTACTACAGAGGATTATCAGACTGCTACCTACTACCAGAGATGGTCGGAGACTGGGGATTTGCTGCATCTTCTAATGCACATTGTGAGAAGCTCGCAGTGTGCAGTGATATCAGAGCAAGCAATTCAGTCCAGGAGAGGATCCTGTACAGCTGTGCAAGGCTGAAGGAAAGGACTGAGTACCAATTTAATACTAAAAGGAAACCGGGATTGATTTTGCTGCTGGAACAATATGGAGTTTAACGAGACCAAAGCCCATGAGACGGCAGAGGAGATATAGGAAAGGCAGCGTTCATACTCCCAGTTCAGCCATAGCCTGGGGCGGTAGGATTTCCAGGATTGTTCTTAGGAGAGACACGGAAGTGACAATGAGTGTTCAGCCAGTGTACAAATAAGAGGACCTGTCACCTTCCAACCGGGAAGCCTTAGTGATTGTCAACTCCTCATTCTGCAGTGCTGTCTTCCATACTTATACATCTGCTTCAATGTAATGTGTTCTTCAGATTATCTGTGCAAGGCTTGGGAAGCATCTACAATACTTTACTAAATGAGTCTCCTTGACCAGTTGTGGACACTGGGGGTGCTAGATAAGGCCAGAAAAAACTTTATTGAATTACACAGGGCAGTTATAGTACGTCCCGTCCTTCTGTCCCTCTTCTCCTCTTCTGCATTCCACCCCTCCCTTCACATATGCCAGCAGACCCCAGCTGTCAAAAATGACAGCCAAGAGTTGCCAAGTAAATGCAGAAAAAAAAAAAAAAAGTACCATCTGATAAAGTGTTTATAAAGCATTGATCAGACTGGAGACAGAGAGATACAGAGTAACATTGTTTATAAACATTGATCAGACAGGAGATAGAGAGATACAAAGCAACATTGTTTATAAACATTGATCAGGCAGGAGACAGATACAATGTTTATAAACAATGTTACTCTGTAGCTCTATCTCCTATCCGTTCATAAACCATATTACTCTACATCTCTCATCTGAACAAGGTTTATAAACAATGCTATTTAGTATCTCACTATCCCATGTCTGATCAATGTTTTAAAACAATGTTACTTTGCATCTCTCTAACTCCCGTCTGAGCAATGTTTATAAACCATGTTGCTTTGTATCTCTATCTCCGGTCTAATTAAAGTAATATTGACTGTGTCATTTATCTGCATATGATGTCAGGAGAAACAATTTGACACACACACAAAAAAAAAAAATTATATATATACACGCGCACACACATACATATACATATATATATATATACACACACACACACACACACACATATATATATGCATATGCTTCTCTAACCCCTTATTTGCGCTCTCTTTTTTATTCTTTTAAACCACTTGACCTCCGGAAGGTTTTACCCCCTTCATGACCAGGCCATTGTTTGTTATTCAGGACTGCGCGATTTACAGTGCCTTGAAAAAGTATTCATACATTTTCCACATTTTGTCATGTTACAACGAAAAACGTAAATGTATTTTATTGGGATTTTATGTGATAGAGTAACACAAAGGAGCACATAATTGTGAATTGGAAAGAAGACGATAAATGTTTTTCAAACGTTTTTACAAATAAATCAGTGAGAAGTGTGGGTACATTTGTATTCAGCCCCATTTGCTCCGATACCCCTAACTAAAATCTAGTGGAACCAATTGCCGCCAGAAGTCACCTGATTAGTAAATCGAGTCCACCCGTGTGTCATTTAATCCCAGTATAAATACAGCTGTTCTGTGAAGCCCTCAGAGGTTTGTTAGAGAACCTTAGTGAACAAACAGCATCATGAAGGCCAAGGAACACACTAGACAGGTCAGGGATAAAGTTGTGGAGAAGTATAAAGCAGGGTTAGGTTATAAAAATATTCCAAGCTTTGAACATCTCACGGAGCACTGCTCAATCCATCATCTGAAAATGGAAAGAGTATGGCACAACTGCAAACCTACCAAGACATTGCCGACCACCTAAACTGACCGGCCGGGCAAGGAGAGCATTCATCAGAGAAGCAGCCAAGAGGCCCATGGTAACTCTGGAGGAGCTGCAGAGATCCACAGCTCAGGTGGGAGAATCTGTTCACAGGACAACTACTAGTCGTGCAATCCACAAATCTGGCCTTTATGGAAGAGTGGAAAGAAGAAAGCCATTGTTGAAAGAAAGCCATAAGAAGTCCCGTTTGCAGTTTGCGAGAAGCCATGTGGGGGACACAGCAAACATGTGGAAGAAGGTGCTCTGGTCAGATAAGAGGAAAATTGAACTTTTTGGCCTAAAAGCAAAACGTTATGTGTGGCGGAAAACTAACACTGCATATCACCCTGACCACACCATCCTACTGTGAAACATGGTGGTGGCAGCATCATGATGTGGGGATGCTTTTCTTCAGCTGGGACAGGGAAGCTGGTCAGAGTTGATGGGAAGACGGATGGAGCCAAATACAGGACAATCTTAGAAGAAAACCTGTTAGAGTCTTCAAAAGACTTGAGACCGGGGTGGAGAGGCACCTTCCAGCAGGACAGTGACCGGAAACATACAGCCAGAGCTACAATGGAATGGTTCACAATTATGTGCCACCTTGTGTTGGTCTATCACATAAAATCCCAATAAAATACATGTTTTTGGTTGTAACATGACAAAAGGCACTGTACTGTAACTGGTAATTGTCATGCAACAATGTACCCAAAATTTCATGTGTCATTTTTTTCACACAAATGGAGCTTTATTTTGGTGGCATTTGATCACCAATGTTATTTTTTATTATTATATATAAAAAAAAAAAATAAAAAAAAAGCAAAAATCTTGGAAAAAAAAAATTCTACTTTCTGTTAGAATGCATTTCCTATACAAAAAATGTAAACAAAAAAAGTATTCTGCTACATGTTTTTTTTTTTTTTTTTAAAGTGTAGAATAATTGGCTTGTGTGGAAATTATAGCGTCTACAAACTATGGTATATATACTGGAATTTACACAGCTACAGATGATATACTGGTAATGGCGGTGATCAGTGACTTATAGTGGGACTGTGATAGTGGCGGACAATCTGACACTGACTTACACTGGGTGGGAGAGTCACTGACATCACCAGTGACACTAATACAGTGATCATACTGTAATAATGACACTGGCTGGGAAGGGGTTTCATGGGTGCTCAACCCGTGGCCCTCCAGCTGTTGTGGAACTACAAGTCCCATCATGCCTTAGCCTTTGAGAGTCATGTTTGTAACGTCAGCCCTGCAATGCTTCATGAGATTTGTAGTTCTGCAACAGCCGGGCCACAGGTTGAGCACCCATGGGTTAACATCTAGGGACAACCAAGGGGTTAACCTAATGTGCTGCTTTTACTTTCTCATCTGGCTGTTTTTTCTCCCTGCTTTTCAGGTAGAACAGCCAGATCGCTGTTCCTATGTACACAGAGTTCAGTTTGTTTGTAAACACGGAACACAGCTGATCAGCAGGTTTCAGCCATGTCCCATCACAACACAGATCCACGGGGGGGGGGGGGGGGGGG
>BLSH010554733.1:1904090-1916920 GCA_018402905.1 Glandirana rugosa | reverse complement strand
CTCACCACATGAGTTAAAACACTCTATGACATGTATGTGAGATATGTGAGTTTGTGTGTATGAATATCCAAAATAAGGGAAAACAGGTGTCGGACATATCGTAGATCTAGTTGGACGAACATAAAACCCCATGAAGTTAATGAAGAAGCTGCGTCTGTCAGTGAACTCGGAGAAAAGGATTTTACGGTAAGTTTTAATAAAATCCCTTTTTTTGTTTGACAGTTTTTAGACTTTTTTCGCCTTGAAATAGAGTTTAATGCTAGCTAAACAAAGTGTATTTTTAGCCTCGGACTACATGGGGATGCTGTCTCTGATCTAGAAATATTCTTATTTGGCTTTGTTGGCAGCAGTGTCTGGATAACTAGATCTGCGGTCTTCCTCAGAAGTCTTATTTAGATGCTATACAGGCTGTGGACAAAAGGGAATAAAACCTATAAGTATGTGTGTTTGAGTGTATAGAGTGTATGTACAGTATCTCACAAAATTGAGTACACCACTCACATTTTTGTAAATATTTTATTCTATCTTTTCATGTGACAACACTGAAGAAACGACACTTTGCTACAACGTAAAGGAGTGAGTGTACAGCTTGTATAACAGTGCAAATTTGCTGTCCCCTCAAAATAACTCAACACACAGCCATTAATGTCTAAACCGCTGGCAACAAGTGAGTACACCCCTAAGTGAAAATGTCCAAATTGGGCCCAATGAGCCATTTTCTCTCCCCAGTGTCATGTGGCTCGTTGGTGTTACAAGGTCTTAGGTGTGAATGGGGAGCAGGTGTGTTCAATTTGCTGTTATCACTCTCACTCTCTCATGCTGGTCACTGTGAGTTCAACATGGTATCTCTTGGCAAAGACCTCTGAGTATCTGAAAAAAGAATTGTTGCTCTACAGAAAGATGCCCTAGGCTATAAGCTTGCCAAGACCCTGAAACTGAGCTGCAGCACGGTGACCAAAACCATACAAAGATTTAACAGGACAGGTTTTACTCAGAACAGGCCTTGCCATGGTTGCCTCTTCTAAAGATGATGTACAAGAAAGCCCATAAACAGTTTGCTGAAGACAGACTAAGGACATGGATTACTGGCACCCTGTCCTGTGGTCTGATGAGACCAAGATGAACTTATTTGGCTCAGATGGTGTCAAGCATGTGTGGCGGCATCCAGATGAGGAGTACAAAGACAAGTGTGTCTTGCCTACAGTCAAGCATGGTGGTGGGAGTGTCATGGTCTGGGGCTGCATGAGTGCTGCCGGCACTGGGGAGCTGCAGTTCATTTAGGGAACCATGGATGCCAACATGTACTGTGACATACTGAAGCAGAGCATGATCCCCCTCCCTTCGGAGACTGGGCCGCAGGGAAGTATTCCAACATAGCCCCAAACACACCTCCAAGATGACCACTGCCTTGCTAAAGAAGCTGAGGGTAAAGGTGATTGACAGGCCAAGCTTGTCTCCAGACCTAAACCCTATTGAGCATCTGTGAGGCATCCTCAAATGGAAGGTGGAGGAGTGCAAAATCTCTAACATCCACCAGCTCTGTGATGTTGTCATGGAGGAGTGGAAGAGGACTCCAGTGGCAACTTGTGAAGCTCTGGTGAACTCCATGCCCAAGAGGGTTAAGGCAGTGCTGGAAAATAATGGTGGCCACACAAAATATTGACACTTTGGGCCCAATGTGGACATTTTCACTTAGGGGGTGTACTCACTTTTGTTGCCAGAGGCTTGGACACTAATTGCTGTGTTCTTTTTAGGGGACAGAAAATTTACACTGTTAGCCTGCATTCACACAGGGGCAATCCGACTTTGGTACAACTTTGCTAGGCGACTTCAGCGCGACTTTGGGCGACTTACAACGTGACTCCATGCCAGGCGACTTTGCCTGTGGCCAGTCAGAGAAGGGGGAAGGGGGTTACCTGGGAATTCACTGTGTAAATTTTCTTTTTCCTGTAAAGTCGCTTCAATATACAGTCAGGTCCATAAATATTGGAACATTGACACAATTCTAATCTTTTTGGCTCTATACACCACCACAATGGATTTGAAATGAAAGAACAAGATGTGCTTTAACTATAGACTTTCAGCTTTAATTTTGAGGGTATCTACATCCAAATCAGGTGAACGGTGTAGGAATTACAACAGTTTGTATATGTGCCTCCCACTTTTTAAGAGACCAAAAGTAATGGGACAGATTAACAATCATAAATCAAACTTTCACTTTTTAATACTTTGTTGCAAATCCTTTGCAGTCAATTGCAGCCTGAAGTCTGGAATGCATAGACATCACCAGATGCTGGGTTTCATCCCTGGTGATGCTCTGCCAGGCCTCTACTGCAACTGTCTTCAGTTCCTGATTGTTCTTGGGGCAT
Source organism: Glandirana rugosa (assembly GCA_018402905.1). NCBI lineage: Eukaryota > Metazoa > Chordata > Amphibia > Anura > Ranidae > Glandirana > Glandirana rugosa. Next base: position 1,914,551 of record BLSH010554733.1, on the reverse strand, counting down.
TTTCCCTTCAGTTTTGTTTTCAGCAAGTGAAATGCATGCTCAATCGGATTCAGGTCAGGTGATTGACTTGCCCATTGCATAACATTCCACTTCATTCCCTTAAAAAACTCTTTGCTTTCGCAGTATGCTTTGGGTCATTGTCCATCTGCACTGTGAAGCACCGTCCAATGAGTTCTGAAGCATTTGGCTGAATATGAGCAGATAATATTGCCCGAAACACATCAGAATTCATCCTGCTGCTTTTGTCAGCAGTCACATCATCAATAAATACAAGAGAACCAGTTCCATTGGCAGCCATACATGCCCACGCCATTACACTACCACCACCATGCTTCACTGATGAAGTGGTATGCTTTGGATCATGAGCAGTTCCTTTCCTTCTCCATACTATTCTCTTTACTCTGGTACAAGTTGATCTTGGTCTCATCTGTCCATAGGACGTTGTTCCAGAACTGTGAAGGCTTTTTTAGATGTTTGGCAAATTCTAATCTGGCCTTCTTGTTTGTGAGGCTCACCAATGGATTACATTTTGTGAACCCTCTGTATTCACTCTGGTGAAGTCTTCTCTTGATTGTTGACTTTGACACACATACACCTACTTCCTGGAGAGTGTTCTTGATCTGGCCAACTGTTGTGAAGGGTATTTTCTTCACCAGGGAAAGAATTCTTCTGTCATTTACCACAGTTGTTTTCCGTGGTCTTCCGGGTCTTTTGGTGTTGCTGAGCTCACCGGTGCATTCTTTTTTAAGGATGTTCCAAACAGTTGCTTTGGCCACACCTAATGTTTTTGCTATCTCTCTGATGGGTTTGTTTTGTTTTTTCAGCCTAATGATGGCTTGCTTTACTGATAGTGACAGCTCTTTGGATCTCATATTGAGAGTTGACAGCAACAGATTCCAAATGCAAATAGCATACTTGAAATGATCTCTGGACCTTTTATCTGCTCCTTGTAAATGGGATAATGAGGGAATAACACACACCTGGCCATGGAACAACTGAGCAGCCAATTGTCTCATTACTTTTGGTCCCTTAAAAAGTGGGAGGCACATATACAAACTGTTGTAATTTCTACACCGTTCACCTGATTTGGATGTAAATACCCTCAAATTAAAGCTGAAAGTCTGCAGTTAAAGCACATCTTGTTCATTTCACTTCAAATCCATTGTGGTGGTGTATAGAGCCAAAAAGATTAGAATTGTGTTGATGCCCCAATATTTATGGACCTGACTGTATTTACATTACAGATCACCACAGTTCTTCTGTTCCTAATTACTCTACAGGTGAATGATACCTTCCTAAACTTTACAATGCACTAACACCAGACAAAAAAAAGAGTTTTTGCAATTACCTGTGAAATCTGAAAGTACTCTGGGTCCTAATACAGAGAAAAGGCTTGAGGGGCCTTTCAAAATTAGCAGATTATAGGCACAGATGTGAATGTGCAAGAGCAATGCAGGGGTATACAAGAAAATGATCAAGTTAATCAACATGAAAGTAGCAGAAACACTTTTCAGCAGAGCAAAACCAGCCACCTGTCAGCAGCATATATACAACCAGTTTCAAGTAAACATAGATTAAAACAGAAGAGATTTCAGTACACACTACCCAAGAGACTGCCAGAGTAATTTGAAGCACTCGTTTTTAATAGTGGACTAACATTTTGCCATGCATTGCTCACCTTCTGTCCAGAAACTCCAATGTATTCATACCATTTACAACCTGAAATAACTGCAGCTATTTAAAAAAAACAATGTCAAACAATTAAAAACATGTTGAATTATAGTAAAATAGATCTCCTGTCTAAACTAGAATTCACATAGAGTGATGAAGGGCTAGAACCTATCAATGGGCAATTAAATAAATGTATGGAACCTCAGAAGGAATCCAAACAGTAAGAAAAACATAGTAGAGGGTCTACCCTTTTTCTCACTCCTCTAAAAAAATTGCTGCTTGTGTCCCCAGTTGGAGAGCTATAAGAACATGTCCATACCCCTATCTAAAGACCCTAGTAGAAACGTGAGTGCACAGCAGCAGAGGTACCACAGATCCAATGTAATACAGATGCCAGAAGTAAGTTAGCAGAAAGAAGGTCTTAAGCCTCGTACACACAATGCGAATTTCAGACGACAGAACGTCCATTTTTGTTGGATGCTTTTCTCATGTGGAAAGTGAAGAGCATACTAACAATACGAACATTTTCGCACTACTGAATTCAACGTGAGAAGGGACATGATGTGTTGAATAGTTTTGTATGTATTTTTAAGTTTCTGAGCATGCGTAGTCGTGATTGTATGTTTTTTTCGTACAAAAATCTAACTAATGATATGAAAAGTTGTCGTACAAAAAAACTTAACTAGTCTGCATATCCAGCTTTTGTCTTACGAAAAATCAAAATAGGCTGTCAAAAGGAGCATACTAACAGTAAGAATTTTGGACGATTGGTTGTCAAACGAAAATTCCTGTCCCAATTTTGCATCGTGTGTACGGGCCTTTAGACTTGTCAAACATACCACCAGCTACACTTTGGGGTTGCTCATGACTCCTTTATCAAGTTAATGGATTGCCCTCTGTTTGATGACTTGCTTCTGGTGTGCTAGCTTCTGTACTACTTTGGACTTGTTGGGGAGAATTCCCCTTCCTTCCTGTCCCAATAACCTCAGAGGTAATGACTTGCTGGCTCATTACAAAACTAGAAAATTAATTTCTAACTGATGGTTCAGTTAAACATATAGGAAAACATAATTGTCTGGAATTGATGTTAGTACTGTTGGCTTGTTTTTTTTAATGATCTCTGCCTGACTGATAGGAGACAAATTCATACACCAAGTTTGTAAAGTTTATGGTCATGAAATTGTACAAAAGATAGCACAATTTGGCGTAAATAACATGAAAACATATATCCATCTTGCCTTGTATCAATGGTTCAAGCTGCTGGTGGTGGTATAATGGTGTGGGGGAGTTTCTTAGTACACTTTGGGCCCCTTAGTACCAATTGAGCATCATGAAAATGTCACGGTTTTCCTGAGTATTGTTGCTGACCATGTCCATCCCTTTATGACTACAGTGTCCCCATCTTCTGATGGCTCCTTCCAGCAGGATAATGCACCATGTCACAAAGCTCAAGTCATCTCAAACTGGTCTCTTGAACCTGACAATGGTTTCACTGTACTCCATTGGCCTCCACAGTCACCAGATCTCAATCCAATAGAGCACCTTTGGGATGTGATGGAACGGGAGATTTGCATCATGGATGTGCAGCCAACCAATCTGCAGCAACTGTGTGAAGCTATCATGTCAATATGGACCAAAATCTCTGAGGAATGTTTCCAGCACCTTGTTGAATCCATGCCACAAATAAAGTGGTTGTCAACCCATGACAACCACTTTAACCTACAGGTAAGCCTATAATAAGGCTTACCTGAAGGTTCCCTGCATATCTCCCAAACCTGCACGGTTTAGGAGATATGCAGTGTACTCTCATGTGCCCACGTCATCGGGCACATGCGCAGTGAAGAAACGGCCTCCGTGCCATTCCCTCACTGAGATTGTGCCGTGACTGGCGGCTCCTACGTGCATGTGCAGGAGTGACGTCTGACTCCGGCCAATCACAGAGCCAGAGATCGCGGCCCCGGAAGGAAGAGGGGCAGAAGATGGACGCGGCCTGGAGCGGGGACATCGCTGGACATTGCAGGCTTCCAATGCAGGTAAGTGGCACATAATGGGCTAATATGCGATGCATACCAGCCCATTATGCTTTTACATTGCAGGGTAACATAGAGGAAGTAAAACCCATCAGGGTTTACTTCCTCTTTAAGGCAGTTCAGAAAGAAAAGGGGGGTCCAACCCTGTACTAGCAAGGTGTACCTATTCTACAAATTCAATTAAACTTATTGAACCAAAAATGTGTTAAATGCCTGTTCAAAATGTCCTACAAATATGTTAGTCTTTTTTAAAATGTATTTTTGGGGCCAATGCTAGTCATAGGCAGACAGGAGTTGATCCCTGCCAAAGAGCTTTGCTTCTGCATCTGCAGTATCTCTTCTTAGAACTTAGACAACATTGTTTATAAATGCATACTTACTAAAATAGAATAACATAACTGACTCAACTTTAGTTAAAAGCATTCTCAAAGCAACTCATCAAACAGACCAGGCATTGTGAACTCTTCAATAATAAGAGATGCAGGAACTCTGGGTAAACCATAAGCTAAGTAAGTAGCCAACTGGAGATGGTGGTCAATTTAGTGCAAATGTACTATGGATGGTTAGTGACCCTACATGTTTTGGAGATGCCCTGAGCCATCTCAAAGCATACTTGTTGGGAGATCTATAAACTAGTATTTACACTTGTTTTCACATGGTTGTTACTCACTAGTAAAAGCGATGGTTCAAGGTTTATACTAGGAAGCTCTAGAGTAAATTCTGAAAAAAATACTAATATATAACCGATTCTGCTTTTCTTTTCTGAACATACAGTTAGCCTTTATAGTGACTCTATCTCTATAGTAAGCTTTTCAGAATAAGCCATACTTGTAAAAGACCCGCCCATTACAGGATATAGTAGTGATTTTGGGGTCAGTAGGAGGAATCAGTGAGGGCTGCGGGGATCAACATTTTTGTTTTGTTGGTTTTCCTGCAGACTTCAGGAGCATGGGCAGCAGTAAATGTACAAATAAAAAGTATTTACACCGTTGTTTTTTTTTTTTCACAGATATGGCTTATTTTTAAATGCTTATTATATTGATAGGGTCTCTTTAAGATCAGTGAGCAAAAAAATCGGTCTCAAGTATGTGAATGTTTCCTGGGAATAATATGAGAAGTAATTGAAGATTTCTCAAGTTGTCAACTGACAGGAGAAAATCTGACATTTAAGTATAAAAATTGTGATGCTGTTTAAGTGGATGATGAGTAAAAAATGAATATATTTAACTAAATAAATTATCAAAATGTTAAATTAAAAGCATATATATTTTCAATTAACTTCACTGTCAAAACCAATGTCATATAGATATTAATAAATCATTACATGACTTGTACTAAACCCGATTAAAATATCTGTAGTTTTTATTTTTAGCCTTTAGAAAAATATTTCTTTGTAGTTCATTAGAAGACACAGGATTCAGTTATTCTGATACAACTGGGTTATATAGGATTTGGACACTGCCAAACAAAAAAGCTATTGGCCAGCCAGGCATAATCCTCAATCTTATTTATTTTTTTTTTTTTGCTTTATTGCCACTGCTAAATGTGATGGTTTCTCGCTCAAGTTGGTTATTAGGGAGCTGAAAGTCACTGCTCATGTCTATTTTTGGTCAATTATGTCATTAGGTATACTGTCATTAGTCATTAGGTCATGGCCTGATGGAGTCCAGTCCACTTCTATACTGCCTGCTGATGAGGTTCATTTCGCCACCATTCTGCCTGCCAATGGGGTCCAGGGTCCAGTCTGCCTTCATGCTATCTGCTAATATGGTCCTGTCCGCCTTCATGCTGCCAATGGGGTCCATCCAACCTCCATGCTGCCTGCTGATGGGGTCCAATCCGCCTACAAGCTGCCTGATGGGGTTTCGTCTGCCTCAATGCTTGTCTCTGGTGATTCGCTGTCTGCTGCCAAGCCTACCTCTGGTGGTCGCTTTCTGCTGCCAAGCCTGCCTCTGGTGGTCCACTGTCTGCTGCCAAGCCTACCTTTGGTGGCCTGCTGCCAAGCCTTTCTCTGTGGTCCCCTGTTTGCCACCAAGCCTGCCTTTGGCTGTCATTTGTTGTGCATTGTCTGCTGGCAAGCTGGTCTCTGCTGGTCCGCTGTCTCCCATCAAGTTGGTCACTGGTGATCTGCTACCAGTTGTCAAGTCGGCCAGCGCTGGTTCCCTGGCTGCTACCCAGCTGGACCTTGCTTGTTCCCTTGCCACTGTAGTTGGTTCCCTGGCCACTGTCAGCTGGAATCTGCTGGTTCCCTGGCTTCAGCCCAGTGAGAATTTGCTGGTTCCCTGGCTGCTGTCCAGCCAGGCTTTGGTTCCAGGGTTGCTGCCCAGGCAGACTTTGCTGATTCCCTACCAGCTGCCCAGCTGCAATTTGTTGGTGAGATACCCAGTCTGCTTCTGGACCCCAGTGAGGGGGGCACAGTGGAGTATCTGGAGGCCGCTCCTTAAACAGAGCTCCACTATAAAGGGTGGCAAAGTCCCACAGAAGTTCTGTCCCTTCCTCCTTCCCCCACTGCTGGGCCATTCACAAAGCACAGTGCACTTTGCGGATGCACAGTTGGGAGCCATCTGTGCAGCTGTAAGGCTTCACTGCCGGTTTCCCTTACAAGGAATTGTGGCGGCAGCACCCGAGAATTGATTGAAAATTCGTCTGGGGTGCCGACACTGCAGGATCCCTGGACAGGTAAGTGTCCTAATATTAAATCAAATACTGTAGCTGCTGACTTTTAATTTTTTGGTGATGGGGGCTGGAGCTCACCTTTAACCACTTCAGTCCCGCAAGGATTTACTCCCTTCCTGGCAGAGCACTTTTTCCCCACAAATAGAGCTTTCTTTTGGTGGTATTTGATCACCTCTGCGGTTTTTATTTTTTGCGCTATAAACAAAAAAAATAGCGACAATTTAAAAAATAAAAACAATATATTTACTTTTTGCTACAATAAATATCGAGAAAAAAAAATGTAAAAAGAAAAAAACAAATTTCTTCCCCAGTTTAGGCCAGCATTCTACAGGGTGGGCCATTTATATGGATACACCTTAATAAAATGGGAATGGTTGGTGATATTAACTTCCTGTTTATGGCACATTAGTATATGTAAGGGGGGGAACTTTTCAAGATGGGTGGCGGACATTTTGAAGTCAGTCATTTTGAATCCAACTTTTGTTTTTTCAATAGGAAGAGGGTAATGTGACACATCAAACTTATTGGGAATTTCACAAGAAAAACAATGGTGTGCTTGGTTTTAACATAACTTTATTATTTCATGAGTTATTTACAAGTTTCTGACCACTTATAAAATGTGTTCAATGTGCTGCCCATTGTGTTGGATTGTCAATGCAACCCTCTTCTCCCACTCTTCACACACTGATAGCAACACCGCAGGAGAAATGCTAGCACAGGCTTCCAGTATCCGTAGTTTCAGGTGCTGCACATATCTAAGGCCAAGCTTAGCCTCTTCGGTAGCTGCTCCAATTATAAAGGAATAGGTGGAAATATGCTTGTCAATGAGACCATTTCCAAATAAACTTTTCTTTAATACCTCATTAAATTAAAAAGTAACTTTATTCTTTCATGAGTTATTTACAAGTTAACACGTGCGGAGCAGATAGAAATTGTGTTGATGTCTGGTGAAAGCAGTAACCGGGTCATTGCAGCAGATTTCAATGCAAGACAGTCTACAAGACCACCCATCTCCCATGCTACAGTTAGCAAACTGTTTGCTAAGTTTCGTGAAACTGGTTCAGTGTTGGATTTGCCAAAATGTGGACGCATGAAATCTGTCACTAATGAAGAAACATCAGTGGCTGTCCTAGCTTCATTCAGCAAGAGCCCACAGCGTAGCACTCGCCGCATGTCACTGGAGAGTGGCATTAGTCAAACATCCCTTCGGCGGATATTAGCTACTCACAAATGGCACCCTTACAAACTCCAGCTACTGCAGCATCTCAACGAGGATGACCCAGATCGGCGCACTGAATTTGCAGAATGAGCAAAACAAAAATTGGAACAGGACCCTCAGTTTACGCAGATTTTGTTCAGTGATGAGGCAAACCTTTATGTGAATGGTGAAGTTAACAAACAAAACCACCACTATTGGTCTGACACTAACCCACATTGGATAGATCCCTCCAAGACTGTTGGAACCAAAACATTGATGGTATGGTGTGGTATATGGGGTACAAAGATAGTGGGGCCATTCTTCATCAATGGAAACCTCAAGGCCACTGGATATGCGAAATTGCTACATGATGATGTGTTTCCCTCTTTATGCACTGAAGCTGGCATGTTCCCTGAGTTTTTCCAGCAAGATGGTGCACCCCCACATTATGGGTGTCAGGTCCGAGCATTCCTAGATGAACAGTTTCCTGGAAAGTGGATTGGTCGTCGTGGGCCAGTTGAATGGCCCCCAAGGTCTCCCGATCTGACCCCCTTAGACTTTTATCTTTGGGGTCATCTGAAGGCAATTGTCTATGCTGTGAAGATACGAGATGTGCAGCACCTGAAACTACGGATACTGGAAGCCTGTGCTAGCATTTCTCCTGCGGAGTTGCTATCAGTGTGTGAAGAGTGGGAGAAGAGGGTTGCATTGACAACCCAACACAATGGGCAGCACATTGAACACATTTTATAAGTGGTCAGAAACTTGTAAATAACTCATGAAAGAATAAAGTTACGTTAAAACCAAGGACACCAGTGTTTTTCTTGTGAAATTCCCAATAAGTTTGATGTGTCACATGACCCACTTCCTATTGAAAAAACAAAAGTTGGATTCAAAATGGCCAACTTCAAAATGGTCGCCATGGTCACCACCCATCTTGAAAAGTTTCCCCCCTCACATATACTAATGTGCCACAAACAGGAAGTTAATATCACCAACCATTCCCATTTTATTAAGGTGTATCCATATAAATGGCCCACCCTGTATATTCTTGTACATATTTTTGGCAAAAAAAATCACAATAGAAGTATATTGATTGGGTTGCGCAAAAGTTATCGCGTCTACAAACTATAGGAATAGATTTATGGAATTTTTATTATTATTTTTTTTTTATTCTAATAATGGTGGCCACCTGCGATTTTTATCGGGACTGCGCTATTGTGGCAGACAGATCAGACACTTTTGACGCTTTTTTGGGACCAATGACATTCATACAGCGATCAGAGATGTAAATAGCCACTGATTACTGTATAAATATCATTGGCAGGAAAGGGTGGGGGCTGGGCTGGCAGGGATATGATAGACCTACTTGTTCCCGATCACTGGGAACAGTAGATCTATTACATGTCCCCTGACAGAATGGAGAACCACTGTGTTTACATTGGCAGATCTCCGTTCTGCTCTGTAACAAGCGATCACGGGTCACCGGCGCACATCGATTCAGCCCAAGCCGTGGGCACGCTTGCGCAGCGTGCAGTGGGCGCAAGAGCGCGTCGCCACTGGCGCACTCCCGCCCGCAACTGCGGCTGTGTGAGCTGCCGTACAGCTACAGCGATTTGTGCAGCAGTGCCAACCTGCCGCCGTATTATGACGGTGGCCGGTCGGCAACTGGCTAAGGAGGGGAACGGTCAGGGCCTGGATCCCCTGCTGCTGGCACTGTGGTTCTCAGGGTGGAGAGTCCAGTGTCCACCAGCGGGTGTTTTTCAGCGTATTTAGGTCCTCTCTTACTAAAGCCCCATACACACTATACAATTTTCTGTAGACTTTTGTCTTCAGATTTACCAAAAACATGTAGTGCAAGGGCCTGCCTGATTGCATGCAAATTGAAACTCTTAAGGTTTGACCTCATATTATATATTTTTGGTAAATGTGAAGACAAAAGTCTACAGAACATTGTATAGTGTGTATGGGGCTTGAGTGCCTCTTGCTCCAGTGTTTTCCTTGCTGCCAGATCCTTGGCCACAGAGTAAGAAGAAAAATTCTAGCACCCTAGTCCAACAGCCTTTGATGATCCTGCAAGACAGACCTTTTAATTTGTCCTAAGCCGCGATGACGACACAATTGCATCGGACAGTGTAAATTCTGTACACCAGTTCATGGTACTCTATCTCCCAAGTAACTAACATCATATGCAGCAGTTCACTTGCACTTGTGCGCTTTTAGAACTAATGTTAGTAGAATTCAAGACATTCCCTTCATCTCTCAAAACTAGAGCTACAGGACAACACAACAACAGGACTTCCTGTGAGGAATCGGGTCTACATAAGAGAATTATCTCACAGTAGTGTCCATGAAACAACTGATGGCAACAAGACTAAAGTTTCAATAGGTGTCCAAGAATTTACTAATGCCCAAATCCTGTATGAAAATAATGATGTTCATCAGTTCATGGACTGTGTAATAGAGTTGAGCGAACACCTGGAAGTTCGGGTTCTGCTGGTCCGTCCGAACCTCGGGACAAAGTCCGGGTCCGGGTCCGGACGGAACCCGAACGATCGCACGGACAACGAACCCCATTGAAATCAATGGGGACCCGAACTTTTAGGCACAAAAATGGCTGTAGGAAAGTCCTGGAAAGCCCCAGAGGGCTGCAAAAGGAAGTAAAATGGGGGTAAGGGTAGGGCAAGCACCCTACAAAAAAATGGGGACAGGGAAATAACTTTAAATATTTTAAAAAAAATAAAAACATAAAAAAAGCAAAAATGGAGGTGAATGTGGATCATCTTCAAACTGTGTCTGAAAAGTATTAATTAACGGTAGAAGCCATATAACTGTTCTAAAATCATCTTCAAACTAGGGCAAGTGCCCTACAAATAAATGGGGATA
>BLSH010554733.1:1885158-1899516 GCA_018402905.1 Glandirana rugosa | reverse complement strand
AGAACACACTTCTGATCCCACTTTCTGACCATAATTAAAACATCCGACAACTGACGGTCGTTCTAAGGACCCCAGTAAGAACTCGACAGTCGATACGGTCGAACCTCGAATTATCTATTTAGACGTCGACTTGTCGATTCCGGTGTAGAGGTCACCTCCTTACTTTTTCAGTAACCCTGAGAGACATATATCCATAACAAAATGTCAACATTCTGTATCAAGATAACTATTGTAACTGATCGGACCAAGTGACATCCGTTAAGACATCATAAATGACCTTATCAACCACCAAATCTTAACGATCAATGTGTCATCACAACCGAACCCGAACGATTTTTGAAATGTCCGGGTCCGGGTCCGTGCCACGGACACCCTAAAGTTCGGTACGGACCCGAACGTTACAGTCCGGGTTCGCTCAACACTACTGTGTAACTAGCAATTCTAAACCACCAACTATTCCAGTAAATACTACAGAATTGCCTACAGTGAACCAGGCTAGTCAATGTTATCAATAGAACTATGTCTTACAACTGTAAAACAATACCTATATACAGAGAGTCCCAATGACTTTTTCATTCCTCCACTGGAGATGTGGCCTTAGCTGTTCAGCTGCAGATTTATCTATTAAGCTCCAAGCTGGCATAGCTGACAGCTCAAGAATGACCCCAGGAATCTTGCTGGCAGTCAACAGCCTACAAAATTAATACCAGTCTTTCACCCTAGTCTTCACACAAGAACATTCTCTAATTCACAGGGTGAAAACAATGCATCTTGGAGGACAGAATCATCCAGAATTGCTTTTGAACGACAGAAAGACCTTTCCACTTCAACCTAAGGGATTACCCATGCTTTGCCACCCACGGAGAAGTGACCTGATGCCTTTAAAGACTGTTTTAGGTACCAAGACTGCAATCCTTAAAGATAATCCCAGATTTGATTTTATGCTTATATTTGGATTTATGAAAATACTGTATATTTGCAAGTTTTCTCCTTTATTCATGTCCTCCATGTCCTGAGGACAAGTCATCCACGTTCATAGGCTTACATTGAATTATACTGAAATGTAAAGATTTCAGGTGGGGAGTGTTCTGTCCCATCTATATATACACTATATTACCAAAAGTATTGGAACACCTGCCTTTACACGCGCATTAACTTTAATGGCATCCCAGTCTTAGTCCGTAGGGTTCAAGATTTAGTTGGCCCACTCTTTGCAGCTATAACAGCTTCAACTCTTCTGGGAAGGCTGTCCACAAGGTTTAGGGGTGTGTCTATGGGAATGTTTGACCATTCTTCCAGAAGCGCATTTGTGAGATGAGGCACTAATGTTGGATGAGAAGGCCTGACTTGCAGTCTCTGCTCTCATTCATCCCAAAGGTGTTCTGTCGGGTTGAGGTTAGGACTCTGTGCAGGCCAATCAAGTTCCTGCACCCCAAACTCGCTCATCCATGTCTTTATGGAGCTTGCTTTGTGCACTGATCCAAATCATTTGGTGGAGGGGGGATTATGGTGTGGGGTTTTCAGGGGTTGGGCCTGGCCCCTTAGTTCCAGTGAAGGTAACACTTAAAGCGTCAGCATACCAAGACATTTTGGACAATTTCATGCTCCCAACTTTGTGGGAACAGTTTGGGGATGGCCCCTTCCTGTTCCAACATGACTGTGTACCAGTGCACAAGCAAGCAAAGAAAACCTCCGACCTCATCGAAGATTCCCGCCGACTGCCTGCTCTGCTGTCTGACATTTCTTAAATAGTTAAGGTCACCCGCTGACCCAGCACCCTTGTGACATCACCGACTGGGACATTCTAGGTCGATGGCATCACAAGGGGGCGGGGTCACCCGATGACATCATCGTATAGCGCTCAACAGGTTTTTTTTCTTTTTTTGTGTCCGGCGGGCACTGTGATTGGCCATGGATCTACACTGGAGCAGGTTGTTGTTTATTTTTTATAAAGGAATTGTCAAAAACTTGTGTTGTGTCTTTATTTACTTTGTACCCTTTTTTAGTGAATAGGATTTAGTGAGTAGGATTTGGAAAAGCCATTTCCAAATCCTTGTTTTCACTAGCAGGTGCTGCCTTGCAATCTGCCATAGCCATAATATTAGTCTTTAAAACCTTAGGGTATAGACACAATTTACAGTATGTCTAAGGGTCCAGCTACAATCCTTACTGATCCTTTAGTTGTAGAGGGCTTAGACCTTTTGTGCTCACCTCCACATGTTTGCATTGACAGCCTGCTTGATATTATCCATCTTATCTCCTGAATGAGTGAATACAAGGAGAGCTTGCTGGCTTTAATGTTTTCCTGAACAGCAGTTTAAAAAACTCTTGCTGTGCATGCCTTTTGATGATAAACCTCTCTTTGGTGCTTTGTTAGATAACCTCATAAAAGACACTGCTGGCTGTAAGATTATGCATTTATCCCCAAGCCTAATCCTCAAACTGGCAAATTGTCTACTGTTTATAAAGCCAAAAATAAGTTCCTTTCGTTTCTTCCAAGCTTCACACTCCAAAGCCAAAATTAAGGCATGGGGCCAGTACAATCATAAACCTTGACCCTGTAAATCCTCCAAACCTGCAAACAACTCCTCTCAGCATTAAGGGGTGCATCCTCTTTCCAAAGTTGGGGATGCCTGTTGGCCCTTGTGGATATCCAGACAGACAGCATCCCAGATGCCTGGTATAGGAGGTGGTTTTATTTTGCTATAGGCTACAGTTTTGCTCTCTACTTCCACCCTACTTCATGCTGTTCAACCTGCCTGTGTCTCCACTCAGGTTAGTAGAACTCCTTCTAGAACTTTTGAACCAAGGACTTTTTGCCATTGTGCCAATGGTGGAAAGGTTTCATGCTTCTATTTATGCCTCTTTGTGGCAGAAGGCCAAAGGAAGCATTCACCCCATCTTGGATCCAAAAGCCTTAAACAACTTCATTCAAATCCAAAAATTCCAAATGTAATCCACCAAGTCTGTCATAACATCCCTGCACCAGGCATACCTTCTAGTCTCTCTGAACATCAAGCAATAAATACTTGCATGTTTCCATCTTTCCAGAAGATCAATTCTACCCCCATTTTGCCGTGGACGCTCATCACTATCAGTGTGTAACCCCACCATTTAGCCAGTCATCCACACCCTTAGTATCCCATTCTCTTCCAATTGTAGGATACCTAGACTACCTGACCACCTTCTATTGAGGGATCGGCCAGGTCAGCTACTGGCCAACGTCTTTCTTCCTGAAGAAAATTTACTGACTTTCTACTCCCAGCCTTGGACTTTGCAGTTCTGGAGCCATACAGCTATGCAGTTTTGCAGTTCTGGGCTTGATGGTAGCCACTTTGGAGACCGTTTCATTTTCCAGTTCCACTCCAGACCCCTAAAACACAACATTCTGTCATCGTGGGACAAATTTGTTTAGTCCGGGGACAAACCCATTCACTTGACACCGCAGACAACATTGTTTCTACCTTGGTAGCTCATGAATCTAGCCCCGGGGATTGGAAAACTTCTGCTCACTAGGAAACACAGATGTCAGCTTAAAGGGCTGGGGAGGAGTCTTAGATGCCTATTGGAATTCAGTTGGACAATGCCATCAAGTAGAAACCAGAAGTCTTGCTGCGGCAGCAGAGGTAAAGGATTATACCCTGCACAGAGCCTGGGAAGAACACCAGATTCCAGCCTTGTCCACAATATACATACCAGTCAAACTAGAAAATCCTCAGGAAGACTACGTCAGCCATTAGCAACTGCATGCCAAGGAATGGTCCTTACACCTGAATGTGCATCACAGACAGGGAACAATGTATGTAGACCGCCTGAATTTTAGGGTTGAAAATATTTTTATTAAGAACAGCGAACAGGATAAAAATATGAGACAATAAATGATGACTATCGCCATGGGGTCTGCCAAGTGACTATCATCTGCGGCACGGCCCGTGGCGAACTACATTCTTTTCCATCGGAAGTCTCAAGAAGGAAAAAACAGCAGGAATTCTAGTAATAACACTATTCCATTTTAACACTTTTCTTCAGAGAGAGAAAGAGTTCAGAAGAGGAGGAAAAAAGAGAAAAGAAAAGAATAGGAGGAAACGAAAAAAAAAGAAGTGATGGGGATGAGAGGATTAGGAGAGAAGAGTGGAAAATGCGGGAAAAGAAATAAGAAAGGGAGAGACAAGAGGATGGAGAGAAGGGGAGATGGTCTGCCGGAAGATCATGAATCAGGTGGGTCCATTTTAGGATGTGAGAGCCCGTCATGGGCACCCCCTCGCAGGCTCAAAGCACGGGTAGACTTGTCTGAAGTCTCAACATGTTTTTAAGCATGTCTGAGGAGGAGAAGCGGAGCCAGGTAGACCACAATAGCTTATATTTGTCAAAGGTACTGTTATTTATTGCTAGCATCTCTTCCATCCGCATAATATCATTCATAGTGGATACCCAGAGTGCCAGGGTGGGTGGTTTTCCAATATAGTGGAATGATTTGTCTGGCTGCGGACAAGAAAAAATGGAGGAGGCTACGTTTTTGGGACGGTATGGACCCTGGAAGATCATTGTAAATCTAAAAAACTTGATTCCAAAGAGGGCGGATTTTCGTACACTCCCACCAGATATGAAGATATGTTCCGCATTGGGAGCCACATCTCCAACATGTGGCTGATGTAGCTGAATTTTTTTTTAAAGAGTTGAGGGGTCCCTATACCATCTCGAGAGAATCTTAACATTTTTCTCTTGTGTATAGCAAGAGATGGAGGATTTATGGGTGAAGCAAAAGGCAGTTGGACACTCAGTCTCCGTGATGTCTGTTCCTAGATCTGCAGACCACATTCTTGTGTAGGATGGTAAGTCAGGGTATGTAAGGGTCTGAATCAAATTGTATAGTGAAGAAAGTAGATGTCTGAGTGTGTCCTGCATTGCGCTAATCCTGTCAAATTCTATGGGGGGGGGGCGGTGTACTTGTGCTGAGAGGAATAGATGTTTTGTAAAAGAGGATAAGTGTAGTGAGGTCAACCAGTTACGGGCTCCTGGAGGGACTGTGGGGGTGCCTGTCTGGGGGGTGAACAAAATCCCTCGCCTTAGGCTAGTCCGAGCATAAGAAGAGTAGATTGCTGGAGCTCCCATACCTTGGGGGAAGGCAGGGCTGTGCCCGCCTGAATTTTAGATTTAACATCAAACTGAGCAGTGTGGGGTGGTTGTCTCTATGTGCAGATATTAACTGCTGGTTGCCCTGGTGGCTCTTTGTGACCAGTACAACCTGATCTGTGTCTGTTCTCCTTTTAAATGCCTTCTTGTCATCTTGATGACGTGTCTACACAGCAGGATTGCAAAGGGGGACATTCTGGTAGTTCTAATAGCACTCAACTGACCCAAGCTGATGTGGTACTTCAACCAGATCAAACGGGCACACGCCATGGGGCCTTCCAGATAATATGGATCTTCCATCCCAAGGCCTGGTCTTGAGGTCTCTCATAGTCAGTAATTCTCATGCTATTAAAAGTTGGGAAGTCACCTCTTGCAAGGTCTACCATCCCATAAAGTAAGATTATTTGTCTGGTGTGAGGAAAGAAATTTGTTTACCCCGGGAAAAAATTTGTGGGAAGAATCCTAACCCATTTGCAAATAGGCTTTGACCATCAACTGGCCTTGAATACCATCAAAGGAACAAATCTTGGATCTCATCTTGCATACTAATTCCATGGTCTGCTAGCCTCCCATGCATTCATTAAGAGTTTTGTATAAGGTGTCTCTCCTCCTGTAAAATCCCCTGTTACTCTGAGACTTAAATTTGGTTCCATCTGCTCTTCAGAACCTGCCTTTTGAACCTTTCATGGATATTCTCCTGCCCATTCTCACTCACAAGGGTGCATTCTTTTTGATGATCATCTCTGTGAGACATGTGTCTAAGCTGTTGGCCTTGTCCTGTAAAAAAAAAAAAAAAAAAAAAAACTTTTCTGGTCTTTCACAAGGGCAAAGTGGTGCCTCCTTCTTATCCTTTCATCTTTTTTTTCTTCACAAAATTTTATTAAAGGCTTAAACAAGAAGAGACATTACCGCATGGTAGGATGAAGATCCATCCTATCGGGATTGTACATTTTGTGGTAAATGCTGAAACAAAGGTATAACCATAGGGTTATACCTTTAGGGTGATAAATTGGCTGCTACTCAGAGGACTGGTTAGAAAAGGCAATGACGGGCTAGAGTCAGATTGACTGGGCAGGTGAGACAGTAGCCGGTCAAGTACCACCACTGGGCACTAGGCGTTGTTAGTCTGAAAGAGGTTGATGTCAACCCTCAGGTCCGGATTGTTGAGTTCTGGAGATGAAGGACGACATAGTCTTGAATGCTAGTCAGGTGGCGTCTGCATAGTATCTGGCTGCTAGTGCCACTAAAGGTGAATTCCCTAGGCCACAGAAAACCGTAGAAGGCTAGGTAGATGGCCGCTTGGATGACTAGACTAGGCAAAACCCCAAACGGAATGTGCTAGGATTTTAGATGTCCCTAAAGATAGCACTTGTGATGGGTAAGTGTTTGCCATTGGCTACGGGCTGATGTTTCTGGATGCCACGTAGGAGGGATCTGTGTGGGCTGTGAACACAGATGGCTTTCCGGGGTCCTGTAAGGACTGGAAATGCTGGAGGCCAGCTGGGTATAGTGTTATGAGAAAGAGCCAGCTGCGTGTGGAAATATGATACAAAGGATAGGACATTCCTTGTGTCACGTGTCGTTGCTCCGGAGCATGAGCTGCTACCCTATGGGTAGAGTTAACAAAAGGGGGATGACTGACTAAAACCGGGAACCTGAAGGATTTCTGGTGGTCATGGCCCTGCGAACCAGTGATGGCCAAAAATTGCAGCGACTCGTGTGGAGGCTGCGGTATACGTAACTACCTGAGGTTATAAATCTAATGCTAACAGAATAAACATAGATATGCTGTTCCAGTTTGTGGGGATTTCACCCCACATTGTCATTTTCATTATTGCTGCTGGGTTCAGCCTGAGAGCTTGATCGGGGGTTTGTAACTAAGAGAGGAAGACTAAGAGGCGTGAAATGAAGGACCACCACTGAGGGATAATCCTTACAGCAAAGTTAAGTATCCCTGATAGAGATTTTGGCTGTCTCTTAGTATGCCCTGCAAAAGGGTAAAGGCATGAATAACCGACTTGATTCGGGACAATTGGTCGGGAGGTAGGGCTCTGCTATGGGCACGTAGATTGCCAAATACCACTCCTAGTACATACTTAAGGTTACTGTGGGCTGCAGATTGATACGCCCCCCCACCGATGGGATAGGCTGTCCCAACTTGTTCACCTGGTGTGGTTATGCGGGGACCAGCAAGCTCTGACTGGTACCGAAGGTGGAGGGAAAGTTGAGGGGGGTCTAGTAACTGTATAAGAGCACCAGTTTGCCGTACGGTGGAGGACTGGCAAATATCACAAAACAGGAAATGTAGATCAGCAAATTGGTGGCAGAAAAGCTCTGTGTCAATGACACTCCAGTTTGAAGAGCAGCCTGGAGAGCTTAGGCTTCCTGGCTGTAGTGGGGTAGGGGGTGCACCTGTGCTGAAGCTCTGCTGTGAGCTTGGGGATGGTCCATCCCCTGGGGGACTGCACACTGCCACTCTCTGAGCCCGCAGAGGGTGACAGAGGGGTGGGTATGCAGCTGGCCCGCTGTGACTATAAGACAAAACAATGATAGTGCAGAATAATCTGACAGAGAGACCCGTGAACTACACCTGACTGACGCTCTAGTAGGGAGGTCCTGGTAAGGATTGAAACCTGGTCAACAGGAAACCTGTAGTAGGGGTGAGATGAGTGAAAAATGTATATCTCTTTTATTTTCCTGAACGGACTGTCCCACCCCTGTTATGCGGGTAGCTCTGATGAGGAAGCGATCCCTATGTTGGGTTTTTGTTTTTTTTAGGCAAACATCTAACCTGATGCAGGATGGGACCTGAACTCAACTGACCTGGAAAAATGACAGAGAAAATGATGAGTGGCTCTTGTGTGAATGCCACTAAAGAGGAGTGGCCCATTAAGTGCCACTAAAATGGTGTGTGGCTGATTGTATGCCACTGAGAATGTGCTTGTAAGGAATTATGTTTGTACCTGCTCACAGCGATTGTGAGGGGTTGATGTAATATGTGCTTGCAGCGATTACAAGTATGTGTGCTTGCAGCGATTGCAAGTGTGTGTGCTTGCAGCGATTGCAAGTGTGTGTGTTTGCAACGATTGCAAGGGATCGTGTAGATGCACGCTCGCAGCAATTGTGAGGAGTTAATGTAAGTACGTGCTTACAGCGATTGCAAGAAGTTTTGTATGCGTGGTCGTAGTGATTGCGAGGGATTTGTGTTGATGCGTGCTCGCAGCGACTGCGAGGAGTATATGTAAATACGTATTTGCAAGACGTTTAGTATATGTGCTCGCAGCGATCGGAGGGATTTGTGTTGGAGCGTGCTCACAGTGATTGCAAGGAGTTAATGTAAATACGTGCTTACAGCAATTGCAAGTGTGTGTGCTTGCAGCGGTTGCAAGTGTGTGTGCTCGCAGCGATTGCGAGGGATTGTGTAGATGCGTGCTCGCAGAGATTGTGAGGAATTAATGTAAATACGTGCTTGCAGCGATTGCAAGAAGTTTAGTATGCATGGTCGCAGCGATTGCGAGGGATTTGTGTTGATGCGGGCTTGCAGCGATTGCGAGGAGTATATGTAAATACATATTTGCAGTGATTGCAAGAACTTTAGTATACGTGCTTGCAGTGATTGGAGGGATTTGATTTGATGCGTGCTCGCGGTGATTGCGAGGGGTTAATGTAAATACGTGCTTGCAGTGATTACAAGTATGTGTGCTTGCAGTGATTGCAAGTTTGTGTGTGCTCGCAGCGATTGTGAGGGATTGTGCAGATGCGTGCTCACAGCGAATGCGAGGAGTTAATGTAAGTAGGTGCTTGCAGCGGTTGCAAGAAGTTTGGTATGCATGCTCACAGAGATTTCAAGGGATTTGTGTTTAAGCGTGTTCGCAGTGACTGCGAAGATTTAATGTAAATATGTGCTTGCAGCGATTGCAAGAAGTTTGTATGCGTGCTCACAGCAATTGCGAGGAGTTTATGTAAATACGTGCTTGCAGAGACTGCAAGAAGTTTTGTTTATGTGTGCTTGCAGCGATTGTGAGGGATTTAGGTTGATGCATGCTTGCAGCAATTGCAAAGCATTAATGTAAATACATGCTTGCAGTGATTGCAAGAAGTTTTGTTTATGTGTGCTCGTAGCAACTGCGAAGGGGTCTATGTTGATGCGTAATTACAGCGATTGTGAAGAGTTTATGTAAATTTGTGCTTTGCAGCAATTGCAAGAAGTCTGAGCTTGTGCCTACTTGCAGCGATTGCAAGGGGTTTACGTTGATGGCTGGCAGATATTTGCAAAGAGTTATGCATGTGCATGCTTACCATAAATGCGTGACGTAATGCTTGTATTCGTGCTTGCAGCGATTGCAAGCTGTTGTGCTCATATGCGTGCTTGCTGGGATTTGCAAGTGGCGTTTATGAGTGCTTGCAGCGATTGCGAGAAGTTGTGCTTAGTTGTGTTTGCAACGTTTGTGAAAAGGTGGCTGTCGCTGAAGGTGTGTTTATGGTGAATGTGAGAGATAGTATATCTGTGCTTGCCACGATTGCAAGGTGTAGTGCTGTCAAAGACGTGCTTGCAACGATTGCAAAAAAGTCACCTACTGATAGGCAATCATAAGGATAGCAGAAATTGAATGTGCAGGAATGCATTGTCACCATGACTTTTCGTAATTGTCTTTGGAGTAGAATCTGGACCGATATGAATCGGTAGGCGGGGGGATGATGTGCACAGAGTGATGAAATGAACCGATACAAACTGGTAGTAGGAACTGACATGAACCAATGCAAATCGGTAGTAGGAAATAACATGAACCGATGCAAATTGTTAGGTAGGGTAACGATGAACAACGAAATGACACGAACCAATTTGAATCGGTAGTAGGAACTGACCTGAACGAATGCGAATCTGTGGTAGGGAAATTACATGAACCAAGACAAATCGGTAGTAGGAAATAACATGAACCAATGCAAACCGGTAATGGGGAAATAACATGAACCAGTTAAGTAGGGTAACGATGAACAGAGAAATGACACAAACCAATTCAAATCGGTAGTAGGGACTGACTTGAATTGATGTGAATCGATGGTAGGGAAATGACATGAATCGATGCGAATTGGTAGTGGGAAATGGTATGAACCGATACGTGCCGGTAGGAAGGGTAACCAATAGGGAGAATAGCATGGACCAGGTAAACAACGTATGAATCGGTGAGTAGATTCTAACCGGACTGTAGTAAGTATATGATACGAATCAGTTGTGGGGTAGGACATGCACCAATGCAGATCAATAGGCAGGGAAATTACATGAAAAGAGTAAATGCCATGAACCGATCTAAATCGGTTGAAGGGAAAGGCATGAACTGATACGAATTGGTAGATAGGGTAATAGTACAGAGTAAGTGACATGGTCCGATGTGAATCAGTGTGTGTAATGTATCCGATATGAACCGTTGTGCTACTGATGCGACTAGGTTCGAATCGGGTAGCGGTAAGCATGCAATGGATTTGATACGAATCGATTGTGGGGTGAATGACGTGACCGATATAAATTGGTTATAACGTGCATGAAATTAATCTGATACGAGTTGGCTGTAAAGTGTATGTTGCCTTTTTTTTGTTGTTTTGTTTTTCCTGTCGTTGGTTATATTTATTCATTTATTTTCGTCTGTCGGTTTTATTTTTTTATGTCATTCGTTTTTTTTCCCCGTCTTATGCTTGTTTTTTTTTTTTTATCTGTTGGTTTTTTTTTTTTTTTTGTTTTTTTGCATTTGTTCGTGTTTTTTTTTGGAGTCAGAGTTATGAAGCTGGAGTAACGTGTGTGTTTTGAGTAAGTGTGACCATATGAATGGTCTGAGTAACGACTGGGTGCTTGTGGCAGGAGCCCCACGAAGGAGACCGAGCTGCTGGAAGCTTGTGATGTGACACTGGAATAAACTTGTGTCGTGCCGAGGATACAAAACACTAAGTCGCCGATGCGACCGGGATTCATATCGGGCCATCATAGCGTGTATAGGGTGCCACCCCCTCCTCCAAAACTGAACACATACCAACCACCCAACCCCCAAGGCTAATCAAATGCAATCAAGGACCAGGTGGGTCTAATTACCACTTCAATCAGTCACAGAACCTGTGCTAATCTCCAAATGGATGAAGAGGCAACCCCATAGACAGTGAATGCTGTGAGCAATCGAAGCCTGTGTCGCGCGATATCAGACAACGACCGACAGTGTCTCAGAAGCTTAGACATACAAACGAATCATTTGTTTGTGGATGGGATGACAAACAAGGCAGGAGGGAACCTGTGATTCTACTATGCCTGTGCCGAATGATGTTGGGGCACGACCGACAACAACTCGGAGGCCGCTAAGAATGAAAGGGATGCAGGATAGGAAACATAATGAATTGTAACATTGCGTAAGAAATGAAAAGGTTTGAATCCTTCCTGCAACAATGAGTGAGAACCGCCGACGAAGACCACAAACTGAGACGCTGCAACACCTGGTAATCGAATGCACAGATTCACAAACATTAAGTGAGCTGGGGAGAGTCGGCCTAGAGAAATGAGCTATCGCACACTGGAACCGACAAAGAGCATGAGGGAGTGAGCTGCTTAAATACCCTCCAGGCTCCTCCCATAAGTTCAGGCCACCATACTGGCCTTCTTATATATATATAAGGGTTCTTCAAAAAGTTTCCACACTTTTTTAACTCCATTAAATATCAATATCTTTTTGAAGACCCCTTGTGTGTGTGTATATATATATATATAAAAGAACAAAATCAAAAGGAAGGCGTGCCCACCTAGTGCATTACCAGAGACATTTCATGGACAAGTTTTCCAGCAGTTGAAGGGGCACACTGGGGTTTAGCTGCAATAAAAAGGTTTCTTTATACACGACCTTCAATTTTTTGGGGAATCTCACATGATACCATTAAAATGGAATTATGGCTACCCCCTGAAAAAAATGTTCGGTGGAAGAGTCTTCTACAACTCATGCATAAAAAGAAAAAAGCAATATAACATTACATTACTACAGTCATTACTAAGATTACATTTATCTAGGGAAGTTAAAGATAATTTACAACTTGGCATCGTTTTTATCCAAGTATAATGACACATCAATTTGCCCGGACAGTTCTGGATACTGATTTTCAGTTTTACATGGATGCCGCAAGGTCCATAGGTAGGAGCGGGCCGTCCATTAGGGGGGGACGGGTGCCGCCCACTCACCCCCTATGCTAAATGGATAGATTAATGCATAACATGAATCTATCAATGGCTGCCGCAGCCACCCTTTGTTCATGCGTCTGGCCCTTTTCAGGACACTGGCCCCATGAATTACAGCGACGGGGGTGTTTTTTTGAAGCACGTGATTAGAGCCATAGGCTCTAATCGGTTTCAAAATAGAGTGGACTCCGAGCGCAATGCATTGCGCTTGCAGCCCACTCACGTGTGTTAGAAAAGCAAATGAATATTTGCTTTTCTAATACTAAATCGCCTCTCCGCCAATCAGGAAGTGTGAGTATGTTTCCTGTTTCCCGATAGGCTGAGAATTCAGGCCATCCTATTGGATGCCTTTCAAGGAGGAGGAGGGGGATGCACGGCCGAAGCAAAGCACGCTCCCACTCACCGGACACTGCTGCCCGCTTGCCCGCTTGCCCGCTTCCTAGATGGGGTAAGTGCGGGGCTTTGATGTCCCTACTGCCCTCCAGGGGGGGTGCTGTCAGTGCCATGAGCCCCGTGGTGGGGGGGATGGGGGTGCTGTATACCCTATCTGTGATGCTGTATACCCTATCTGTGATGCTGTATACCCTATCTGGTGATGCTGTATACCCAATCTGGTGATGCTGTATACCCAATCTGGTGATGCTGGGCTGTATACTCCTAACACAATGGGTGGAATATATCTGGGGCGGGGCTTATGCAAAGTGGGAGGGGTCAAAAAGGACGGGCTGGGTCTGGCCCCCCCATCCTAAAACCTGTCCATGGGTTTTTGGTGCTTTTTGGAATGGTTATTGGTATGCTGGTCTCTGGCCTGATTTCTGGAGAGATGATGATTTTACAAAAAACTGGAACTGTTTCCTGTAATGGTTGTAGTGGCATTATGGGGCCAATATTTTAGCAACAAATGTATTGTTCTGCAAACGGATAACAGAGGTGTTATGTATGCAATTAACTGTCTGGTCTGTTTCCTCCTGTAGTGCTTCATTGTTTACAAGGAGCAGTAGCTTGCAGGCAGGTAGAGGTTAATGCTGCTCCAGTTGGGAAGGTTAGGGTTAATTGTGTTTCCCATTTCTTTTCTTGGTGGGCTTCCCTGGGTCCGACCCACTGGTTTTGTGCATAATAAAAAGGACAGTGGTCCGTACTCAAGAAGCTTGGGAGCTCGGAGGCTCAAACGAGCTAAATGGCTTGAGGACTCACGCGCACACGAGAAGCTGTTGGAACTGTTGACAGGTTTCATCCTGTTGGCCTGCTGAAGAGGCAGAGGCCAGAATGTCAATCACAGCACAGCTGCCCCCAGAACCCTGTTTCAGCATGAAGGAACTGCTGGGACTTGAAGTCAACCCTGAAGATGCCATGGATCTTACATGGACTCTTTTCTGCCAAGAACAGACTCTTTTCTGTGCAGGTATGCCGGGGCAGCCGCAAGCCTGAGTTAGGAACTAGAGATGTTAGGTAAAGACTGCACTTTATTATGAACTGTCGTGTTAACTTATTCTTCAGTAAAGCTTTTGAAATTTTGCCTTTGCCTGGTCTGAATTTACTAAAGGATTGTAATGCAAGTAACTGGAACCTAACGTTTTCAGCTCGGGTCACTAAGCACATTGGGGTATAGAGATAACAGCAGTGGAGGCTCGTCCATAAGGGCTGGGGGGCTACGCCCCACCAAAAAAATAAGTAAGAAATAAAAATAAAAATTAACTATAATTATTAACCAACAGCCAGCACAGCTAGATAGAAACTAGAAAGAAAAAAAACCTTTGGAATTTCTCTCTAGCTGTGCTTCTGTTGCTAATTGCTGGAATAGACAGATTAGATAAGAAAGAGAAGTGTAATCTGCATAGTAACAGGGCAGACGTCCCAAATCTCACTAAAAAACCCTATCTAGAACACAGTAAAATGAATTCTCCACCCTCATTGGCTGCTTTCCAACATTCCATTCTAAATATAGGAGCTATTAGGGACGTCTGAATTTGCAGACCTTAAACTGCCTAGTCCATTTGGTCTCTGCCTGGGGGGGAGCCAAG
>BLSH010554733.1:1861727-1874030 GCA_018402905.1 Glandirana rugosa | reverse complement strand
ACATTAACTGGCGTGTTCAGGAAAACATCTTCTAAGTATGAGGTCCAATATGACACTGAGATTCCCGTATTTGTCATCTTGAGGTATACTTTACTTTGTGGGGTTCACTGATTTTTGTTCTCATTGTTGCATCCTGTTGATACGGTGCACGTCCTCGGTCGTTCTATTTCTGAATCTAAATCTGTGTCTAGACGGAAGTTCTATCTCACCAAACTTATTCAGAAACACCAACTAGAAGACGACGGATACAACCCCGGGAAATTCTTGTAACCGAGTATTCATCACAACTCGCTTGGGCCTGACATTGCAAGCCCAGGCATGGCTTGAAAGCCCACAGGCACCGACCCGAACGATTTTTGAAATGTCCGGGTCCGGGTCCGTGCCACGGACACCCGAAAGTTCGGTACGGACCCGAACGTTACAGTCCGGGTTCGCTCAACACTACTTATGAGCCAATGTTCTTAAAGGGCCCCAACATAGGCAGCAGAAGATCAACCACAAAGACTTATTCAAACCACTCTATCTTGAAGGCAGATCTGTGTCTAAATCTAAGTCTTTATCTTGCTGGCTCCTGCACGTGGCATAGTTGTCCTACGTTGTTACTCTTGTTTTTAGTCACTTGGGGTGTTTCATTTCATATGGAGTTCTACTGTTTATGCCCTTAGAGTCACAGTATAACCTGGAGTATGAATCTTCTACAAAAGGACTTGTGCGGTCAATTACACAGTTATCATTGTGTTCATGCTGATTGACGTTCATGTGCCAATATACTCTGTAATACTTTTATGATCTCAACCTGCCAATACATTCAGTTTATCTTTTAAAGTTCGTTATGAATTATGAGTTTAATTTTTGTGTGCATGCTGAGGTTTAAAGAAAGGTATACTGGTGGTGCCAATGAGGGTGAGGCCTCACATAGGGCTTGGCCAAAGCAGAGGACCCAAATTACAGTATGGGAATAATACAAGATTTATATAACAAAAGGTTAATAAT
The DNA here is from genome assembly GCA_018402905.1 of Glandirana rugosa. Lineage (NCBI taxonomy): Eukaryota > Metazoa > Chordata > Amphibia > Anura > Ranidae > Glandirana > Glandirana rugosa. Next base: position 1,873,037 of record BLSH010554733.1, on the reverse strand, counting down.
AGTACATACATTCAATGTACAAACAAATAATATCAACAAAGTGCCTGATAAGAGACCTAATGAAATTGTGCACATACACCAAGGTATATACAGTATATAGTTAGTATTGAAGATTACATTTTGTTTTTATCAGCCACTTCTTTGTAAGACTATTTGCAATATTATTGTTGAACAGAAGGTGAAAATGTGATATTCCCTTTGTAAAAATAGACTATGTTGGGACATATCACAAAGTCAGGGAATGTCACCTGTCAATTATGCAAAAACCACATACCCCTACAAAATAAGGGTTTCCATTTCCTTAGTCTAGGTGCGAGCTGATGACGGGTGGTTGTTCCCCTCCTTTGAATATCAGTGTATGCAGTCCAAATGGCAGTGCTTTAAATTGACCTGAAAAGTGAAGATTTGCTATCTTATAGGAAACATCTAGAAATGATAATTGTGCCTTAGCAGTGCCCTAAAATATCTACCGTTTGTCTTCAATTCCTGAAACTTAGCTGTGCAGTTTTTGTTATGTGAGAGTGCCTAGGTACTTCTGTACTTACAACCTTATAGCTGTTTATCTGCTGTGCAAGAGGCACTGTTGCCTGGACAGCTAGTCTCACAAGATTTGTGATATTTTAATGCTGTCAATCGCTGAAGAGAAATCTGTACCCGGGAACCTGCCTAAAAAATACTACTGCTTCATTAGTTCAGCAAATCTGTGTTTACAAACCTCTCCTGCTGCTTTTTAAAAAAAAATCCAACCAGTCCTTAGTTCACCAGTCAACAGTTCACCAGTCATCAGTGGAGTAGCTCTGACATGAAGAAGCAAAGTTGTACTCAAGAACTCAATGCATGAATATCACTATTTCTGCTTCAATCATTATGCAAATCTGTGTTCCTCTACCTCTCATGCTGCTTTTTAAATATTTTCCCACCTTCATTAGTTCACAAGTCAACAGTTAACCAGTTCTCAGTTGGATAGCTTTGATATGAAGAAGCAAAGCCCTTCACCCCTTCCAAGATGGCCACCTCGCATAGAAATACCATGTGGAAAATGTTCCAGGGGGGAAGGTGTGAATTTCAGTCAGCCATTTTTGGGTTAGTTGCGATGGGTGATCATTAGATTGGGTCTAGGGTTTGTGGGCCGTTATTATTCAGGGGTGACCAAGTCAGGAGCTGGCACTAGTGAGAAGTTACTGAAGTGCTACATATTAGCTTGGAAGCTATCTGAAAGGTTCAAATAACAGAACCCTTCATTTGTAATTCTTTTTTTAGCCTCTTACTATTTGAAAGAGACAAACATATTAGGAGGTGGTCTATTACTTGCATCACAAGTGATATCTTGCTATTATTTTAAAAAATACTAAAATTGAAACTGGAGAAAAACTAAATAAATGTTTCACAAGCATATTTCCTTTTAAAAAATAGTCTAAAATATTTAAGTAATTAAAGATTGTGTTAGCACTCTCCTTTCCATTCTTACTGGCAAAACATTTTATTCTCCATGTTTTATCCATCTTTGATAAAACATTTTATTTGTTTCTTTACTGGAAAATTATGGGGTGTTAGTCTTTCTGCAGTGTGGGAATTGTAATGCAACATTGTGTTTAGCATCCTTCCAAAATAGCGCATAATGAATCCACAGGCTAAAGTTCACCTCTGTGATTCCAGTTCTCTGATATCACACTGGGGTAATTTATAACATACCATGTAGCAGATTCAAAGTGACAAGAAAGAATTATGTTCGTGAATGAGTTTTATATAAGTGGGAACTACTGAACCATAATTAACTGCTCTAGTGAATCATAATTTACACCGCTAACTCAGCCAATTCAGCTATATCATTATATCACAAATATCATACCCAATTAATTTGCTTGACCTCATGATTATTGGTTGTTTCCTTGTAATGGATGACCTGAAACATAATGCAAATAAATTGATACAGGTGAGAAAAGAATTATACAGTATGTGTTATTTAGGATGTATAAAACAAAAATGTTTAATGCACTGAAATAATTTCATTTTTCCATAACTATTTGGCCTATATGGTCTGCATCAACACAAGACATTTATTTTAGATACAGTGTAAGCCATAGTAATTTAACTTACCAAATATAGTTTAAACAACCTTAGCAAGTTTAAAGGAGAATTATCATTATTTTTGTTAACCTCTCAAGTGACCAAGTGCATAAAGCATTTGCTTCCATTCTGGCTGGTGGCCCCTTTGTTCCCAAAACACACCTAATAAAACTGGCTGTAGCCCCACCCCCTTTTGAAGTACAAATTATGGGCATTCCTGTTGGGGAGGTACAGTCAACACACAGTTCCATACTGATAGCAATGCAGCTAAGCAGTACTGCCTGCTCAAGGATGCACCCAACATCTTAGACCCCTTTCACATGAAGCAGACTCCGCTTTGCTCAGCAGGTGATCTGCTCACAGACCCCCTGATGATTGGAGCAGAGCGGGACGGATGTCACATCTGTGCCTACTCAGTTTATGAAGAGTAGACATGGGCAGACCTTGCCAGACATATCATCCATTTCCTGGAGTTTCATGCTGATAGTAATGCAGTTAAATTGATACTAAAGTCTCTTTTTTTCAATTTAAAAGAGCAACCCCAGTCATCCTCTTCTTGGGTTCGTTGCCGACACTCCTGGCTCCCCCCTCCTGCTGAGTGCCCTCACAGCAAACAGCTTGCTATGGGGGCACCCGTACTGAGCTGCAGCTCCATGTGTCCATTCAGACATAGAGCCTACCCCCTCTTTCTCCTCCTTGGCTCACTGACTTTGATTGACAGCAGCAGGAGCCAATGGTGCCCTGCTGCTGTCTCAGCCAATGAGGAGGGGAGTCCCGGACAGCCAAGACTCTCATGCAACATCGCTGGATCGAGATGGGGCTCAGGTAAGTATTAGGGGGGCTGAGGGGCACTGCTGCACACAGAAGGTTTTTTATTTTTATGCCTAGAATGCATTAAGATAAAAAAAACCTTTTGATATTACAACCACTTTAAAGTGATGCTAAACACACACTGTTTAATTTACATTTTCCCTTCTCTTTTTGTATGTGGATGTTGGCAATGTAATCATTTTAATTAAAAAAACATCTAAGTTAAGGAGTTTACAGTGCTCGAGATTAGACAGGCCATCAAAACCCTATACCCATCCAAAGCACCGGGACCTGATGGATTTTCCAGACTTTACTACAGGGAATTCCAAGAGACACGGGATCTGTGAGAATTACCGCATGATCTCCTTGATCAATGTCGACCTGAAGATCCTGACCAAGGTTTTGGCAACCAGGCTAAACTCTTTTATCACACAATACATACATCCGGACCAGGCAGGTTTTATTCCAGACGTCGCTAGACGTCAGATAAGACGAGGAGGGTTATTGATCTTCTTTCTGCAATACAATCTGACTGGGATGGTGGGGGGAGGGGGGGTCAGGAAGGCTATGCTGCTGTCCTTGGATATACACACAGCTTTTGACGCCTTGTCCTGGAATTACTTATCTTACACCCTGGCTGAATTTGGATTTGGGCCAAGATTTTTAGCAATACTTAGGGTACTATACGATTCCCTAACAGCTTCTCTGAAGATCAAAGGCTATTCTCAGGCACTATCCAAATTCAGTGGGGCACCGACAGGGTTGTCCACTATCTTTACTGCTTTTCGTGTTAGCTTTGGAACCACTGGCCTGTAAAATCCGACTTTCGATTGATATTAAAGGGGTGTGGAGCGGGGGCAGGGAACATAAAAGTATTCTATTTGCGGATGACATCTTACTAGCGATCACTTCCCCAGTCACGACCCTCCCAAATCTATACGCAACCTTACGGCCATTTTCACTGATTTCAGGCCTCAAAGTGAATCACAATAGGTCACTAGCAATGAACGTCACATTAGGTAAGGACACAATCACAACCTTAAAGTGCTCTTATAAATTTGTATGGCATACAGAAGCCCTCCCCTACCTGGGGGTCAATATTACTCCGTCCATGCATACCCTGTATTCTAGGAATTACCCGGATCTCTTTAAAAGATTAGCAGCAGACATGACAAGGTGGTTACTACACACCCCGTCGTGGTTCGGCAGACCGCACTCGGTAAAAATGAATATATTACCAAAGGTTCTATACTTATCCCGTACGCTAACAGTGACATTGAAATGCCAGGAAGTCTTCGTTTTTCAAAGGCAAATTTTGGCATTCATCTGGGGAGACAAGAGGCCTAGGGTTAACAAACGCACCCTATTTACCCCACGGGGGAGGGGAGGGTTGGTAACCCCCGACCTATTTAAATATTTTTACGCAGCGCAGTTGGCACAATTATCCAAATTCCACTCAATGCTACCTTATCCTATCTGGATGCAGATGGAGGCGAACGCATGCCCGGGTTAGTCCCTTAAATATTTGCTCTGGCTACCGGCAAAAGACCGACCTCCAATCCTGTGCCCGACACTTTCCTTCTCCCTGGCCACCTGGGATAGATTGTTTAAAAACTACCACTTCCAATCCCCACATACTCCATTAGCTCCTATACTAAGGAATGGGAAGTTCACCCCGGGCCTCACCCCTAGAATGTTTGAATAGTGGACCAACACTGGCTTACTACGGATTGCAGATATGTGTGACCATAGGGGTATCTTAACCCAAAGAGCCATGATAGATAAGTACTATATGCCGGACTCTGAATGTTTTCGATATACTCAGAGAGCACATTTTCTCCTTACCTTGTCTCGCAGCTCCGATATTGTAACAAGAACTAGAATGGAACACTTGTGCCAGAATTATGATAAAATCAGGGGGCATATTTCTGAAATATATACTATACTGTCGGACACCACGATTAAGTTGAGGTATATGGAACAATGGGAGTTGGACGATTGGTACGGCATGGCTCGGGAGTCCTCAAGATCACTTATTAATACTTCCATAATAGAAGCAAATTACAAGGTTCTCCTCAGGTGGTACATGGTCCTGACGAGAATAGCAGCCTATGTACCGGGAGCATCTCCTTTATGCTTCCGAGGCTGTGGACAAGAGGGCACAGTGTACCACATTTGGTGGCAATGCCCAAAGGTGCGGGGATTTTGGATTAGAGTGTACGACTTTATATATTCACTTACACAAGTGAACTTAATTAAATCCCCAAAACAAGCTCTACTAGGGGGGAAGGTGGACTGTGTATCAAGGGCTCAGGGGTGCCTTGTAACCTTCATATTTACAGCAGCAAAGATTACCATTGCCAAGTCGTGGAAATCAGCTAGCTTACCCTTGGCTCAACTTAAACATAAACTATCCTGGATAATGCTAAACGAACGCATGACGTTCCAGGATAAAATCAAACGCTTTGAAAAAACTTGGGACCCTTGGATGAGATACTTATCTGGGGATCCCAGGGCCATGCCGGACTAGGGAAATCCCCCGAAGAGGGGATCGGCGTCGTGAGTCCCATATCTGCCAGGGTCATCTCATCTTTTCCTTCTTTATCTCCTTTCTTTTCTCTTTACTTCTCCTACACCTGATGTTATATGAATACGTACCTACATGGGTGGTGAGGATGCTTAAGCCTGTTTAAGTTTTGATACACAAATGATGATATAGTGTGTTCATTGATGTAAACATCCTACCTAGCCAAACAGGAGAACGGCGAGGGAAATTTCTCCCCTCTAACACCATAATGTTAATTTGATAAACTTTGTACTCTTTTTTACTATGAAAACTCAAAAAAAAACATTGAAAAGAAAAAAACATTTAAGTACCCTCTTTCCTAATTGATATACAGCTGTCAATTGACCCAGTCTGTCTGTAGGGAAACAGTGGCAAGAGAATTCTATAGTCCTCTGCTGCTGGTCACATGTTCAAAATAAAAAAACAGCCCTTGGAATACAGAGTAAACATAAATAATTAATATAAATAAACAGTCTTAGGCCCCTTTCGGATCCGCCTATCCGTTTTTCTCGGGCGGATCCGAGCGGGCCACCCATAGACCTCTATAGGCAGGCGGATGTCAGCAGAGATGTGTCCGCTGACACCTGTCTGCCATCTGATCCGTCAAGATCCGCTAAAATAGCCGTATAGGTGATACATTCACAGGGCAGCCATCTGAAATTTTGGGACACCTTACACAGCTTTAGACCTGCCCCCTGTCTGACCACCAAGATTCCCCAGGGCCCATCCACTGGCCATCCCACCACATCCGCCCACTGGCCAGGGGTGTACACATGTTGCAGCTGCAGTAGGAATTATACACCCTGTCACACTTACCAGGTGTAGCCTGCAAAGCATGATCCATTCAAGTGAAGTGAAGTGTGCAATGCATGCTAGTGTGGGATCCAAGGGGTTAAAAAAAACAGTGCACAGGCAGCACAGCCTCACCCGATGCTTGCAATAGGACCTCACACCGAACCATAGGTGCTAGAGGTCCCAAACTTGGACCAGTTACCAGTTGTGGTCCAGGGGGGCCTCTCCATGTGACTCAAGTTTGGTATTTTTATCGTCTATGGTTCAGGAGAACAGTGTCCCCAAACCGGGTGCCCCCCTCCCTTAGACTCCAATGTTAAGTCCGAAATTCACCCAACAATTGCCGGTCAATGAGTGGTCATTTTGGGGGCCCGGTACAGCCAAACCATAGGTGCTGGAGGTCCCAAGCCTGGACCAATTGTTGCCCAGGTGGCCCTCTCTATGTGACCCAAGTTTGGTATTTTGATCGGCTATGGTTCGGGAGAACGGTGTCCCCAAACTGGGTGTCCCTCTCCCATAGACTCCAATGTTAAAGACTGCTAAAGTCTTTGTTGTAAGGACCCCTTGAGAAACAGGGGCCCCTTACAACAGTACTGCCTGTACCCCCCTGATGGCAGCCCTGTACATTCACCATCCATCCAGTGGATCGGATCGTATAGGATTGGATGAAAATGGGCAGGCGGATCTGTTTTCATCCGATCTGCCCATAGAGAACAGCGGGGATATGACAGGTCTGTCCCTGCACAATGTGCAGAGACGAAGCTGTCATCCACCGGCTCAGCGGAGATCAACGGAGATGTCTCCTGCTGAGCTGGCGGCCCCCCGCTGAGCAGATCCGCCCCATGTGAAAGGGGCCTTAAATGGTCATACATATACAGTATTTCACAAAAGTGAGTACACCCTTCACATTTTTGTATGCGCACAGGAGCCGCCGGTCACCGCACGGAGCTTGGAAGGAAAGGCACCCATGCCCGTTCCTTCAAAGCACAAGCACCGATGATATCATCGGAGCAGTATACAGTAAATATCTCCTAAACTACGCACATTTAGGAGATATTTACAGTACCTAGAGGTAAGCCTTATTCTAGGCTTACCTCTAGGTACAAATGTTAGATGGAGGTTTACAACCTCTTTAAATACTATCAATAGATGCTGTATTACATGCTGTTCATACTCACTCACTCACTTTGTTTTCTGTATTTTACAGAAAAACTGGTTGATCCTGCATTTCCTCCCTATCACATCTGAGCAGCCCATGTGACTATAGAGTGACACATGTGGGTGCATACACAGTGTTAAATGACAGCCCACTCCCTCCCTCCTCCTTCATGTTCACTAACCAGATAAACACAATGGAGGTTTGATATTTTATCTTGATTGATGTAGGCTTCACCTTCTTCTAAGACACAGGCTGGAGGGGTTTGCACCGATAATATCATCGGTGCTTGCGCTTTGAAGGAACGAGCACGGGTGCCTTTCCATATGAGCTCTGTGCCATGACCGGCGGCTCCTGTGCGCATGCAAGGGAATGATGGTCCGGAAGGAAGACGGGCGCAGACGGATGCGGCCTTCAGCGGGGACGGCATGGCTTTGTTTTCGGGTGAGTGTCACATAATGTACTAGTATGCCATGCATACTAACACATTATGTCTTTACTTTGCAGGGAAGTAGAAAGGAAGGAAAACCCATCAAGGTTTACTTCCTCTTTAATGATATGGGTTTAATGACACTTAACATGTTTAAGGATGCACTCAACCTGTTAGGCACCTTTCACATGGAGCAGACTCCACTCCGCTCAGCAGGGTATCTGTGAGTAGATCCCCTCATAGGTGTGCGCAGCCTATTACATTATGGTGTGCACCCCAAAGCTCAAATACAATTTTATTATATTTTTTTTATTTTTACATTTTTTTAGGAGCCCCATTTGGGGTCTTTTATTTAATATCAGGGGTCCAATGGGGAATCTCCACCACATGGGGTGATTAGGGTGTGCCCAGGCACACCTGGCACACCCTGTGTGAACAACTATAGATCCCCTTTTGCTTGGAGCAGAGCGGGATGAATCTCAGGTAAAATGTTTTCTTTTTGGCACTTGCAAACCAATAGAACACCATTTGGCTCTGGATTCTAATCTTCCACCTAGTTTCAGTGCTGCTGTGCAAAGGGCTACAGGAGCATCTTATTAAAAGACATTTAGTTACTTATGTAAGGTCTATGTAAAATACATTTAATCATTTTATTAAATGTATGACTGAACAGAATAGAGTTTTTAATATCTGCCCGGAGTTCAGATTTAACATCCAAAAACAAAATCACTTTGCATATACTAATGATTATAAGCCTTTACAAGCCATAATAATAATAAACTTAAGGAACAAGGAAAGGATATCTGCTAAACAAGTTTTAAATGTTGTCTGCCCTCTGTGTTTTAGTAATGTTGCATACATTTTGTAGCACAAAGATGTGTAAATACCTTTTTTTTAAAAATAGTTTTCCCAGCATTCTCAACTCTGAGTCCTAAATGGCTTCTTGACAAATCAACAGAATTCCTAGAGCAGTGATGTCACCCGACCAGCGCCAATGCTCTGGGTGTCGTTAGAGTCTCCCCCACTATTTGCAGCAGCTGCCCAGGATTTGGAGCTTTGTGGTTACATGACTGATAGGAAAATCCCTTAAATGCACTTTAGCCCTAGGTGGGTGCTTTAAAATAGGGGACCACATAAAAGGAGGCAGGTAGATTGCTACCCCTGCCCTCAGTTATATAGAGGTTCTATGGGCCCTATCGCTGGTTTACCTGATAGCATATACTGTTTTAAAAAACAGACCTAAGCATGATTAGTACAAATAAAGAATTCTCCCTCAATTCACCAATTAAAAATGGTTCTTCACCAGGGGATGCCATGCTGACATCCCCTAGTGAATACTGGATTGGCATCCCCAGGCGACAGCTTACGTCTCTGCATGGAGACAGCTACATACTGCACAAATGATACATCCAGGGATACAGGGATACATCAATCTTTATGACCATGAGCAACCTCACCAGTGTAAGTCTTTTTTATCCATTTATTAAATCTCTGCTCACACTAATAAAACATTTAACTGTCACACTATAACGGCTCTCCAACATTCTCAGATGCCAAACCCAATTGCAATCAATGGGAGCTGATTCTGTCAAGCATTGATTTTTTTTAAATGCTTAAAGTGAAAGACAAAAAATTACCAATTTCTTTAACCACCTCCCACCCGCCGTATAGACTAATGGTGGCGGCGGGGTGGCTCTCTCGTTCTGGGACAAAGTCATATGAAGTTGACCCAGTCTCACTGCACTTGGGTGCCCAACCCCGATCTTGGTAAAGAGCTGATGATGAAGCTTTTTACCCATGGGATCAGCTGTGTCTAATCACATGTAAAAAAGGAAATGCTGGTTATCGGCTCTCCTCGCCTCACACTGACAACGTGTGAGGAGAGGAGAGCCGATCAGCGGCATTTACTCACAGGGGAGACCTGTCCAGATAATCAGGGCACTGATCATCGATGCCACCTATCAGTGCTCATCAGTGCTGCTTATCAGTGCCACCTCATTAGTGTCCTTTAGTGCCATCTCATCAGTGCCCATCAGTTCCGTCTCATCTGTGCCCATCAGTTCCGCCTCATCAGTGCCCATCAGTTCCGCCTCATCAGTGCTGCTTATCAGTCCCACCTTATCAGTGCCCATCAGTTCCGCCTCATGAGTGCCCATCAGTGCAGCCTCATCAGTACACATCAGTGAAGGAGAAAAAATACTTATTTACAACATTTTCTGACAGAAACTAAAAAAAAAAACCTTTTTTTTTCCAAATATTTTGGTCTTTTTTTGTTATTAAAGCAAAAAATAAAAAACTCAATGGTAATTCAATACCACCAAAAGAGAGCTCTATTAGTGTGAAAAAAAATGTATAAAAATGTCATTTGGGTACAGTATTGCATGACCGCGCAATTGTCATTCAAAGTGTGACAGCGCTGAAAGCTGAAAATTGGCCTGGGCAGGACAGGGGTAAAAGTGCCCAGTATTGAAATTGTTAAATACCATGCCTGGGGGGGGGTGCCCTAATGCTGCTTGTGGAGGAGCGCATCTCTGTGATGCACTAAAATTGCTGCAGCATCTCTGACATTTACAAGGGAAAAAAGTGTTTATAAAGTAACTACTCTCTTGTTGAGAAAAAAAACCCATTCCATTGTGGGGTGATCTATGTGCATTGCAAGGAATTTAACAAACGTTGTTGCAAATTCCTATCTTTTGTTATTCTGACGAAACAGCTGCTTGTATGTCTGTGTCCATGTTCAGAGTAATTATGCATGGGAGTGGTTTGGTGTTATAATTATCAGTTAGTTGCTGCACCTGCAGGGCTCTAATGAGGAAATTGGCAAGGTCTGCATCCCTTTAGACGTTTTTTCTGGAAGTCTGGGTTTCTGCAGGTTCAACCGAACTTCGGGAAAAAGTCCGGGTTCGGGACCGAACTTGACCCGAACTTTATCCCAGACCCAGAGTCGGACAAGTGCCCTACAAAGAAATGGGGATAGGGAAATAACTTAAAATAATTTTTAAGCTAAAATCACATAAAAAAATTAAAAATGGAGGTGGATGTGGAGTTGGACGTTGAGGAGGTGGTGGAAGTGGCGGTGGAGGAGGAGGAGGTAGCCAACACTGTTTTTTTTATTTTTGTACAAGAAATGCACCGCTGGCCACAAATGTAGTTTTTAGAATATTTTTTTATTTTAAACCAGCAATGTAGACTTTTTTTTATTTTTGTGCAAGAAATGCACCGCTGGCCACAAATGTAGTTTTTAGAATTTTTTTTTTAAACCAGCAATGTAGACATTTTTTTTATTTTTGTGCAAGAAATGCACCGCTGGCTGCAAATGTAGTTTTTGGATTTTTTTTTTTTTAAACCAGCAATGTAGATGCACTTTTTAATTTTGTGCAAGAAACAATAATCTGCCCCTTTAAGCAACAGCAGGAACCTCTCCCTATAGAACTAGGAGATGATTTTAGAACAATATTCTGTCCCTTAAAGCAACAGCAGGAACCTCTC
>BLSH010554733.1:1800174-1846871 GCA_018402905.1 Glandirana rugosa | reverse complement strand
GCCGCCTGCGAAAAGGGTTCTCGAGGCATACTTAGGACTCGATTAGGATGAGGTAGGAATAGAGGACTCCTGGCCACTCCGAAGTAGGAAACCCCAAGGGAACAAGAGTGGGACGACGGGGACAGACCCCCCAATAAACGTCAGGCCTGCCTGAAAAATTTAGCGCCGGATGAGCCCGGAACTTCGGCGCCGGAGCTAAACGCCCGCCGGCCGTCTGCGCTAGGCCGCCTGACACCTTAGGCGATGACGGTAAGGAATTTAGACGACTCCACGGAGGACCCCTGGGATAGTCCCGTCGCCCAGCGCGTCCTCTATCTAGCACCCAGGGCCTCCACACTCTCTCCTGCGCGACCCGCTGCCCTGATAGGGTCCCCAGGAGGCACCTCAGCAGATTTAAGGAATGGCAGTAGCGGATTCCACAGTCCGCCGGATCGCGTCTGCCGGCCGCCCGCAAATCGAGGCCGCGGCTTCAAGGCCCGAGTAGGCCGCGATTTAAAAAGTCCGTCCGGACTGCAAATAACCCCCCAGACAGGGGCAGCAGGGTGAGAACAAGGGAACCCCAAAGGATGAAGCCTCACCGGTCCTCAGGAGATAAGGATGGAGTAGGATTAGCTCAGGATTCATACGGAGCTCTTGGGAAAAGCGTCCGCCGCCGCTCACATCCGGTCACGCCCCGATCATCAGCCTTTTTAATCATAACGTTATCTTTAGGCCTCATACACACGGATGTTTCTTAAAAAATAAACAAAACGTCGGGCCCGACGTCAAGGAAAAAAAAAACAGCGTTAGTGAGCGTTGGCATCAATAGGCGTTTTTCTTAAAAAATCATCCCTCTGCTATTTTTCAACCTAAAAACGTTGGCGTCAAAAAACGGCGGTTAACGCCGATACAATATTAGTTGGCGTTTGTTGGCTTTTGCGGCGTCGGCGTCAACAAATACCAAAATGTTACAGCCTCAGAACGCGCTGGCCGTGGGTTCTAGTTTCAGCTCACTAACGCCGACGCCATCTACAGCTCAAAAACGTCGGTACTTTTATGGGGCCATTGACTAACATGGAGAGCTGCAAAAAAATGCCAGAAAACGCCGGCATCAAAAAACGTCCGTGTGTATGAGGCCTAATTGTGCAGTCCAAATAACAATTGTATTGGACAAGTATGACCAAAATCACCACATAAACAGCAAGGGGGTAGAAAACGGTTCTCACCGCCTCACTTCCTGTTGGTGATCACCCTGTAAATATATGATACCATGAATGATGGGTGTCCTGTGACAACTGAGTGATGGCTGCTTCAAGTTTGCCTCTCATGATAATAGTCTTTACAATGGCTTAATGTTCTGTTAAGTTGTATGCTCTAAGATGCTGTAGGGATCTCCTCTGCTGTCTCAGTATATCCAAAATCAAGCCCACGGGCAAGGAGAAGTCACCTATTGGGAATACATCTGGTTTCCAATAGATTTTGTTTTGTGGCTCATAACAACACATAGACTTGACCATGCCAATACAAAAGTGAAACATTGTGTATGCAGCCTGAAAAGGGTAATTGAGCATCTACTTCAGTCATGTTTACTCCTATTTCTGTTGCTAGGCACCCCTGTTGTGGGCCTACCTCTAAAAAAGCCTTATAACCCTGGGGATACAGGCGCCCTGTCAAATAGTCTGTACTGGGCCCCACAGTTTCTACCAGTAGTCCTGGGCATGGGAATAGGGAGAATAAAGAATTTACACATAATGACTCCACTATCTTACAAATGCCTTACAATGTCCTACACAATAAAAGCTAGATATCTTTGTATGACAGACTGTATCCTACCAGGCTATTTTCTTTCTGTTATGCAAGTTAGGATTACAGATAAACATATTAGGTATGATGATATTAAAAGTTACTCAAATTTCTTGATTAGACGATGAATTGTTAATACACGTTTTAGCTATAGGTACATGAGTGTTATTGTTAACTTGAGGAATCAGATACTTGGTACATACAGTATCTCACAAAAGTGAGTACACCCCTCACATTTTTGTAAATATTTTATTATATCTTTTCATGTGTGTGAAGAAATTACACTTTATTACAATGTAAAGTAGTGAGTGTACAGCTTGTATAACAGTGTAAATTTGCTGTCCCCTCAAAATAACTCAACACACAGCCATTAATGTCTAAACCACTGGCAACAACAGTGAGTACACCGCTAAGTGAAAATGTTCAAATTTGGCCAAAGTAGCCATTTTCCCTCCCCGGTGTTATGTGACTCATTAGTGTTACTCTATCAGTGGTCACTGGATGTTCAACATGGCACCTCATGGCAAAGAACTCTCTGAGGATCTAAAAAAAAGAATTGTTGCTCTAAATAAAGATGGCCTAGGTTATAAGAAGATTGCCAAGACCCTGAAACTGAGCTGCAGCATGGTGGCCAAGACCATACAGCGGTTTAACAGGACAGGTTCCACTCAGAACAGGCCTCGCCATGGTCGACCAAAGAAGTTGAGAGCACATGCTCAGCGTCATATCCAGAGGTTGTCTTTGGGAAATAGACATACGAGTGTTGCTAGCATTGCTACAGAGGTTGTGAAGAGATTGGGGGGGGGGTTCAGCCTGTCAGTGCTCAGACCATTTGCTGCACACTGCATCAAATTGGTCTGCATTGCTGTCATCCCAGAAGGAAGCCTCTTCTAAATATGATGCACAAGAAAGCCCGCAAACAGTTTGCTGAAGACAAGTAGACTAAGGACATGGATTACTGGAACCATGTCCTGTCGTCTGATGAAACCAAGATGAACCCATTTGGTTCAGATGGTGTCCCACATGGATGTACACTCACCCCTCCTATAGCGACCAACTATCTCTAGTATGGTCACCTGGCACCCGATGTAATAGCAGGCGATTTACAGGCTACTGACGGCACAACGAGGGCTGATTTCCCCTACAAGTAAATCGCCTGCTATTACATCGGGTGCCAGGTGACCATATTAGAGATAGTATATACAACATGCAAGTTTTTTTGACTGTTTTTAAAGTTTTTTCTTCTCATGTCTATGACTACCGCTCTGATGATATAACACCAACTGAGCCGGGCACTGCAAAAATCCACAGGGGACACCCCCCCCACACGCATTGTTTTACCATACTACAGATAGTTGCTCGCTATAGGAGGGATGAGTGTACATCCATGTGGGGCATACAGAGTCTGAGCACTGTTGGAGCACCTTTATGCCTATGAGCTGAGCACAAGCACTTTGAATTTCACCACTTGGGACTGTTAATTCATTTATTAATTATAAGTAGAGTTGAGCGAACACCTGGATGTTCGGGTTCTGCAGGTCCGAACGAACTTTGGGAAAAAGTCCGGGTTCGACACCGAACGTTGCCCGAATGTTATCCCGAAACCCAAACCCCATTGAAGTCTATGGGGACCCAAACTTTTAGGCACAAAAATGGCTGTAACAAAGTCCTGGCAAGTGCTAGAGGATTGCAAAAGGAAGCAAAATGGGGGTAAGAGTAGGGCAAGTGCCCTACAAAAAAATGGGGATAGGGAAAATAAATTAAAATCAAATAAACTAGGAGATGATTTTTGAACAATAATGTGTCACTTACAGCTGCAGCTAGAACCTCTCCCTTTAGAACTAGGAGATGATTTTTGAACAATAATCTGTCCCTCTAAGCAGAAGCCTCTACCTAGTGCAGTCAGATCGCTCAAAGCAGCAGTATGTAAAATCTCAAATTACTCCCACAATCTGATCGTTGTGTACGATCGTAAAGATCATTGTGTTATGAAGGGTTTGATCTAGGCTTGAGCACCTAGAAGTGATATCACAGATGAAAAGTCACCATATTATATGCCCTGCTAACATCACTTAAGCACCTATAAAGAAAGGCACAAGATATTTTTAAGAAGAAAGTCACAACCCGAAGGACCTGTTTTATGAATGCTCTTATAGACTATTAATACAGAAGTCGTTCCCCCCCCCCTTTTTTTTTTTTTTTTTTATATCTGGACTTGCTATATGTTTCATATGTATGATCTGATGTTGCACAGCTTGGGTTGATTGATGTAGTATATGCTGGTCCAGCCTTGAGACGCATAACGATATACCACTAAGCAGTATTTATATATACTTTAATATCAATTTACCACACTTAGATCTTATCATCTCAGGATTTTACGCTTGTTATGCTTTTATTGCTATGGAATTTTAAATTGTATACAAGTATTAGCGCTCCACCCCTTTTACCTGTGTTTAGATTTTGTTTGATGTTGTGGATTCACATCTTTGTGTGAGTAGCTGACACACACCAGCTACCATACGCACATAGAGAGACTGTGGGAGCGCAGAAGCACACCCTTAAGATATCTTCTCCTCTATGGTCCCACCACCCATTCATTGAACCTTCTGTGATATTGAAGCCCTGCCTTTTATTGTTGTCTATCTATGCTCTTCGTTTGAAGGTAATTAATGATTACTACGGATAACAATGGATTTCCAATACAGTATATGGAGGATGTGATTTAATAACAAATTGAGCTTGTGTATATGTGCATGTAATTTTGTCATATTGTAAAATTCTTCTTTTGATTGTAGTGTCTTCTACATGCAGTGTGCTAATCATTGAAGTCTCCAGAAGAAGCGATAGCCTTGGTGAAACATGTAGAGAAAAAATGAAATCTACTGCATGGTTATTGTACACATTCACTTCAGTGTTGATGTTAAAATGGTTTTAAACTTTTGTAATACATTTTTGAAGATTTTTATGAAAAACTTCTGGTAAAAATTATTTTTGTTGTTGCACCAAAATCCCATTGTCTCTATTCTTGTCCTTATAATGTCTATTTAAGTGATGAGGTGCCAATATTTATCAGACATTCTGCTAAAAAATTGCCTTGATTGTCCTATTCATCCTTTCCACACTACCTGAACGCTGTAGGGGACAAGGAATGTGAAACCTCCACTCTATTTGCAGTTGTCTCACAAGTTCCTGACATACTTTGGAGACAAAGGCTGGTCCTGGTCCATTGTCTGAAATAATCTGCAATGGACAGCCCCATCTTGGTATTATTTCTCTTACCAATTTTTTTACCACTGTTTTTGCATTATCCTTATTACATGGAAAACGCATCCACAATTAGCAGCAAACATTTCTGCATTTTACCTGTCTTAGGCATGTGTTTAAAGTCAATTTGCAAATGTGTAAAGGAGCACTAGGTGGCGATTAAATGTCCATGTTGTACCTGGTTTGCAATAGAAGGGTTGCTCCTGATACATGTAATGCATCCCTGTACATACTCTTTGCACAAATACAGAACATTTTGTATGCAGAAGTATACATTCAAAACCTTTGCTGTTTCTTTGTAACCCCATGTGCTAACCCATGATACTAGAAAATAAAAATGGGACACTACTCTGAGGTATGCCTAGGTATGCCTACCCTCCCGTCTTTGGCAAAGACACCTTCAGGAGTCTTCTCCAAACCTGCAGAAGACAAATATTAAAGATTTTTTTGTGTTGAAAAACTCTGTAATGTCTGTAACATGTGATCTTGTGGCAAGCTAGGAAGGGACAAGGCAACCATTTCTACAGCTCTTAAAACAGAGAGGGCTGCATCCCTTTCAGTTTGATCTGCCAGTGCATTTCCCATGGAGATGTGATCCTTTCTGTTTGTATGTGCCCTACAATGTATGATAGCTAACTGTGAGAGGAACTGAATAGTTTCCAAAGGGTCAGTTATGAGAGAAGAATGGGAAATTGATTTTCCATCTGCTGTCACAAAACTTCTCTTTTCTGCCAGATTCTTGGTCCTGAGGTGGGTGAAGCAAAACGAATGGTCAGAGCCGCAGTGGAGAGGAAAATAGCCTCCTATCCAGTGAGCCCCTGAGAAGACATGTGTTGAGTGTTCAGATTTTTTTAAGCAAATGCAATACCTGATGTGAGGTAAGTAAATGTGTCTCATGTTCCAGCGTTACTGTGACATCGTCACCCCCCATAGCACAGGCCACCTAGATGCGCAGACACGCCGGCATGCCTTGTACTGGAACTGGAACTACTTTGAAAAAGGCTACTTGTCTCAGCTTACCCTATGTTCCTAGACTTGGGCGGCTGCCATGGTTATATAGTTGTCCCTCATGTACGAATGAAAATATTTACAAAATACAAGAAACAGTCCCAACCCTGGGGCAATTACCATTGCAGTTTTCAACCTTGTGTAAGCATGTATTTTTCCAGCATTCCAAGCCACTAGGTCCGGGGCTTTTGTCAAAGTGCTTTGTCTGAGTATGTTGTCAAAATGGGAAAAGTCAGGTATTCATTGGCGGCAGTAACCAATCATACCCAAAAAAGGACAGCATGTCTTTTTTTGTTAGTGGGCATGCCATTTCCATGACAGCTGTAACCCTTGCAGAGCTTATTTTGCGTTCCCCAAGGGTGAGTGTGAACCCCAAATACTCAACCTGTGGAAGACAGAGCTGCACCCTGGACTGGGAAGCCTTGTGACCCTCTTTAAACAAATAATTCAAAAAACTTACAGTATCAGTATTAACCTGACAAGCCTCCAGGGAGGGATTACACAACAGTAGGTCAATGACATACTGAAGGAGGACGGAACCATTTTCAGCCGACCATGAGTGCAGGGTCTCATGGAGTGCTATTGAGTAGACTACGGGTGTGTCAACATAACCTTAAGGCAAGCGGGCCCAGGTATACTGGGTCCCGCCAAAACAAAAAAGACATAAGTAGTTGTGTCTCTGTCAACAAGGATGGAGAAAAAGACATTATTTAAATCAACGACAGAAAAAACTCTGGCATTGTGGGGTACTGAAGTAATTAGCGACAGCACATCTGGGACAATCTGTGCAATTGGGACTACTAAATTATTAATAGCGCTTAAATCCTGTACAAAACTATAAGTACCATCCGCCTTAGGTACAAGATTAATTGGGGTGTTATATGGTGATATCACTCTTTTTATTATCCCTTGTTTCGGAAAAGATTGCACCAAAGGTCTGATGCTTTCAATCTTTTCCTGTGACAGCAGATACTACTTGTGAAATACTGGTGCTATTCCTTTCTTTAACTTAGCCTTGCAGGAGGTACAATCTATCCGTCCCACATCAAGATTATCCAGGGCCCAAACCTTGGGAATATCTTACACCTTGTGTATTTTGGGAGGGTGCCTGGGGTTGTGTGTCACGTTCCGTCGCGGAGGGTATCAACACTTATTCTTCTATCCGCAACTGAGACAGTGTTTAACACCCGGGGGTGCCCCTCCCCTTGGAAACTATCTCCCCATTCCTGTATTAACTCTTCCCTGGCTGGGATCGCAATTTTGTAACCCCTGCTGGAAATACATTTAAGTATCACTTACTTTACTTTCAAAACAACCTGCGGCTTCCTTCTCTAACATTTTCAGACCAGACCATTCTGAAATCAGCTGTTTCACTAGAATGCGCTGTTTTTGTTTGAGACCTGAGATAAATGTTTGTCATCATTTCTCCAGTGTCTCCTTCTGTAATTAAACCTGTTTCTTCCTTTCAAGTTTTAACAAACCTTTTCCAAAATTCAAGAATACCTTCCTTAAACTTTTGTATACAGGCTACCACAGTAGGAAAATAAGTCTGTCCTTTGTTCAACCTAACAGCTTCAGCAGTTATTTCCAACCAAAGTTGTACCTGGCCATCTGGCGTTGCCAAAGTGTAGGCATCAACTTGGGCACCTGGGGGTATGGGAGTACTGATGAAAGGAACCTTAATTCAATCCCATCCACTTTCCATATCATATCCCAAAATTCCATCTATAACGCTATAATCAATTATTTGTAACCGCTGCATCAAGACCAGCCCACTAAATTAGAAACCCACAAATTAACATAATAATTCATTGATGACAGTCTGTCTACACAGTCCTTACAATTTTCTCCATAAATCGGAGGTGCATACTTACTACCCTGGGAGCCCATTTTTAACCAAGCCTTAAACACTTTATAAGGATGCAGGAAGCCACCGTATCAAATAACTTCTTCTTTTGCTATCCCTATGTGACTGTGTGTCTCACTGAGACCTGCTTCTCTCTAGGATTGGCTGTACAGATCTCTTTTTACAGAGACATCCAATAATCCAGTCATCCATAAAAGTGCAGTGTCAGAGCACACATTCACATATAACTCTTATGCATATACATATCTTATAGCTTTAAGCATGCAGCATATAATACAGTTTATGTACACATAGTGTGGGAGCTACCCAGCCATCAAAACCTGCCACGTACCAAACACTTTTCCTCCACTCTACTAAAGCATACGTTTTATCTTCTTCATACTCAGTCTTTAAATCCACAACATAGGATCCTTGCTTGGGGAAGGCCCCTCTCAGCATCAATCGTACATCCCTTTCACTCCACCCTCCCTTCTTCTTGCACCAACTTGATAACAGCAACTCAATTTGACTGGGAGGAACTTCTTCAGTCCTTTTGAGGTTCACCATAGGGGGAATCCCAGACGAGCTCCCATGAGTCACATGAGAAATCCATTCCCCCTTGATCCTCCACAATTCTAGAGTCCTCCATCATGCCTAACACTCTGGGTTCACTCATTTTTAATGCAATATTATAGTATTAATACTACAAGCGTAATGGAGACCACACTTGGATACAATTCAGAACAGTTTATTGATAATATTCAGAGCTATAACTCTTAAGAGTGAATTGAATATATAAAGCAACTGTAAATAACTTGTTTGAGTAGAAAAGATATCAGCATAACATATTAATTGCACACTTTGACACTATTAATAAACAGAATAAGTGTAACAAAAGAATATATTCCCCTTTTCTCTAATAGAGTGTAATCACATGTCTGATAGTCCCATAAATGATATAACAACTCAATATGTAGGTAGGCACAATGAGTGATAAGAATGTAAAGGCTCACTCTAATACTGCAGCAATTTGGATGAGTGAACTATTAAATATATTAATACAGCTCAATAAGGCATGAGAAATATTATTATTGCTCTAGTAGAGTTCAATGTGGTTCAACACAGATATAATTAACCAATAACAATTATTCAACTCAATTCTCCTGATCTATTTCAAAGAGTTCCTTAGGAGATTTAACTTTTGGTCATGTGGGAAATGGTTACTGCACTGCAAAGGGTCCAGTTAATGAAGTTCAGTTCAATCTTCTGCCGACTTGTTTGGTTCTAAAGTTGGGTACCTAAATAAACTGTATCCATTAATCCTTGAATTAAGGCACAAAATAGGCAACTTGAGTAAACTTTAGGAAAGAGCCTTGATAATAATTCCTGACTTCAAGTTATAACAGCAGTTAAAGAAGGACCTGTGCACAGGATTTTTTGTAATCCAATAGGACAGCTTAACCACTTGACGACCAAGGGCATGTATATACGTGATATCTGAATGGTGCCTGCCACTGCAGGCACTATTCAGATACCGTCTTTTTCTTCAGGCGATTCTGAAGAAGATAAAAGTGGTCTTAGCCGCGGATTCGCCGCAAGATCACTTTTATCAGTGGCGGGAGAGGTGCCCCTCCCGCCACTTTCCGGTCATCTCTGCCGCTTACCGGACCCGCCGGCAGCGGCGGAGATGATCCGATCCTCTCCCCCCAGTGTCTGTGAGCCGAGTGAGCTCACTCGGCTCCATAACATGGCGGGGCAGAAATGACGTCAGAAGTCATCTCCGCCCAACGGTCTTAAAGGGCCCGTTTTTATTTTTTTGCTGTCATTTTTTTTTAATTTTTTTTTTTTTTTTTGCATTTTAGTGTAAATATGAGATCTGAGGACTTTTTGGCCCCAGATCTCATATTTAAGAGGACCTGTCATGCTTTTTTCTATTACGAGGAATGTTTACATTTCTTGTAATAGGAATAAAAGTGATCAATTTTTTTTAAATAAAGAACAGTGTAAAAATAAAAAGTAATAAGCAAAATAAATAATTAAAAGAAAAAAAATTAAAGCGCCCCGTCCCCGCTAGCTCGCGTGCAGAAGCGAACGCATACATAAGTCCACCCACATATGAAGACGGTGTTCAAACCACACATGTTAGGTATCGCCGCAATCGTTAGAGCGAGAGCAACAATTCTAGCACTAGACCTCCTCTGTAACGCAAAACTGCTAACCTGTAGAATTTTTTTAAACATAGCCAATGGAGATTTTTAAGTTGCAAAGTTTGTCGCCATTCCGCGAGCGGACGCAATTTTGAAGCATGACATGTTGGGTATCATTTTACTCTGCGTAACATTATCTTTCACAATATAGAAAAAATGGCCTAACTTTACTGTTTTCTTATTTTTTAACTAAAAAAATTGAATTTATTTTAAAAAAAGCACGCTTGGAAGACCGCTGCGCAAATATGGTGTGACATAAAATTTTGTAATGACCACCATTTTATTCTCTAGGGTGTTAGAAAAAAAACAATATATAATGTTTGGGGGGTTCTAAGTAATTTTACAGCAAAAAAATATGTTTTTAACTCGTAACCACCGAACCCAAAAAACAGACTTGGTTGGTAAGTGGTTAATCTGTACTGATAAAGAAGTATAGAACAACAGAGTATACTTAAAGTTAAGCTTCTGCCTGCTCACCACCCTGTTGATCACAGAAAGTGGTCCAGCTGCTCAGGCTTTGCTGTAGATGCTGGAGCTGATGGTATCCCTTTGCTTTAGGGAAACCGGCTTCCATTGCTTTCCCTGCAGTTCTACCCGGATCGACTGCCACTCACACTGCAGATGCCGCTGAATCTGGAACAACTCAGATGCTGGCACCCTGGTCCTGCTGATCACTCACTGGAATGAAGTGGTGTTGCAGCTCGCTGGGGTACAGTGTAACTCTAGCCCACTGGATCACTTGGTTTAGGCCGCAGGCTGCAATCCTGCTGTAGTACATACACACAGGTCCCCACTTGTCGATTACGCCATAAAAAGAGACTGGAGCCAACTCCCCCCCCCCCACTTAAATAGGTTGTCCCACAAAGCATCATTCTTCCAAAGATCGCTTCCTGCAGCACAGTATCCTGGGAAATGGAGTCCTTCTATAGCAAAATCCGGAGACCGACTTCCTCTGTAGCACTACAAATCCCATAAGCAGTACCTCTCACATGACCATTCTATTCAGCAGTTTCAACACTAGAGTGTCCCAAGTTAAAGGCGCACTATTTAACTCCTAGCTACATTTACAAAGTCACTAAACCTTCTCCTACTCTGTCCAGAACTAAGTTAATGGTTTTGGATAGATTTGGGCTTTACATTTGTTGGAAGAGCAACTGCATGGTTGCATATAAACTGAATATATACTATATGCATTATACCTGTCTATACCAGCAGGTGGCGCTGCAGTGTTATAGTGTTATGTGCATAGAAATTCTATTGTAATACAATAAGAAGAAATGTTATCTGTCCTCTGTTCTGTGTACTCATTTGTATCTAGTTCCTGTTTATGTTCTAATATTCCTCCATGACAGTAAAGGTGTCTACTGCATACAACAAGTTTTCAGTCAGTTATATCAATACACTGCATAACAGGTTATGGGTCCCACTGCACCCAGCAGCACCCAGACAGTGAAGAGGATACTGCAAGCCCAGGCACTGAAAATAATTCTACAGTGAATCAGTGAGTACTGTATACACGCTGTATGCAAAAATTGCAAGTGGTTCAGATGTGAAGATTGCAATTGCAAAGCTGAATAATGCGAATTACCAGCTGTGGAAACTCAACTTACAAATGCTTTTTAGCAAGGATGACTTGTAGCAAGTGCTGAATCCAGACAGACCCACAGACGGAGAGATGGAGGCATGGGATAGAAGAGATAGACAGACAAAAGCAATTATAAGCTTACTAGTGGAAAATGACCAGCTTATCCACATAAGAACAGAGAAAACGGCCAAAGGTATGTGGATTTCATTAGGGAAACTGCATGAGCGTTCAAGTATCAAAAGCAAACTGTTTCTACTAAGAAAATTATATAAGGTGAGACTAGAACAGTGTTTCTCAATTGCAGTCCTCAAGGCGCACCAACAGGTCGAGTTTTCAGGATTTCCCTCAGATAAAATGGCTGTGGTAATTACTAAGGCAGTGAAACTGATCAAATCACCTGTGCAAAATAATGGAAAGCCTGAAAACCTGACCAGTTGGTGTGCCTTGAGGACTGGAATTGAGAAACACTGGACTACAAGAAGGCCAGCAAATGTGTCACCACAAGGAAAGCTATGCTAGAGATCATAGAGCAGCTACATGCCATCAGAGAAGACATCACAGATAACCATATTGTTGCCCTGCTCATCTGCAGCCTTCCAGAGACATATACTGCTCTTATTAATGCTTTAGAAGCCAGACCGGAGCAGGAGCTGGCACTGGAATTTGCCAAAGGGAAATTAAATGATGAATATGATAGAAGGAAAGAAAACACGCACCATGATGACAAATCTCTTAAAATGTACAAAGGCACAAAGCACAACAAAGAAAGCAGAGCCTGTTTTCACTGTAAAATGCCTGGTCACTTAAAGAAGGACTGTACTATATGGAAAGCCGAGCATCGAAAGCTACAGCTATCCACAAAAGAAAGAGTCAAAGCAGCCACAAAGGAAACTGCATACACTTCATGGAGTGGCACCTTTAAAGTGACACAGAGCGGAAAGCCCCGCGGACGGTGCATAGACTCACGTGTGACAAGCCACATGACTAGCGATGCGTCTATACTCCACCCTACCCTTTTAGAGGACTATTTATAAAGAAAAAACATTTCGGATAATATGTACAACACAGGTGAACCGCATTCTCCCACCAATCTGGGGTACCAAAATGGCTGACCACTTGCAAGCCTTTCAGATTCAGCTACCTCCACGGGGAGTGCAGGGACGGATTGCGGAGAATCCAGGACCTAGGGACAAGCAAGTTCTGTCAACAGAACTCTTATCCATACATTAGTGGTAAATATATACATCATTTGATGAACAGAGATAAAAATCTAAAGACATATCAATATGAATAAGTATATACCATGCAATTCTAAATGTATGTATTAACTGTGAAACTTCTTTCCTTCGAGGTATCACTATAGACACAAAAAAATTCCCCCTGAAGAAGACCACAATGACACAGGTTGAAACGCGTTGGTATATAGTGCGTTTACACATTTATAAACGCTTCAATTCATTGTGTCAAAATCACTATGTGTTTATGCATCTGAATATGTAACAGCAGAGCTCATATTTTAGAAATTGTTGACAAGCTTCCTAACAATTTTTTTGTATAATAAAGAATATTTTTAAACTTATCATGGAATTACTCTTAAGCTGCTAAAAAAAAACCCCATGGGGGAATTGTCCCAATCTAGTACGTCCGGGGTGTGCAGCCAATTTCTCGAGCGTTTCCTCCATGCAATATGACTAGCGATGAGACCTTCTTCAAAAACATTGATTGCAGTGCAAAAGACAAAGTCTTCCTAGCAAACGGGAAAAGCATCACTTTTGAAGGTAAAGGCCAGGGCTTCCAGAACTACATTACACCACAAGGAGGTCACCACAGTATCCTTGTAAAGAAAGTTCTGTATGTTCCAGTCTCACAGTTAAATTCCCAATAATAAACAATATTTTGCAAAAGGAAAACTGGATGATCACCTATACAAGCTCATTACCACAGACCAGCAAGCCAACATAGTCTCTAATGACCTACACAGCAAATGTATTCACTGATTGGACAGGCGGCTGGGGCACAGAAGTCCAGAAGCTATACAGGACATTATAAAGAGAGGCTTATCAGAAGATTTGACAATAATGCCTTGCAAAGTGTTCATGAAATGCAAGTGCTGTATTGAAGCAAAAGCCACACGTGCCTCCCTTCCACAGGCATCTCAAAGAAAAATTATCCACCCCCTGCAGCTCATACACACTCATGTATGCCGTCCAAAGAAAACTCCCACGTAAGCCGGGAACAGATATCTACTGACTTTCATTGATGATTATTCCAGGTACACGACTTATCCGATGAAACATCAGAGAAACTTCAAGAGTTTGTTGCAATGTCTAGCAACTAATTCCAAAGCAAACCAGCAAAAATACGCACCGACAATGGCAGAGAATACATAAGCAAGAAGTGGCCTCATATCTAAAGAGACAAGGAATAGTACACCAGACAACCACACCATATACTCCTGAACAAAAGGGTGTAGCAGAAAGGAAAAATCACACTCTTATACAAATGGCCAGATGCATGTTGTCGGATGCCAACCTACCTCACAAGTACTGGGGAGAAGCAGTCATGACTGCAACCTACCTACAGAACAGACTACCCTCAAGAGCCATTAAAAGTACTCCATTCAAAATGTGGCATGGATCAAAGCCTAGCATAGTGCACATTAGAGTGTTTGGATGTAAAGCATATGCCTATATTCCAAGTCAGAAGCAATCCAAGCTGGAGAACAGAGCCATAGAGGGCATTCTAGTAGGCTACAGCGAGCAAACTAAGGGTCACTGAATCCTATACCCAAAGACTGACAAAGTGACAATAAGCCATGGTGTTTATTTTAATGAGCGCTCATTACCAGAAACACCAATCCCTGAAAGCTGTGAAGTGGATATTTAAAACATCATCGGTTGTTATGTAACCGTCATCCTAAATGGAATGTGTCTATACAGCACTTTCAATAGTAAAAGTTCATAAATTTGCTGGTAAGATAAAGCAGAAAGTCCACGTGTATCAGGGCGCAGGATGATCAAAACACACGATAGTAAGCCAGCCACCAAGTTCCTCACACCACCACAGGTGATCCTCTCCCTCTGTAGTGCCCACTTACCGGACACACTCTTGGTAAGAGCCCTTCAGATCAATATGCTCTGCTTACAATCCCCTGCTGCTCACACTTGTACACGTTCGAAGTGCTCCCGGGTGCCCGAAAACAGATTAAGAAGCCTCACATAGCGTAATTCACTAAAACTCGATTTATTCATAAAACACACGCCAAGTGAACACTTACACAAAATCACTCTAGTAATCGCTTTAAAAATCAGTGCATCAGTACATCACCGCTCCGACTTGACTGCCCGGACACCTCGGATCTGTCCAAACGTCTCCGTGTCCCCGTTCGTTTGTCTGGAGCGCATAGGCCAGTTCCGGATTGCCGTGAGGTCATGCCCTGACGCGTTTCGTCATTACAACTTCAACCGAGGGCATGGCCCCACGGCACGGCTATCCGGAATAAATAACAACGGGGAGGCTCACACCTCCCACTTAATCAGAGGCTACAGCCCGCCTACATTGCCATATCAGGCTGTTACACATCCACTTCCAGGCCTCCTCCTAACATCGCTCAATCAGGAATGCCACCTAGCGGATGTCCTCTGTTACAATCACTTTTTAAAAACAGATCATATCAGATCATATCTATAAAATCATTCTACACCATGATTTACACATTTCCCGATTGTCTCATAGATTTTTCCATTAATATTTGATAAACAGTACATCACCACTCATCAATAAAAATATGTACATAAAAAATCTCATAAAACATTTCTTAAAACATAGGCATTCTTTGAGCTGTAATTTGCATAATATATCGTTTGGTTTTGATTATATGCCATCTAATGAGCCAGCTAGATACATTAAACCAGACTCAGACTAAACATTCCTATTAAGGCAGAGAATAATTCTAATAATGGTAATCCTATAATATAAGGGGCCTATGAGAACATCATAACAGAGACCCTTCTAGTTTAAAATTCTGCGGTGTAGAAAAATTGGTACCACCCTGGAGGGGAGCAAATTTAGTTAGGGAGATATCCAAACTTGAGACTAAGTGGATATATCTAACAGACTGTCTTGATCCGAAGGGTTTGAATATAGAACTCGACATTAACTGTTTTATAAGTGATACATAAGTTTGGATGTATATTGAGTACAGTAGGAGGTCGTGACAGGCTGGGACTAGTCCCTGTATTACTGCCATGGTTAAAATGGGTCTTGGCCAATTTGAGAGACCGGGCTCCTACCTATAACTGGCAGTGGATATGTGGGAACCCCAGACCCTTTTGTGGATAACCATCATATCACATGAATGTACAATTAAATAAAGAAATCCAATAATTAGCTCCATTAAACTGAAATATAAATAAGAATTTGTGAAGGAATTTAAAATACAGAAAGGTCCAATAGTACTGTGGAGGGCCCCTTATATTATAGGATTACCATTATTAGAATTATTCTCTGCCTTAATAGGAATGAGTCTGGTTTAATGTATCTAGCTGGCTCATTAGATGGCATATAATCAAAACCAAACGATATATTATGCAAATTACAGCTCAAAGAATGCCTATGTTTTATGAAATGTTTTATGAGATTTTTTATGTACATATTTTTATTGATGAGTGGTGATGTACTGTTTATCAAATATTAATGGAAAAATCTATGAGACAATCGGGAAATGTGTAAATCATGGTGTAGAATGATTTTATAGATATGATCTGATATGATCTGTTTTTAAAAAGTGATTGTAACAGAGGACATCCACTAGGTGGCATTCCTGATTGAGCGATGTTAGGAGGAGGCCTGGAAGTGGATGTGTAACAGCCCGATATGGCAATGTAGGCGGGCTGTAGCCTCTGATTAAGTGGGAGGTGTGAGCCTCCCCGTTGTTATTTATTCCGGATAGCCGTGCCGTGGGGCCATGCCCTCGGTTGAAGTCGTAATGACGAAACGCGCCAGTGCATTACCTCACAGCAATCCGGAACTGGCCTATGCGCTCCAGACAAACGAACGGGGACACAGAGACGTTTGGACAGATCCGAGGTGTCCGGGCAGTCAAGTCGGAGCGGTGATGTACTGATGCACTTATTTTTAAAGCGATTACTAGAGTGATTTTATGTAAGTGTTCACTTGGCGTGTGTTTTATGAATAAATCGAGTTTTATTGAATTACGCTATGTGAGGCTTCTTAATCTGTTTCGGGCACCCGGGAGCACTTCGAACGTGTACAAGTGTGAGCAGCAGGGGATTGTAAGCAGAGCATATTGATCTGAAGGGCTCTTACCAAGAGTGTGTCCGGTAAGTGGGCACTACAGAGGGAGAGGATCACCTGTGGTGGTGTGAGGAACTTGGTGGCTGGCTTACTATCGTGTGTTTTGATCATCCTGCGCCCTGATACACGTGGACTTTCTGCTTTATCTTACCAGCAAATTTATGAACTTTTACTATTGAAAGTGCTGTATAGACACATTCCATTTAGGATGACGGTTACATAACAACCGATGATGTTTTAAATGTGTGTTATTTTATGGTTGAATTTTTATATAATACGGCTGCATTCAGTCGATTTATCTCTTACTAAGGGTACCTTTGGCGCTGATTAGTGTGATTACTAGGAGCTCCAATATACTTGCACTACAATTAATGTGAAGTGGATATGCCCAACAAACCAGAAGAAAGGGTCGACCAAAGCGAACCTGTGCAGGAATCAGAACAAGAGGTGGAACTCACATTGTCTAAACCAAGTTCCCTATCAGATCCTGATGAACTGCCTAAAGTCAGAAGATCCACTCGGACTACAAAGGGGATACCACCCTGCAAGCTGTCATACACTGTCAAAACACACAGCATACTTGAACCAACAACATTTAGGATGTCCACCTGCCACCCCAGCATAAAACTCTAAGAGGATCATTAAAAATAGAGAAGTTACACACATCATAGCCTCTATTTTATATCCAAACCATACAATTCAGACCATGTTGTGGAGCCTCTGGTGCCACACAGAGTCCTCAATGCTGACTGAGGAATGATGAGCATGTGACTTTAAGGCCTCATATACACGGACGTTTTTTACAGCTGCATTTTTGAGCGTGTTTTGCAGCTCTCCATGTTAATCAATGGCCCCATACAAACGCTGACGTTTTTGAGCTGTAGATAGTGTCGGCATTTGTGAGCTGAAAGCAGTTACAAAGAGGGGGAATATTGGGACTTTAGATGAGGTGCAGGGGAAGTCTGTGTCTCCAACCCTGTATATTTGAAAAAAGGGGGGGAATTGGGACTTTAAATGAGGGCTAAATTCAGACAACAGCAAACAAGAATTGTACTAAAACATATTTATTTGTCCCTCCTGGTCATGGAGGACATGGTGAGTACCAAGAAATAAAAGTACATAGTACAAAACATCCGCATATCAAAGTATTGCATAAAAGAGTAAACACGCATGAATACATTTGACATACATCAAAACAGTGTTGTATGACATTCTGTGGGAATGGATGTGCCACCTGATCCACTGCGTGAAATAAAACTGGTAAAATAAGTGACCATATTGCTATGAGTATATATTTTTTATCTTGAGTAGATGAGTGGCATCAGCGTATACCCTACGCGTTTCGTGGGATAGTACCCACTCGTCAGGGGTAGATGCAATCATAATCTAAAATAAATAAAATGACAGTAAAGGAACATAGCCAAGAAAATATCACAGATATGTAGTACAAATGAAAGTTACCATGTCTGGGTGTTGGAAGTATAAGCTAACCACAGGTGCCTGCGTTCCATACTGACAACCACACTGTCCGCCCAAAAGTGAACCCGCATATGTAGTCCCGACCCCCCCAGGATGCCCCACCCAGCGTCACGTGGGCATGACGTATCGGGGAGGTGTCCGAGCTGGGGGCGGAAAACCCGCACAACCAGCCCGGATAACACACCAACCCATTGTCAGCCGAGATGGAACAAAAACCCAGCTCCCACCAATTGCATTAAGCAAAAGGCATGGAGCGGTGGCCTGACCCTGATGCATAGGTCTGAAAGCAGAACCCATGGCCAGCGCGTTCTGAAGCTGCAGCGTTAGAGCCTTTTTGACGCTGAGCCGGCAAAACGCTCACTAATGCACATTAACGCCATAGCGCCGTTAACTGCCGTTTTAGCGCTGGCGTTTTCAGGTTCAAAAATAGCAGAGGGATGTCTTTTCAAACAAAACGGGACGTAGCGCTGACGCTCAATAACGCACATTAACGCCAATGTAAAACGCAGATGAAATTGCGTTTTTGACGCCGATTTTTTCCTGCCGTCGGCCCCAATGTTACAGTTCGTTTTGTTAATACGCCCGTGTTCCTTTATATTACGGAAGTCCATAGCTGGCAGAGCACAATGCACATATGTAAAGCACGCTGCTATGCTACATAAATGTGTAGTATTTTTTAAGCAGTAGGGAAGCCATGGTACTGCCATACTTGTTTTTTTTAATTGCCCCCTTTGTGGTCTTTCTAATGGCTATTGTAACTGTGTAAACAAGGCAGACCGCCGTTTTGTCAGAGAGGAAGAGAGAGATCTTGTGTTCCTGCTAATCAGGAACACAGATCTCTCTCTTGCTCCAGTCAGTCCATCCCTCCCACAGTTATGCCTCATACACACGGTTCGATGGTCGTATACAACAGGTCGTACGAACGACCATTGTATGCGCAATCGATCGTTAGTACGCACGATTAGAACAGCCGACGTACGACGGTCGTACAACAAGAGTTGTATGAACAAACTAGAAAACTTGGTAGTACCAACAAGCGGTCATACGACCGTTGTATCGTGTGTACAGAAAAGTAGGTCCAACAAGTTGTATTGTGCAAAACACACATGCTCAGAAGTCAGGAACGGCCAGACACTAATTACATGCACCTGAACTTTCTCTTTATATGTTCATAACACAACACTACGTTCAGCTTGGTCGTACGATCGTGTAGTGCATGTCAGTATGCTAGATAAAACAGCCAACATACGATTTGAGCCGTTTGGTCGTACAACCGCCGAACTGTGTGTACGAGGCTTTAGAAAGCACTCCCTAGGAGCCCACTTAACCCTTTGATCGCCACTGATCTTAACCCCTTCCCTGTCAGTGTCATTTATACAGTGACAGTGCATTTTTTTTTAGCACTGATCACTGTATTGGTGTCACTGGTCCTTAAAAAGTGTCACTTAGTGCCAGATTTGTCCTCCACAATGTCACAGTCCTGCTAAAAATCGCTGATCGCCGCCATTACTAGCAAAAACAATAAAGCAAATAAAAAGTCCATAAACCTATCCCATAGGTAGCAAACGTGATTACGTTTGCGCAAACCAATCAATATACGCTTTTTGGGATTTTTTTTTACCAAAAACACGTAGCAGAATACAAATTGGCCTAAATTGATGAAGACATTTGATTTTTTACATTTCTCATTGGATGTGTTTTATAGCAGAAAGTAAAAATATTGTTTTTTTTTTTCAAAATTATCGCTCTTTTTTTGTTTATAGTGCAAAAAATAATCGCAGAGGTGATCAAATACTTCCATAAGAAAGTTTTATTTGTGGGAAGAAAGGACATCAATTTTATTTGGGTACGGCGTCGCAGGACCGCGCAATTGTCAGTTAAAGCAACGCAGTGCCGTATCGCAAAAAATGGCCTGGTCATGAAGGGGGTAAAACCTTCCGGGGCTGAAGTGGTTAACCACTTGCCGACCGCCTGCCGCAGCGTGACGGCGACAAGGTGGTTCGTTATCACGAACCGCCGTCACAGGACGGCGGCCGCGATAACTCGCATTGTGAGGGAGCGCACGCACGCTCACTGTGTTCGGGGGGAGCCAGGGAGCGGGTAGGGCGGACTTGATCGCCGCCGGCTACCCGCGATGGCTCCCCCGCACTGAAAGAACGGAGGTCCGTGTATGTAAACACGGACCTCCGTTCTGTTGAAGGGGGAAGGGCGATGATCACAGCCTTCCTGTAAATGGAAGCTGTGATCATCCCCAGCCAGGGCAGTCCCCACACAGTTAGAATACACCCAGGGAACATAGTTAACCCTTAGAGCGCCCCCTGCAGGTTAACCCCTTCACTGCCAATGGCATTTACACAGTAATCAGTGCATTTTTATAGCACTGATCGCTGTATAAGTGCCAATGGTCCCAAAAAAGTGTCAAAATGGTCCGACATGTCCGCTGAAATATCGCAGTACCGCTAAAAATCGCAGATCGCCACCATTACTAGTAAAAAATAAAAAAAAATAAAAACCCCAGAAAATAATTCTCATCATCCGTAAATGCAGCAACTTTTGCGCAAACCAATCAATAAATGCCGATTGCGA
Source organism: Glandirana rugosa (assembly GCA_018402905.1). Classification (NCBI taxonomy): domain Eukaryota; kingdom Metazoa; phylum Chordata; class Amphibia; order Anura; family Ranidae; genus Glandirana; species Glandirana rugosa. The sequence continues at coordinate 1,825,795 of BLSH010554733.1, read as the reverse complement.
TATTTTTTTACCAAAAATATGAGGAAGAATATAAATCGAACAAAACCGATAGAAAAAAATGTTTTTTTATTTTTATTTTTTGGATTTGTATTTTAGCAAAAAGTAAGAAATGTGGTTTTTTTTTGCAAAATTTACGCTATTCTTTTGTTTATAGCGGCAATCAGAAATGACGCAGAGGGGATCAAATACCACCAAAAGAAAGCTCTGTTTGTGGGGAAAAAAGGACGCAAATTTTGTTTGGGTACAACGTCGCACGGCCGCGCAATTGTCAGTTAAAGCGACGCAGTGCCGAATCGCAAAAAGTTCTCTGGTCCTAAAGTGGGAAATCCTTCCGGGGCTGAAGTGGTTAAAGAGACAAATTTTTCTACAGCTGCATGTGTTCACTAAGTGTAAAAGCGTTACAAAAAAATCCCCCCCAAAAAATCAACAAGTACGTTTACAATTTTGCACTGGGCAACATTCATAGCCATCTTGGGCCGCATGTGGCCCATGGGCTGCACGGTAGACAACCCTGCTCTAGAGCCTCGTACACAGGGTGCAACGGTCGTACGACCGAACGGGCCAAATCATATGTTGGCTGTTGTATCTCGCGTACTGACATGTACTAAGCGATCATACAACCAAGCCGAACGTAGTGACGTGTTACGAGCGTATAAAGAGGAAGTTCAGGTGAATGTGATTTGTGAATTAGGAACGTAGGTTTACACGAACAGATACTTCCGGCCGTTCCTGACTTCTGAGCATGCGTGTTTTGTACAGTACAACTTGTTGGACCAACTTCTCTGTACACACGATACAACGGTCGTACGACCACTTGTTGTACAACCAAAGTTTTCTAGTTTGCTCATCCAACTCCTGTTGTACGACCGCCGTGTGTCGGCTGTACTAATCGCGCGTACTAATGGTCAGATGATCGTACAACAAGCAGTCGTACCACCGTTTTAATACGACCGTCACACCGTGTGTACGGGCCTTAGGGCTGAGTAATTGAGGTGAAGTTTCACTTTGAAAACCATACCCAATCACGTGCAAGGAAAGTTAAATAAAAAACAGCAATTTTGCTGGCACATGATTGGATGATGGAAGTCAGTAGAGCTTTTCCTCATTTACCTTGCAGTGTTGCAACTGCACTTGCCAAATGCACAGTCTATTTGCCTTTATTAAAGCGGTAGTAAACCCATCCATTTAACAGGTTAAAAAGCAGTTACATGTGCCGGAAATGTAACACTCCCGTTGGTTGTGTTCTAAACCAAACTGTCAAACCATCCAATGGCTGGTGTCATAGCTGATCACATGTGCAGCATCATGGCAGTTGTAGATTAAACAGAGGCCAAGATGGCAGCTTCCTTGGCTGACAATGATAGGAGGGTTTACTACCACTTTAAATGAACTCCAGAGCCTTTTATTAGTGCATAAGCTGTGACAACTGGAAAGTGACTTTTGGTAGGAAAGTGAACCATCCACTATTTTCTATTAATTACACAGCAACACATCACCTCAACAGTACACAAGTGGCAATTCTTGATACCTAGCTACAAGCAGCTCTCCGAGTTCTTCCTATTCTATAGCCGTTCCTCAATATTGTCATGTATCATTGGACAATGTGCTAATGTTGCCATAGCAACTTCTACTGGGCCGGAAAAGCCTCCTGACAACTGTCAGCCTTATGGCACGTGTGTATATAGGCTCTTGCAGAATATTTAAGCTGTCACTAGAGCACAAAAATTGCATGGCCAATATAATGGCAGCAGGTATATAAAAAATAATATATATTCCCGTTTTACAATTTGCACAAATCAGTAAGCGTTAACTGCATTTCCATATGCTTCATTCTAAATAGCCTACTGTTGATATTATACATTTGGGTATACAATCCTTCTTATAATGCAGTGTAATGTAAAGCTTAGGACTAACAGATGGTATTTAACCAATACATTACCTATTACAAATAGGTTAAAAGTGATATGCAATGCACACACTATAATGGCTGAAACCACTGGGAGCACTTGTTTAGCTGTGAGAACATAAGCAGCCCTCCACCTTGAGATTTTAACTTTACCCTCGGGGAGTTCCTGACCTATTTGTAGCAACCTTTTATCCAATAGCATTGTGCAATGTGTAATTAAGAGGGGCACAAGCTTTGTTCCACACAACTGCCTGGGAATTGCTTGTCTATTTCATCTCAGCAGCGCCAGCACCCTCCAGACAATGCTGAGCGGGTGGATCTGACAGATGTTTTTACAAGTCTCTCTTCCAGCTTTTTAATCTTTTTTTGGATGTCAAAATCCTTCTTATTGTATAATACAATAAATTATTTCACATGTATGATCCATATATTATAGTAGCATCATACAGATCTTTTAATATTACGGTTAATGACTCACACAGTGGGGAGATGTACTAAAACTGGTGCACACAGATCCTGGTGTAGTTGTGCATAGTAACCAATTAGCTTCTAATTTTTATTGTTAAAGCCTAATTGAACAAGCTGAAGTTAGAAGCTGATTGGTTACTTTGCACAGCTGCACCAGATTCTGTGTGCACCAGTTTTAGTAAACCAACCCCAATGAGTCTGCATGGATCCTTGAGGGAGTCTGGCCTTGTTCTGGTGTCATTGAGCCCTGGTTCACACTGACATGATTTGGCATGCAATTTGCCAAATCGGCAGTGTCCTAATCGTTGTGATGCCACACCAATTTCAAAATGTGGTTCTTGTACTACTTTTTGCGATTTACAGGTGCAATTTCCAAAGGCATCTGTGCAAAAACCCACACAAATGGCAGTGAAATCACAGCTGAAATCGGGACTGATGTTCAGCTGAACTCGCACAATTTCATTCCCACACTCAGTGTGAACCTAAGGTGAATATAGTGGTGTAGTGAAGTAACAGTTTTTCTCTCAATTTAGTTGTTTATACTATATATGTGCTACCTTTGTTATTCCCACAATGTAGAGTGAGTGCAGCACTTGCAGAGGCACATTGATAGGGTTGTGGTGCTATTAAAAATTAGGGTTTTTTGATAGCCAGTGAAAAATAAACAATGGTGAATTGTTTTCTTTTTTTTTTTTTTTTTGCTTTTTTTGGGTAATATACTTTTTACTATTTTTTTGCAAAGAAAAAAGCACACAAATATTCAAAGCAAAAAGAAAACACATACATAATTACAAGTGGTTCCAGAGCGCAGTGGTTCTCAACCTCACTCCTTGAGTACCCCCAACGGGCTGTGTTTTGGGAACTTCCCTTAGATAAAATAGCTCTTATCAATACCATGTCATTGATATTGATTTAAAGCAGCTGTGGAAAGTAAAGGAGAACCTGAAAACATGTACCGTTGAGGGTACTTGAGGACTGAGGTTGAGAACTAGGGATGGGAGAACGGTTTGGCCCGAGCATAAGTTCAGGCCGAACTTTTGTTGTTCGGTCGTTCGTTCGACTGTTTGTGTGCCCCCATAAACCGACCAAAATGCATTGCGGCATCCTGAGTGACCCCAAGGAGTCTGCTTCTCAATCCTCTGCAAATTTGAGGTGCATGGGCAACCTCATGCTTCAAAGTCTGCGAAATGACCAAAGAATATGTGGCATAAAGGAGAATGATCATTACTGGTTGGCAACCCTCCTTGACCACGGTTATACGGGGAAGGTCTCAGAACTCATCCCATCCCCACAGAGAATGCAGAAGATAAAATCTCTTGAGGACACGTTAAGGCTACTTTCACATTGAAGCGGTAGCCGCGGTCGCGGTAAACACCCCGCTAGGTTTAGCAGAGTTTTACAAGCGATAGGGCTCCGCTATGCGGGCGGGAGCGCTGCGCATTTAACCCCCCACAAAGGGTTAAAAAGGGGTTAAAAGGGCCAGCGCTCAGCGCTACCGAGGCGGTGTGCAGCCGCTTTGGAAGCGCTTGCCATTCATTTCAATGGCAGGGGCGGTAGAGGAGCAGTATATTACCGCTCCCCTCACCGCCCCAAAGATGCTGCTTGCAGGACTTTTTGTAACGTCCTGCAAGCGCACCGCCCCAGTGTGAAAGCACTCAGGGCTTTCACATTGGGGTGGATTGGGGAGGATTTTTGAGGAGCTTTACAGATGCTATTTATAGCTAAAAATGCCTCAGTGTGAAATCAGCCTAAAGAGGATTTTTCCTGACTCCCGTAGGTTACAGTGTCGTGGAAAACGTAGTTTTGAGTCTTCCGTTGGTCAAGAGAGGAGCGTTATACATTTCGGAATTTTTTTCGTTCTCGTCGCCCAGGGCTGTCAGCTTCCACATCCCATCTGCAGCGTCTGTATCACATGGTGGATGATTACCTTGGGGCCAAAACAGAGATGGAGAGCTTTCCAGTTGACGATCCACTGGTTTACTGGGTCATGAGGATAGACCACTGGCCAGAACTTGCCCAGTATGCTATTGAGTTGTTGGGCTGCTCTGCATCCGGCGTGCTTTCAGAACGGGCATTCAGTGCTGCTGGAGGTTCCGTTACTGATCATAGAACGCGTCTGTCCGTAGACTCTGTGGACCGTTTGACTTTTACAAAAATGAATCGGTCCTGGATTACCAGCTATAAAGCCCATGATGCTGATGTCACTGATTACCGTAAGTGTTTTTGGGATGTGGAATCTCTGCAGGACTTTGAGGCTGCCTAGCTTTGAGGGGGTTCAATCATTTCATCTGGAAGAATGTTTTTGGTATAGGTTTCATGGGCGCAATTAACACCCAAAGACCATTTTTTTATCACCTGTTTGACAGGTGCGTATCATTGCAATTTGTTTTGCCTTCAACAAGAGCACCTCTATAGGGATACGGTGGGAAGGCGCCACCTACACCCAAAGACCAATTTTTCTGCACCTGTTTGACATGTGAATATCATTGCAATTTTTTTTAAAGAAAGGCCAATTCTTGCCTTCATGAAGAGCACCTCTATAGGGTTATGGTGTGAAGGCACCACCGACACCCGAAGCCTAATTTTTCCATACCCATTACTTCTATTCAAAGTCAAAGTGACACCAGAATGTATCCAAAAAATCTCTGATCTTGTTCCCAGTGCACTACATTGTGGCCTCATCATACACACTGGCTCCCCAGCTGTTGCTAGGCAAAATAAAGGCAGCTTGCAGGGAAAATGTCATTTTTTTCGCTTTATAAATGCAATTATTGCTGCAGCAGATTCTAGTCATGGTACAGATCTGCTACTTTACATGTAGACTAAGGGGAACCCCCAGGCACTATATTGGAAGGAATTTTGCATTTTTACTTTAAAAATCAAAAAATCACTGCTCATTTAAAAATTACGTTTTTCACAAACTTTTTATTCGTTGATACATGTTCCCCAGGGCAAGATCCGGACCCCTATAACCATTGTATTCCCAATTACTTGTATATAAGCCTTCAAAATGGGCACTTTTGATGTTCGGATCCTATTGACTTTAATGGAGTTCATTATTCGGGTCCGAACTTTGTGCATTGTTCCCCTATTCCTGGACAGCCAGGCTGAATGCTTGCATAAGGGCCTGGTATGAATTTTAGCGAGACTCCATGCTGTTTGTTTTTTCTGTTCCTTTTGCATGGGTCCTCACTGACATCCATACCAGACCCTCATTAACGATAGAGGTCTGGTATATTTTCTTAGTTGGAACCCCACTCGTTTTATTTTGTGTGGAGTCTCCATTAACATGCATACCAGACACTCAACTAGGATAAGGGTCAGATATAGATGAAGAGAAGAGAAGAGATGGCTAGGAGATGTAATTTACCAGCAATTCAATTTTTTTTTCACGTACATATTAGTTTTGTTGTAGTAGACTGTATACATAGAGGCACCATTTCGCAGGCAGGTTAAGGGCAACCCTTTTTATTTGAAGTAACTTTGCAATTTTAATGTTGCCGTTTAAACTTTAACAAAATAGCTGCTCCCCGCTAAGCGTAATTTAAACATTTTTGTTATTTTTGCTTTAGTGCATGGTACACAGGCCAGTGCCCAGCCCCACCCATGATGTTTATTTGACAATCCCCTTCCTATTAGCTTAGAAAATGGCCATTCGTGTTTTTCACTATTCAATATTTATTGAATTTACTTTAATGAAGTTGAGATTCTACACTCAAACTTTTCTATTGTTAGCAAACTTACTACGTATCTGAACCTGAGGCATTTAGCTCATCACTATTTAACACGTTATTCCAGCAATGTGTGCTCAACCTACATTTACAATAACAATTGTCTCAAAAACGTCATCATATCCCATATCCCATTACCATAAAAGTGAGGTCACTCTCTGGGGGTGTATCAAATAAAGGGGCGGTGGGGCAAGACAAGAAGGGACATCATTCCTTCTCTGTTTGGCTGAGGAAGCGGTCACATAGTAATGTGCTCTGCAGACTCTCATATGGCGTAATATATACTGTATGTTTGTGATGTGGTTTCTTTCTTTTTTACTCTCACTCCAGTTCATATGCTTTTTGTCACCCTTCCTCATTCCCCTCTTCCCTACTTTTTACTTCTTGTAGGTGTTCCTCAGTTTTGCTCACCAATGGATGATTGTGCATTTTGTGACTATACATTAAAGGAAAGTTCACCTTCAGAACGTTACATGTTTCCCCATATTTAGAGTGGAACATATAACATGCTCTGCCTCCTGCCACCTCTCCCCTGGATCCCCTTTCCTCCTTCACAATGGACAGGGGATGTTCTCCCTGCACCCGCTGTCACTTATTTAATTATTATTAAATTAGCGAGGCTGGGTGGGGCTCTGCCCACACAGCCGCGTCATTCATTCACAGTTTCCTGTGAATTAACAAACTGCAAGCACCGTCTGCCACCGTGGCAAATTAACTTGTACTTTAAATAGACTGTTGAGGCACTGATGATAGTTTTCTTAGTCCATAGACATATCCTGCGGCTTTCAAACAGAAGCGCATACAGAGTTACCAACTGAAAGCCAGAGTTCATGTCTGCAGGAGCCCACATTGCAAAACAACGACAAGAGAAGGGCACACCGACCTAGTGCATTACCACTAAAAACGTTTAGATAAAAGATAAAAGGCAGCATACCCACTAACGCATTATGTATACACGTATGTCAATACAAGTGGAAAATATTGCCTCCAGGACTGTTGGAATACACCAATGATGCAAAGAGACCGGTTGGGGTCCATAATGGCTTGGCTAACGCGTTTCATCAGAGTCACCGCTAGAGGTCCGGGGTCAGCACTGGTGGCTTCGTCTCCGCTGCCATTTTTGGGAAGACCGGTTCTCATGGAGGGGAAGAAGCAACAAGAGGTGGAGCCCTGGTGGCAATAAAAGCAACCGCTAATAGAGATCAAGCTGCCGCCAACCCCCCTGTCCCATGGCCCAGCCCCCAACAGGTCATGGACTTGTACCGGGCCGCACCCCGGGAGTTGGGGACCCCTGCTTTAAGGGATAATGGTATGATCTTCAACAATATTGGGATATGTTCTTTTTTGGACTTTTTGATGTTGTTGTTTTTTATTAAGTGTTGTGTGTATAGCGCTACCCCCATAGGAGCCACTTGGTGATGCTTGTCCTGTGATGTTGCCCTGATCTTGCAAGCTCCTCATCCCTTCTGATGTTCTAGGTTCAGACATGGTTTAGACAATCAGTTTCACTAGGATCACCAATAATACTTAGCTCAGAGTAAAGGGCAATTGACACAGATTTCAGTAACCACAACTGTATTGAGTAATTCAATGTTGCATAAATTGGTACTCTGAGGGTTACAATTGGTTTACAACAATTTATACATTCAAAGGAGAACAAGTAAAGGTATCCCAAACCAGACAGCAGTAATTTACTGAAACCAGCAAACTGTAACTACCTAGTAGATGTCAATAGTGACTAAAGTGATTGCAGCACTGGCTGTAAAGTAAGAGGACCCTGAAATAGCCAACTCCCTGATGGTCACTGGCACAAGGTAAAAGAACCAGGTGAATGACCTATAGATATTTATATATGTATCTCTAGATAGAGTGATGATAAATAACAAAGTAAGGTCTACAGATGAAGCAAAAAAGTGACAAGCTGGGTTTCCTCAACTGGATTTGAAATATGTTAATGAATATAGGTGTCTGCTAGTAGTGTCCTTATTCAGCAGAGTAAGCAAAGGGTGGGCAATTGCCCTCATCAGTCCAGGTTCAGGTATGGCTGTCGGCACTGCAGGATGAGCAGGGTGAAGCTGGCACCCCTCAGCAGGAGAATCCGTGTTTGTGCAGCCAGATGCTGATACACTGGCAGCTGTGATGGGTGATGATGAGAACTGTGACAGTCTTTGATCTGTTGAGACCAGCTGTGAGCCTTCGTGTAGTATTAAATGGTGAAGCTGCAACAATGCACGTGTAGTCTGCTGCCGACACATACTAGGCCACCAATGTGTGTGCACAGGATGGCAGCACCTGACCGTCTTTTATGAAATGCCTGGGCCAAGAGACCAAGCCCACCAGATACAGTTGAATTTATAGCCTCTCCCACAATTCCTTGTTGGCTCAGCTCTTCTGGGATTCATAGTTTGAAACCAGGCACTGGAACAGGGAGGGTTGACAGTAAAACTACAATTTCCAAGATTCTCTGCTGTCTGACAGGAAAAATGGCTCTCCCTCTATCCCTGTATATTGTGTTCGTTAAGTTGCAAATATAAAAGTTTTTTAAATTATCAGCACTCCCCACTGACATCAGTTCCATATCCTTACCACTCTAACAGTAAAGAACCCCTTATGCAGTTTAAGGTTAAACCACTTTTCATCCAACTTTATTGAGTGGCCACATGTCTTCATAAGAGACCTAAGATTGAATAGTTTACCCCTTATGCTAGAATCACCATTTAGATATTTGTATATTGAGATCATATCTCCTCTTAAGTGTCTCTTCTTCAGAGAATAAGTTTAATGTTTGTAGTCTTTCTTCATAACTAAGTTCCTCCAGCCCCCTTATCTACTTTGTTGCCCTTCTCTGGACTCTCCAGTTCCAGCACATCCTTCCTGAGGACTGGTGACGAGAACTGGATGGCATACTCAAGATGTGGCCCGAACCAGAGTTTTGTAAAGTGGTAGAAATATTCACTGTGATTGATCTATGTATACCACCAGCAATATCATTTATGAATTAGTTAAACCGAATTGGTCCAAGGACAGAGCCTTGGGGCACTCCATGTACAACCCCAGACTATTCAGAAGATACGCTATTCATCACCCTCCTCTGGATGTGCTCCTGTATCTAGTTTTCTATCCAGGTACATACACTATTGTTAATGCCAACAGACCTCAATTTGTAAATTAAGCGTGTATGGGGTACTGTATAAAATGTTTTGGCAAAATGCACAAGCACCATATCCACAGGAGAAATGGTCTAGGTATAACATGGCTAACTTCTTTGAGGTGTAAGCATCGGGTCTTGGTGATTCGTTCACATTACGTTTTCCAAGTCTTAATTTGAACACTGATTTCTGTTAGCCACAAAGGTACATATTAAGTTGCATTACTAACAACACTGTCTTGTTTATTACACCTCTCTTTTTTCCTTTGTAAAAACTCAGGAGAAGAATGTATTTAGTACAGTTGCTTTCTCCTCATTACTTAAACAACTTCCCCGGGTTATCCTGATCTATAATATGGATATTTGTATTTTCAGATACTTGGATACTTTTTGCATTGCAATATTGTTTGTGTGAACTGAATCAGTCTTAGAAATCAGTATGATGTTTTCCCTTGCCCTAATGAAGTGGTTTGACCCAAGAAATGCATAGACGTATGGGACTCCAGAACACTTATTCTCATCATACTGTGATTTTTCCATACTAAGCTGGTTCTACAAACACTTTTCTATTTATATATATTTTTTGCATGCATTGTATATCCTATATGCATCCAGGCCCACAAATGTGTGTTTTTCCTTTTTTTTTTGTTCAGTTAAAATGTTTTCTATATTTTTGTCTTGGGAAGACAATGATAGCATTACTAATCGGTATAACAAACATATAAGCATCTTTCCTAGAAATACATGCTAACAACAACAGCATTGAGGTCTAGCAGTATAGTTTAGTGTAAAATAGACAAACTCTGACTAGACATTAGTTGTACTGGGAGCACAAGCTCGCAAAACATCAATAAAAACAATACAGAAAATGTCATAGTGGGGGAGAGGAGGGGAAAAGGGAGTTTGGAAAGGATAATAGCGCATCAGAAAATCATGGCTCCATTAGTCATGAGTCAAAGTCCAGAAGAAAATGGCCAATTCAGGGATGCCATAGCTGTGTACTCTATCTTACAGTGTGGCTTCAATTTTGCCATGGATCATGGCCTGGGTGATCATATTTTTAGTCTCCAAAAAGCAAAACCTCAAGGTCTTCCAGGCCTTAGCTACTGTTTGTTTTCCAGTGATCATTATTTGAAGAAGCAGTTTAAATTGTATTGTTCTGGGGGTTGCCTGTTAAGAAGAGCTACAGTAGGTTCAGGCATGTCAAACAGAGTTGTGAGAATCTGGAAAATTTTCAACCAGAATTTACTAATTATGGGGCATGTCCCCCAAATATGTGCATAGTGCATACTGTGTCCTTGCAGCCCTGGTGGGTAGGTAGATTCAAACTTATTGACCATAGCGGGAAACAGATAACCATTGCAATTTAAAACCTTATAGGAAGTTTCCAGGACTGCTGCACTCTGAGAGCATGATTTGGTCATTGTCCAAATGTCAGAGCAATCCTCTGGTTCTATAGTGAGACCAAAGTCTAAGTAAAGTTTAAGTATCATATGTATATACAGCTTAGAAATAAGACCACCTGGGGGGAATGGGGGAATGATAAAGTCATAGAAATGTTTGACCTGTAAGTAGCGAAAGGCCTCTGATCTCAGGAGCTTGTGCTTCTCATGCAATGTGGAAAAAGTCAGAAGCCCATTAGGGCCTGCAAATTGATGCAAACAGGCAAAGTTTCGGTTTGGCCAGGTCAGAAAGGAATGTGAGGATACTCTTGCCTGGCAGAAAGCAGCAAAGGATAAGAACAGGTAGTGCAAAGAAAGAAGTTGGGCTGGTTGCTTAATATGGTCTCAAATCTTTAAGCCAAAAAGCAAAACAGTATTCAAGATCAACCTCCAAACTTACCCATAGGGGGACTTCCCAAGTAGCATGATATTTTGTCCGGCCAATTCGAAAGCCTGGTAGTATGTCTCTAGTTGAGCCTGGGTAGAAATAATGCTGCTGTGGGAAGCCCCAGCTTAACAGGACCACAAACATTTTGCACATATGAAGTTGCGTCCCACCGCCACCAGCAGCCAGGGGGGTATGTGTATGGGGGCACTCTAGAGGAGAATGTAAGGGGGCACTAAGGGGGAACTCTGGAGGATATACAAGGGCACTCTGGGGGTTCTAATTCAGTACTTTTAGAGCGCCCCTTACATCCTTCAGAGTGTTCCCTTAGTATTTCCAAAATGCCACCTTACATCCTCCTCTGGGGGCACTCTGGATGATGTAAGGGGTTCTCTGAAGGATGTAAGGGGGCACTCTAGAGGTACTAAGGGGGCATACCTTAGTTAGTAACTCCAGAGTGCCCACTTAGTACCTCCAGAATGCCCACTTAGTACTAAGGAGCACTCTGGAGGATGTAAGGGGGCACTCTGGAGGTATGTAAGGGGAGCATTCTGGAGGTATTAAGGGGGCACTCTGGAGGCACTAAGGGGGCACTCTGGAGGCTGAAAGGGGGCACTCCGGAGACACTAAGGGGGCACTCTGGAGGATGTAAGGCGGCATTCTGGAGGCACTAAGGAAGCACTCTGGAGGGTGTAAGGGGGCACTGATGTAAGGAGGCACTGTGGGAGATGTAAGGATGCACTCTGGAGGTATTAAGGGTGCACTCTGGAGGATCTAAAGGGACTCTAATGTAAAGTGGCCCTCTGGGGATACAATATAAGGGGGGGGGGCTAGTCAGACTTTGATTTATAGGGGCTATGCTGGTGACTTTGATGTAAGGGAGGACTCTAATGTGAACATAGCGTTTATCCTGGCTGCTGCACTCCTTATGTTGTTTTGCTTGTTACTTACTCCTGACCCCTGCACTCTATAAATTATGTTGTACATAGACTTGACCAAAGGTGTTTATTGTCTCAACAGTTGCTGGTTTTAATGAAGTTCTTCTTTATGTGCATAAAAACGTGATAGAAATGTTTAATTTAAAAAAATGTTCCTAAAGGTTTATTTATGTCTGTGAGATTGTGTCCCCCTTTATGGCCCTCCCACTGGTCATGCCCATTGTTCACCACAGCATGCTATGCTCACCTCAAAACTTTTTTTTCTGTTCTTTTAGGGTGCCACATAATCTTAGCCTTGCTCAACGTTTTGTCATACTGTTTTGACTTTTTAATTGTAAAGTCTGCAAAAATATGTGCATGTATTATTTTTCCTAAATGGTGAATTTATTCTGTAAATATTGATTGAGTTTATAATTGGAGCTTCTGTCATATTTTAGGTTGTCTGTAAAAAAAGTGCTTTGTCAGTAAATTTATCATGTTTTGTCAGTAAAAAAGGCATCGGGGGTTGGCAACACTGCTGGTGAGATTGATACCTAAATAAGAGATTTGATATGCTAGCCAGGTTAAAGGGAAGGAGGCTTGTATAGAATAGAGGTCGCGTGGGGCTAAAGTTACATTTAGATCTCCCTATTTTTTTAATGAGTCATTGTCTTCAAAAATAATCATTTTTTATATTTTTGTATACATATGGTTTGTATTTCCTATTTTTCTATCGTTCTACTTTCTTTGTGAGATGCTGACCTTCTGTGTTTTGTTATTTGGGAGAATATCATAGAAGCAGTAGCCAGTTAGCCTGTGGAAGAGTTAAAAGTATATCTAAACAAAAAAATGATTTACTCAAACTTACCAATCCTGAGATGTGTCCGTTGTATTTTTTTTTGACCTGATGATTAATAACACACCACCTGTCTTAGGGTGGCTGCACTCACTCCTCCACTGTATCAATGGGGGAGCAATGCAGCCACCTTAGAACAACATTATTAGATTTAGATGTAATTTACATTAGTGAGTGACTAACAATTTAAAGACTAAATTCAGCTAACACATAAGCAGTTAGGGCCCGTTCACACCACATGCAGTGCAATGCTTTTTTCTGTATCAAAAATGCATGGAAAGTAGGTTATATGGGTTCCAATGGTATACAATTAGGGAAAACTGAAAATTTCCTATCAAATACTTACCATAATTTTCCTTTCCTGATGGACTCTATGGCAGCATACGTGTGGGGTTTAGCCCCGCCTCTACTACCCTATAGGACTCCACTCCCATAAATCTTTGCTCTGAGCCAGTGGCTGTATTCTAACTAGCCTACTCCAGACATTTTGGAGGGGCCATGCTGTTATGTAGTCTATCAGGACAGGAAAATTATGGTAAGTATTTGATAGAAAATTTTCAGTTTTCCTGACTGACTCCATGGCAGCATATGTGTGGGAAATAACTCGCCATACACACCCGGTTGGGCAAAAATACTGAACAAAAGATTTAATTAACACTGTTCACCGACAGTACTTGTAAACCAAAATTAACAGAAGACAGAGCAGTAGGTTCAACACAGTAATGAGACATAAATGTGTAGATAGATGACCAGGAAGCTGCTCTGCAGATTACTTCGGGAGTGATGTGCCGTGAGGCAGCCCATGAGGTTCAGATGATTCCAGTTGAATGCGCTGTCACCACCTGTGGAGGGGCCAAGCCCTTTGCCTTATAGTCCCACTGAATATCTCTGACGATCCATGCAGCAATGGTTCTGATGGAAGCCCGCAACCCCTTGTTTCTCCCATGTAGTAGGACAAAGAGATAGATACTCGGACTGTCGAAAGGGAGCCGTGGCCTCCAGGTATTGTCTCAAGGCGACGCCCACATCAAGGGGGTGCAACTCCAGGCCTCCAGCTGCTCTAAAGGAGGGAAGTACGTTTTCCTGATTCTCGTGAAAAATTAAGGTGATCTTAGGGTTTGATCCCAGCATTGAGATTAGAATCACTCTGTCTGGAAGAAAGGTTAGGAAAGGCTCTTTTGCCCCTGAAGCTTGGATTTTGGAAATTCTCTTTGCTGATGTGATGGCTACCAAGAAAGCGCTTTTGAGAACCAGTTCCTTGATTGAGAGTGGTTTGTTGAGCTGTGAGAAGAAATCGAGGACCAGCAGAAGATCCCACTTAGGGAACCTCTGTCTTTTGTGTGGTCTAAGTCTGACTGCCCTCCTAAAGGATTGGTAAACAAGGGTGTTCCTGGCCCACGACACTCCAGTGAAGGCTGAGATCGCTGATACCTTTACATAGATGTAGCTCACGGATAGAGCCAGATCTAGGCCTGACTGCAGGAAGCTTAGGATGTCTTGGACTGCTGGAGTATCACACGGGTTGGCTCGGGAAGACATATGGGTCGTGAACTTGGCCCATATCCGTTCATAAACCCTTGCAGGAGTGTGGAAATAACCTCTTCTGGGCAATCTAGTACCTCTAACCTTTCACAGGTAGGAGGACCATCAACTCGGTCCTTCGGAGGAGGACAAAAAAGGAACACGGCCGATGTATCAGAGTAAAGATTTATGCGAGTGGAGTCCTATAGGGTAATAGAGGTGAGGCTAAACCCCACACATATGTTGCCATGGAGTCTGTGAGTAAAAAAGTATTTGATCCCCTGCTGATTCTGTAGGTTTTCCCACTGACAAAGAAATTATCAGTCTATAATTTTAATGGTAGGTTTATTTTAACAGTGATTGACAAAATAACAACAAAAATATCCAGAAAAATGCATTTCAAAAAAGTTATAAATTGATTTGCATTTTAATGAGTGAAATAAGTATTTGATCCTCAATCAATCAGCAAGATTTCTGGCTCCCATGTGTTTTCTATACAGGTACAAGCTGAGATTAGGAGCACTCTCTTATTAAAGCACTCATATAAAACTATGTTACAGGGGGAACTCAGAAAAACAAAGATTGCAGTGTTAACTCTATTGACAGACTGTATCATACAGTATATGTAATTTTTGATTTTGTCCATAATTACATTTTATGCCTAGACATTAAGTAAAAACTGCCTGAAACAAACCCTTTTGACATGTTCCTTCAACTATGTTTTCTGACTTGAACGATTGTTGCAGACTGATGATGGATATTTGCCCTAAAGCTGATCTGCTTGATTGGATTCTTTTTGGGCCTTCATCCATGAGAGTCTTACATTTACGTACATGCTGGCTGATGTGCAATCTTTCTTGTAGCCCACACAGTCTTTAGGGTCAAAATTGGAACACATACATTTTTAAACATTGAATATCATTCTGTAGATGAGTAGGATGGTGTTACTTGTGTTTATAAAGGTGTTGGCTAGAAAAGTTAGAAAGGATAAAAAGCAACCAACAGTCATCAAACACACATCACACACTCAGTTACAGCAGTTTGTTCTCTCTGATCACCTTTAGATTTGACAGGTCAACTGTCTTTCTGCACTTTGGACTATCACTGCAATTCTGCAAACACTACCACAAGGCTCAATTAGAAGAAGGTGTGTATAGGTAAAGGAAAGACTTATTACCAGGATGCTACATTTGTTTTCATTGCTCTTTAGGGACTTTAGCAGTGTGAAAGCCCATTCACCCCAATGCATTGTGGCATTGCACACGTGTTTAATGTGCATTTCATTGAGTTTAACGTGCTTTGAGTTAAGTTACCCAACAATTTCAAGTAGCCTGCCAAGGTTCAAACCAGACTTGCAGACATTTTTTCAACGCAGTGCACTACAGATGGTCCAAATCCATAGGGGCGTTCCGTGGCAGGGCATTGTAAACTGATCTCCTGCACAACAGTGCCTATATATTTCCAATGTCATTCGGGCTGTCAGACCAATGACACAGGGCATAGAACGACTCATCAAGTAAGTAACTGTTGAACACCAAAAAACATTATTTTTTCACTGGCACTAAAGATGTTGCAGTGTTCCTCTCACTAACACCAACTATGAGACACAACCTTCCTCTCATTGATGCCAACAATGGCACACAATTTTCTTCATACGGATACCAACCCAAGGGTACAATCTTCCCTCTACTGACACCAAAGATGTGGAGTTGTTTCTTCAACTGACACCAATGATGGGACACAACTTTCTGCCACTGACACCAACAAAGGGACACAATCTTCCTCCATTTGGCACCAACAATCGTCATAGAAGAAGTTTCCCTATTTGAAGAATTATTTTAACCACTTGTTCTGGTAACATCTACAACATTTTGGATTTCTTAAACGTTGAGAAGGTGAATCTACCCATGTAGGCCAAATGAAAATTAAAACCAAAATAAATCTATAGCTGCATATATCTGTAGAGACCTATAGAGGCATACACTGAATTTAATGTCTTGCTTCCTGTTGGAAGGTGCAACATATTTTTTTAAATCAGATGTTTCTGGACTGTTGAGACCTGGTTATTGAAGAGCCATCTAGCCTGCTGTAAGTCATCTTGGAATGCCAGGAGAATCAGATTACACAGCAGGATGCGTGTAACAAAAGGTTGCATACCAGAATCCTGTCTCTGGAACAGAATTTACACATACCCCTATAGCACCCTGGTCCTAAACATTTAAACAATTTAGTTGTGCTAGGTGGTAACTAGCCTGGCTAATTGGGAGTGGATCCACTGATTCTGCCCTAAGCCTGAGTCTGATGTGTAGTCCCTCTCTTCTGTCGCAAGGTGGCACTGCTGCTTCTGACATTAGAATGATGGAGCACAGTTAACACAGGTTATGAATAGATATGTTGTCTCAGCAGGGGGTTTCTTTCGGCTGCCAAGCATGCTGGGATAGACTATTTATTTGGGAGGAGTCAGGTGATCAAGGCTCTTTGCCAACCGGGTGGCTACATGGGTGGACGTGTGTCGCAAGGCTCTGGGAAGCTAGGCCAGAAGCCTGAGGCCTATCCCGGGAGCACCTGGCTGCTAGGTCTGACCGAGGCCTATCCAGGAATTACAGCAGCAGCAGTGAGTTTGGCTTTGAGTCAGGAGCCTAAACAAGTTGGGGAGGTACTGTCTGAGGGAGAACCAGATTGGTGCCGGTGGTAAAGGAGAAGCAGTTGCCACAAAGGGACGACCACTCCTGTTACCAGAGGCAGGTGTAGAGAGGATGGAGGTCTAAAGAAGTACCAGAGCAGCCCTTTCACTAGCCAGTGACGGTGAAGAGGTGGTAAAGCTTCAGTAGTCTCATCCAGGAACCCAGCAGGTGGCGTAGAGATAAGTACAGCAGGTAGCTGTGAGTCAGGGACCCAGCGGGATAGCGTGGGTGAAGCTTGAGTGGAGATCTACAGTGGGATACTGTGAGATGTGAGCGAAGATCTACAGTGGGATACTGTGAGATGCGAGTGAAGATCTACAGTGGGATACTGTGAGATGTGAGTGAAGATATACAGCAGTATACTGTGAGTTATGTGTGCAGATCTACAGTGAAATATCGAGAGTCAAGTGTTGCTATAGGAGACAGCAGTTGCTAAGAAAATACAGATTGCTGCATTCAGCTTAAAGGCCCTTTTTCTCACCAACTGTCTACCTATTTCTATTTTTGTCTGCGGAGTCTGCCTGTTTGCATATTGCATTTGCCTAATGATGTCCTAGCCCTAACCCTCTCTCCCCAGTTCTTGTTAAGAGACAATAAATCTCTTCTTGTTCATTTCAAAAGTGACTGGCGCCCGATCATTCCACCTTGCACTACACCCACTATGCCTAGTAATCTGCACCCTGAGGAGGAATGTCAGCTGTCCCTGACTCTGGAGGTCACCACTAGGCCTCTGGAGGTCAGGGATATTGATACACCCCGTAGCGGTGTGGCATGGAGATAAGAAAGCCTCACCTCAGACCTCCTAATGAAGTAGAGAGTAAAATGACTAATTTACGGGCCTGCAATAAGATCAAAGGAACCAGATGTGGACAGGAATGTTGACCTGGATCAAGGCAGTTGCTCACAGCATACTGCCACCTAGTGGAAGACAGCAACATACTTCCTGGAGGCTGTTCGGGGTAATAACATACTTCCTGCTGATTAGGAAGGACAGCCCCTTATAGCTTGCGAAATGTAGCTCATTGGACAGAAGATTACACAGGGCGGGCAGAAGGTGCTTGTGTGGGTTGTGTCTGAGTGTGCTTTAAAATGCAAAGGCCAGCCATGAACACTCTTGTCACAAGCAAGTATATGCGCACAGCCTTGTGCACTCACGGCCACCTAGAGGAGAAGTGTGTGTAAACACCCTATACGTCAGAAATACACAGTAGTCCACTATCAATGAAGCAAATTCAATGGTTAGGAACCAGACATGATGTATAAAAACAATGATAACAATATAATCAATACAAACAAAATGAATATCTCATCATGAACATGGCATCTAGAAAAGAGTCCAAGTGTCCATATGTACTATAAAGGCAGCCGTCAGGGAGAGCCAAACCAAATTCCAATACTAGATAAAAAGACAAAGGGAGAGGCGCCTCTAAGTGCAATATGTCACAGATTTATTAGAGCCAAATGATTAAAAACACTCACAAGTGAAGGAGTAGATTGGGCATGTAACAAATCAATCCAGTGTTGAGACATCAAGATCCATCCCAAGAGCCACTCTGAGTGATGGAACAGGTCGGCCGGGGACTCAGACGAGGCTTGACACACAGCGAGGCCAGGCACGGGAGGATGACGTCAATAGTATGCAACGCGTTTCGTGGGGATGCAGCTATTGTGACATGATAGCCGCGCCCCTTCCTCAGGCAAGATACAACGGGACTGGAAAGGCTAAGGAATATATACTCTGAGGGTGGGGAGGACACGAAAAATCAACACTGCATAGGAAAAGGATAAAAGGAAAGTACCAGCCTAGGATACAATCTAAAACATTAACTACACTCGAAGGCATACAAAAGGAATACAAATGAAGGTGAAATATGAGAAAATGGCCATGTATGGGGAAATTGTGTAATAAATACATGTAAAGAAGAGATGTGGAATGTGCATAAATCATATGAAAATAATTGATTCTAGAAAATTATAAAAAATAAATATAAATATATATTTAGAAAAATATATAAAAATTATAATAAAAAATATATATATATTAAAAAAAAGTTATAAAAAGGGGGCCCGCATTGGAACGTATAAAATATATTATATGAAATAGATATATATGATTAAATCAATAAAATCAGTAAAAAATGTGATGAGTTGTACTAGAAAATGATTAAAATAGAATTAAATTATATTACAATAATTAAATAATATCTGAACAAATAGAGAGACTATCATGGTTGTCCATGATAGTGTAACAAGAACGCAGGGGTATTTGCGAAAATTTACGTCCTGGCTGATTTAGGAGTGGAAGGCTTTAAAAGGAATCAGCTAGTAGTGTGGAGCCCTGGACAAGAAGGAGAAAGGAAAAGATGTGGACTGTATAAACAAGAAAAAATGACCAGTGTAGTCGGTTAACATCAACTAGTGGCCAATTGCAAATATGGTTGTATGCTGATGACAGTAGAGAAATCATAAAAAGCAGCCCTATTTACAAGATATAAGTAGTAAAACTTCAGATTACAAGATGGTGGCTATTTCTATACATTCGTTCATTCCTCCAGGTGAGAGGACATCTAAAGTGTAAATCCAGAAGGTCTCATGGGCACAAAGCTTTTTAAACCATTCTGCTTGTGGGAGGATGTTCGATATGTGTTCTATGACCCAGACCTTTAGACCTGCTGTGAATTTTTTATGTACCTCCAAAAAATGGCTGGGCACACTATGATGATCCTTACCCTCCTCTATGAACCTTCTGTGCTCACCAAACCGACATCTCAAAGGTCGTATAATACGGCCCACATAAATGAGCCCACAAGGGCACGTGAGTCCATATACTACAAAATCGGATGAGCAGTTGTAGAATGTGTCAAGTGTGTATGTCTTACCTTTAGTGCAAAAGGATTTTTGGCCATGATGCGCAAAGGTATCTTACATAGGGCCTTATGAGATTGGTATATGCCCACTAATGGTATTAGCACCTGTACTGGTGGTTTAGCCTTGTTATTTTTTAGTTTACTAGGGGCAATTTTGCCCTTTAAACTGGGAACTTTTCGATAGGTCACTTTTGGGTAGGGAGGCAATGAGTCTTTAAGGTGGTGGTCTTGTAACAAGATGTTCCAATGTTTAGAAAATATTCTTTCCATCCAACGGTGTTGAGAATGGAACATGGTGATAAAACGGGGGAATGGTTTTTAGTCTCAAGGATAGGTTTTTTAAGGGGCATGTCTCTTCTATACATCTCAAAGGCTTCATTAACCAATTGGTCAGGATAAGCTTTGTCAGAGAATATTTTTCTTTAAAATGGCACCCTGAGAGACATAATCTTTCTCCAATGTGCAGTTATTTCTTAATCTACAAAATTGCTCCTTGGGGATGTTTTGGATACAAGGGGGAAAATGGCAGCTATTGTGATGCAGAAACAAATTGCCCATGGTGGGCTTCATACAATTGCAGGCTATGATGGAGTCCCCTGAATGGCAAAGTTCTAGGTCGAGGAAAGCCAAAGTATCGGGATCGGTGACACGGGTAAAGGTCAGGCCATGGGGGTTGTTATTGCAGTGGTCCACAAACTGGCTCATGAGGTCTGGGGGGCTGTCCCAGATGACAATGATGTCATCAATGTATCTACTGAAGAAGATAACATTGGCAGCAAAGGGGTTGTTGTTCCAGGTGCACCCTTTTCCCAGTATCCCATGGCCAGATGTGCGTAAGATGGTGCAAAATTAGCCCCATGGCCATGCCCTGTATCTGTAGAAAAAAATCCTCCTCAAAGGAGAAATAGTTGTGCATCAAACAGAACCTTGTGGCTTCCAAGATGAACTGGGCTTGTCTAGGGTTCATCAATGGATCTTCAGCAAGGAAATGTTCCAAGGAACAGAGGCCATACTCGTGAGGGATAGAGGTGTATAGAGAACACACATCAAAGGATAGCCAAGTGTATGTGGGTTCCCATTTATATGGGGTTATCAATTCTAGAAGGTGGGAGCCGTCCCGGATGTACTGACTAAACCCAGTAGTTACACTTTCCATAGCCTCCACTATGGGTCTACCAGGTGGGGCTTCCAAGCTCTTGTGTATCTTGGGAAGATGATAGAAGTACGGTATTTTGTAGAAAACCTTTAGAAGGAATGAGGCCTCAGCCTTACTGATGATATTATCATCTAGCGCTGATTTAACCAATGAACTGGCTTCATGGGCAAAATTGGTGGTGGGATCAGAGGGTAGTTTGACATAGGTGTTGCAGTCAGAGAGGAGCCTACCGGCTTCGGCCACATAGTCCTCCCCGTTCTGCACCACTATGCCCCCCCCCCCCCCGTCGGCTGCCTTGATGACCAAATTATGTGCTTGTGTCAGCCGATGAACACTCTTGTCTTATCTTATTGAGCCCGGCTAAAACACACAGAACACTGAGGACAGACTTACGCAACGTATCCTTTCTGCTCTTTGATTTCTACATGCCCTTAGATTTCTAAGTTAGTATTCTACTTTCTCTGTAAATAAATAAGACAGTTGCTTCTCTGAGCGTTGTGTTTACTTTATAGCTAAAATTGTTATTATATCATCATTATTAATATTAACAGAGCTTTGATAGACTAGCTAACTATAGGAACAGACAAGATAGTACATATTTATAATTTAAGTCACTTACTATACTTCTTTGGCAATGTTAGGTCCATTTCACTCCATCATGCTTTCAAGACCACAGGGGTAATTGCTGCACATATCTTAGTCCAATTAAATCTAGCCTGCTTTAATTTAAAAAAAAAGAAAGAAAGAAAGAAAAACTAACTGTATTCAAGTTATCTATTTTTAAATACCTAAATGTGCAGGTTAAATGAAAGTATTGTGCCATTTCATTGACATATTGCTGTATACTTTAATCACTTGACGACCGCCTCATGTACATTTACTGCGGCAAGTTGGCTATATATATAAATGACGATCCGCGCAGTCGCAGCTGCGGGCGTGAGTGTGGCTGCGGGTCGGGCGGACTCGATGTCCACCAGCGACCCGCGATCTCCTTGTACAGAGGAAGAACAGGGAACTGCCAATGTAAACACGGTGGTTCCCTGTTCTGTTAGTGGGCATGACAGTGGTCTACTGATCCCTGTCATCGGGATCAGTTAGATCTGTCATGCCCCTGCCAGCCCAGTCCTCACACAGTTAGAACACAGTGAGGGAACACACTTAACCCCTTGATTTACCCCTGCAGGTTAACCCCTTCCCTGCCAGTGACATTTATACAGTAAGCTCTGATCGCTGCATAAATGTCAATGGTCCCAAAAAAGTGTAAAAAATGTCTGATCAGTCCGCCGCAATATCGCAGTCCTGATAAAAATCGCAGATTGCCGCTATTACTAGTAAAAAAAAAAGTAAAAACCACCATAAAATCATTCTCATGACTTGTAAATGCCGCAACTTTTGCGCAAACCAATTAATATACGCCTATTGCAATTTTTTTTTTACCACAAATATGTAGAAGATATGTATTATAGTAAAAAGTAAAAAATATTGGGTTTGTTTCAAAATTGTTGCTTTTTTTTTGTTTATAGCACAAAAATTAAAAACCGCAGAGGTGATCAAATACCACCAAAAGAAAGCTCTATTTGTGGGAAAGAAAAGACGTCAATTTTGTTTGGGTACAACATCGCACGACCGCGCAATTGTCAGTTAAAACAATGCAGTGCCGAATTGCAAAAAGTGCTCTGGTCAGGAAGGGGGTAAATCCTTCCGGGGCTGAAGTGGTTAAACTAGTAGGCACATTTATTACACTTTACTTTCAAGACATTACTCTAGATTGGCACCTGTAATAGCTGAAAATTTGTTAAAGTAAACCTGTCATGAGCCTTTTTGAATTCTACTGTGATTTTAATGAACAGTACCTACGGTTTTACACCTTTAAGGCCCCTTTACACTGGGACTGCCCGAGCGTCAGCGGTAAACCGCCGCTAATTTAGCAGCGAACTACCACTGTAATAGCAGCGCTATGGCGCCGCTATTCGGGCGGCAGCACGGCACTTTTAACCCCCCCACAAGGGGTTAAACAGGGGTTAAAAATGCCGGCGCTCGGCGCTCCCGGAGAGGTGAGCAGCCGCTTCAGGAGCGCTGCCCATTCATTCCAATGGGCAGGGATGGTGGAGAAGTGGCGTATATACCGCTCCTTCACTGCCCCAAAAATCATGCACACAGGAGTTTAATTTTCCTCCCGCAAGCGCACCGCCCCAAGCCGCCCCAGTGTGAAAGGACACACTGGGTTTAATGGGGAGACGCTTTACAGGTGCTATTTTTAGCTAAATAGTGCCTGTAAAGCGCCCCAGTGTGAAAGGGGCCTAAGTCTTCTTTTTTAAAATCTATTAAAAAATGTTTTAGTTTCTGGAGCAAAAAAAAATATTATTTTGCTTTTCTTACTTGTCCTCAAGCCAGATGTATACATTGTCTAAGTGTTTTGCTATTGTTTTTGAAAAAGCGTTATCAGTTAGAGCTCGTTTACATTTGCTTCAAAACAGGGCATCAGACAGGCGTTGTTAAAGCTCCCTTAATGCCAGTCAAAGCCCATGTCACTAAATAAAATGGTTGGCTTACAGCCCTGTTTACACCTTGCATTGGCTTCGCTGCTCTTCAGCTTTGCATCAAAAATTATACCCCATGTAGCTTTAGCCAAGCTTCAAAGCCTGTCCAACGCCTCCATAGAAGTCTATGAGGAAGCTTATTTGAAGCTCGCTTGAAGCACCTGCAGCTTTTCAGAGGCATTAATTCAGCTTTAGCTTCGCTTTGTTTTGGAGAATTTGCAGGTGTGAGATATCAACAAACACACAGAGCATCGGCTAAGCTTCAACAAGGCTTCAAAAGTGCATCACTGAAGCCTCATTTAAGCCTTGTTGAAGCCTCATTAAAGCCTCTTTGAAGCACCGCCGAAGCCTCAAAAACACATCATAAAAGCTTGTTGAAGCTATATGAGCTTTAATGAGCGTTGAAGCTGAAGCAAGTGTAAACAAGCCCTTAAGCTTTCATTACAAATAACTGTTTAATCTCTTCAAATAACCCATTTAATTATTTTTTGAGGGGTTCATTGCTGTACCCTGGTTTGAGAAAGGGGCATGCCCTGTTGCTCTGAATCGCACCCACGCCATCCATGTCATCCGGCTATTTCTCCTCTGGCTCCAGTCCTTAATTAGCAGTGCGCTCCACACTGCTTCTCGTAAACGATTCCTGTTCCGGCTGCCTCCTGCACTGGTCTGCCGTTTACAGCCGTGCTTCCATGGTGAACTCTGCATAGATCTCCCAGCTATTTCCTGGCATTGCTCTGCTCTACCTGGCTGCAACCATGCCGATGGAGGAAGTTACATGCCTTGACCGCCTTGCCGATGTGAATGCAATTTTAACCCTTATTGTCTTCTAATAAAATCTATACTTAAATGGTGGTGCTCCTTGTTCTTTCTGTTTTACAGACTACAGAGAGATTATGCTATACTCCACAGAAGAGCTGCAGCCATTTGCATAGTGACTTTTATTGGACATTTGATGGAATTCTGGTGAATTTTATTCATGTCACCCAAGCTTTTTTTTGATGCCTTATATATTACTATTGAAAGTGAATTGGACATAAATAAGGCATTCGACACAGTGGAGTGGCGATATTTATGGCTGGTGCTGGAAGAGTTTGGCATAGGACCACAGTTTATGGGGTGGATAAAAATGCTATATGCAGGACCAAGAGCAAGAGTGAAAACAAACAATCAAATATCAGAGGCATTTACACTGGCACGCGGGACGAGACAGGGATGCCCCCTGTCGCCAATGCTGTTCGCATTGGCGATAGAACCACTTGCTATAGCTATTCGGGCCTCAGGGCACATAAGGGGTTTTCAAAGGAAACAAGGTGAGGATAAAATTGAATTGTATGCAGACAACCTCTTAATTTTCCTAGGTGACACACAGGACACCCTAGAGGCAGTTCTAGAGTTGACAGAGAGATTTGGGAGAAGCTCGGGTCTTCGCATAAACTGGGGTAAATCAAATCTAATGCAAATCAATAAAGATAGACCCAAGGCAGTAACGGATACTTGAAGGTACCTCAGACCGATAAAATCAAATACCTAGGAGTAATTATAACTAAAAACCCAAAACATTACATTAAAGATAACCTAGAAGCATTAATGAGGACATTTAAGGAGAAAAGTCGGGTATGGAGACGACTGCCGCTCTCTGTGGCGGGACGATGCAATCTAATCAAAATGATATGGCTTCCCCAACTAAATTATATAATACAGAACTCCCCGGTATGGATAGCCAAAGGCTGGTTTAGAAAGGTAGAAACAATATTCAGAGAATTAATTTGGAAAGGAAGACAAACCAGGATAGGACTACAGGTGCTGCAGCGCCCAGGAAGCAAGGGCGGATTGGCTGTCCCACATCCATGGTACTACTTCCTGGCAACGCAGGCAGTACACCTGAGGGGGTGCCAAACGGTAGAAGGAGGAGACGTAAACATGAATCTAATAAAGAACCACACTAAACATAACCTGGGCATTGAAGTATTGGAGGCAGGACAAAACAACAGTAAGACCCC